>OX375874.1:19261007-19818601 GCA_947359465.1 Metellina segmentata
TGTTAATGTGATAGCAGAGAAATCGATTTGCACTACATCAAGACTGGCCTTTGAGAGCATCTTTTAAACCTGGAGAAATTAATGTACAGCACCCTCACGGTAGAAGCACACAAAATCCTCACTCCTCTTTTACACATCAAGATCTGCCTCACCAAAAACTTGGTAAAAGCCACAGATAAGAATGGACTAGCATTCAAGTACCTGTATGACATATTCCCTCATCTCAGTGAAGCCAAAATTAAAGAGGATGTTTTTGTGGGGGCCTTAGATTAAACAGCTCATTAGAGATCCCATGTTTGAGAAAGTTCTTCAACGAAAACAGGTTTGGGATGTGTTCTGTCAAATGGCCAACAAATTCCTGGAGAATGTAAAGTTCAAAAACTACAAGGAACTGGTTGTGGATAGATTAGCTTCATACCTAATTTGCAAAAAATATATTAGTTATTTTGGAAAAAATAATTACAAATGAGTAATTGTAATGCTTATTTAAAACACTACGGGGCCCCGCCCCCTGCTAGGTCTAAACACACCTACTTCAAGAGGTTGGATGGCATGGCTGGTATTAGGTGGCAAACATAATATTATGATTTGATTATAGCTTTTTTCACAGTGCCATATGTTAAATGACTTCCATGACCATCATATATTAGTAACACTGGAAGTGCAAGACTCAAATTTGTGACACTGCTAATGAACATTTCAAACCATTTTTCAAATATGGTATTCTGCATCCAACCAGATGGTACTGACAGAACCAATTTTTTTGTGACTAGTATTGTAAAGATTTTTACCTTTGTACATAGGTCAAACAGGGTTCATACAGAATTTTAAATATAAAAATTAAGGAGTATTTCACGAGTTCTTTCGAAATTTTTAAGGAGTCACAAGATTTATACACACATTTTCAAGTGTGAAAAATAAAAATTTTCAACACTTTAAGAAGTTAGTTCTACTTAATACTATATTACTAATAACTCAAAACAATAAAATTATACTTTGATAATTCAATTCAACACAAGTTCATTTCCCCCCTTCTTGCTGGAGCTGTTTTTATCAAGGATAAAACTGCAGTATCAGAGGGATATACAGGGAAGGAGTTGGGATTGCCTATTGAGTAACAAGGGAAGAATCCCTACTGATCTACCAAGAGAGATTGGAGTGGCCTGTTTCCGCTTATTAACCGGACATGACTATCTCCAACAACACCTACATAAGATTGGGGTGGCTACCTCCCTGATCTGTCCGCTTTGTTGCGATGGTTTTATGAACAGACAACACCTTGCGGAGTGCTCTAGTTTACAGGACATTGACACCAGGGATACTTTTCCCCAAGGACTTTATTCGCTATATTGGACGGCAAGACAGCGTATGGCCGAAAGGCCTTGAGCTGGGCGTAGGATAAATTTTTTTTTAAATCTAGGATGCTACTTCAAACAGTTCTTATACAGTGAAATCTCAGTATAACGTTTCTCAGTTTAAAGTACATATTTCTCTCAAATCCCAGCTAAAACCCACAATAATAGAAATCCAAGCATATTTGTTTTCAACATAAAGTATTTTTCAAAATAAAATATCAATTAAATATTTTTAGGATGTAAGTTATACTGAGATTTCACTGTATTCTTCAAGCAATACAAATGAGATTTCAGATAGACAGAAATGAATGAAATCCACAATTATTTCTGTTAAATGAATAGGTAAATTGTACAGATTGCGATTTTCAATACAGTCTCAACGCTACTTTTATATCAAAATTTAATGTTGTATTAAATTTTAAAAAAAAATGCGATATTTTGTTTACTTAATAAGTAAACTTGCTTTCACTAAAAAAAATTCCAAAAACTTGTAACAATGAACTTTGATGATAACAGATTGCGATTTTCAATACGTTCGCGACCCTCTGTCAATATTTAACCCTCTGGATACGGAGACGGCCGAAATGTTTGCATTTTCTGGTTACGGACGGGTCAGAATCTTTCAGACTTCAAACTCCTGAAGTCCATTAAGACTTCCATCCCCTCATTTCTGTGCCACAAAGAAGAGAGCAGAGCGTGAATAGCCTCTGTTCCACTGACAGGAATATCGGGGTTCTCGATGGGGAGCCTCGAGCGCTTAGTGTGCGAGAGGTTGATTATCTATCCCCTAAAAAACTTTGCCAAAGACACCTTCGACTGGAAATTATCATATGTATGGAAAACACGTCTGTCCTTTCAGTTTACCCGCAAAGTATCTATACCTTCTAGACATAATCACCCACAATAAAAATGGCAACATGTTGCGACAAAAGTACTAAACGCATCATCTCTTCCTCCTGGGGGAAAGCCATGACCAGGAGGAGAGGCCAGTTCAGCCTTGTTTCAGTAAGCTGCTTCTTTCGGCCATTTCCGTAACAAAGGTAGAAAACGATATTCTGCCGCTCTGTATGCAGAGAGTTAACGTTGAGTTAATATCAGCTTGATCTGTCCATTCTCTCAGTCTTTTTATTCCAGAATCTTAAAATAAAGCAGGCCTGTTAGGACCACACTCTGATCTGTATAAGGTGGATGTTATCCCACTTTTAAATAACAGCTAGCATCAATCACCATTTACGAGCCATCAGCGTCTGACCTAGAAGGTTCCTTTTTTTGTTAGACCCTGTCGACCGGTGATATCTCACTCGCTCCAAACAATACTATGAAAGGAAAGCGTCAACCATAAATGCCACTCAAGGTTCTATTGCTCAAGTTAGGTGATTAGTTAAGGGGTAAGGTCGGATTTGCAGGTGGCCTTGCTTCACTTCAACTTACTGATGATAACCTTTTCTCGTGGGAAAATTTCCAGAGCTTGCTGCCAATACACCCTGTGCAACATGAAGTATCCTTTTACAATTGAAACTATGCTTTTGAATCCATTCTTGCGGTGGAATGTAGCGCACATTTCAAAATTGAAAAGGCTAAAAAAAATATAAGGAGTTTTAAGAGTGCTTTAAAACGAAAGTCAATTTTAAGGAGCGTGCAAACCTGTCAAAGGGGCCATGTAATGATCAGCAGCTGAAACACAAAAAAGTACTTGGTACATAGATTTCTCACTTGATGCATATTCCATACAAGCATTTCGAGATTTCTTATCCATATAAACTTTATTTGCAACTGGATTAGTTAGTTAGCCCTTTCTCATCAGCATTAAAAATTCTATGAGGTCGATCCCACAGTTCATGCACGTTGAGGATGCTTTCATAATTTTCAAAAAACTCCTTAATAATTTCTTTTTGTGAATACTTTCTTATTTGATTCTTAGCTCGCAACTTTGATAATAACTCAGGCTCATGCTTTCCCAATTCTTTTTCTTAAGTCTTTCAAAATTTCTAATCCAATCAAGGCCATTACAGTTATTTGGGAAAAAATTCACTTTCCTTGATGATTTTAAATAACCTTGAACCATTTTCTTTGATACGATCACTTCTATCAAAGGGATATCTACAAGAAGCTGAACACTACACGGACAATATACTGCTCTTCCACTATAGTGAGAAGAGTTGCTCTACCAGAACCTTTGTATGAAGGAGTTTTTACTACCCATCTTCACAGTGTATAATATGGAATGTGATTTAGCTATGCTGTAATTGTTGCACTTCATTGTTTATGTCGTCAACTGCCTTCTGCAGTTCTTCTTGACTGAAATTAATAATAGTCTTCCTCTGATAAGTTCTAGGCATTTTCTGCAAAATTTCATTAGAACATGTTAGGAAGATGCTTAACAAAATAAGTGATTTTTTACTTAAAAGTTATTAATATTTTATAATTAATTTTAATTATCAATTAATAGACGTTGAAATAATAATTTGAGTCTGATGTTACTTTAGTTATGTTAAACTGATTACTATGAGAAAAAGTATCTCAAAATAATAAAAAGTTAGAAAATTAAATGTGTTGCTTATGGTTTGCTAAGCTTAATAATATAACTATTTTACCAATGTGGGTTATTTTGTTCTAAAATATTTATTTTTCAGAATTTTGCAACAAAATTAGAGCAAGTCAATCATGAATTTGAGGTTTATAAAAGAATATGCATAAATATTCAGAAACTTACCTCGTGTATACTGTACATCCAAAGTTTTTTTCACTTTCACTATCAAACAACCAGATCAATAAACATCAAAATGGCCACCAAGAATAAAATTTCAACAGAAAATATTTAATTCTGCATTAGAAATGATGACCGACACCTAATATATAAATCTACCAAAAAAATTTCAAAAATATAACTTTTAGTATTTTAATAAATATTTATTTCTGAAAGCTATTTATTTTACCACACCTGACCCAACTTATAGTCAGTTTTGTGAATTTTTTTATTTGGTTTTAAAAATTCTTTTAGAATATTTTAATTACTTCTCACTTTGCCCCAAAAGATGGATTTTCGAAGAAATTTTACCTTTATGACATTAAGAGCACGGCAAAAATAATACCACGAAAATGTCTCTATATCAAAGCTGTACACAATAATTTACTTTCAAATTAGTGATTCGTATCCCAAAAATGTTACATTCAAACATGGTTCATGAAGAGATCTTATTATGAAGCTTGAACGCCTTCTTAGAAAGTTTGATTTTTTTTCAATTTATATTCAGCATTTAAATGCAATTTTTATAAAATTTAATACTATGCATGGAGAAAACTACTACAAATATTAACCGAGCATATAAAAATCAGCAAAATACGAGATATACTGTCGGACTAAACTATTGCAAAAATAGAAATTAATTATTCATATTCAGATCAATATAAAAATAAATAATTTTTACCTGGAACCCATTTATATATTTTCATTGTTGTATCGCCGATCGTTACCCACTTCTTTTCCCTGTAAACAAAACAATAAAGCATTTCAATTCTGACCAAACATAGGAAACTTAATCAACAATATAATGAGAGGTCAACAAAGACAAAGGGAAGGAATTATGGACGCTATGAAGGGAAAGATCACTTCAATCATATTGAGCATTAATCAATAACAGCATTGATAAGAAGTCGATGATTACATGCAATTTCAAGTAAAAGAAAAGCATTTGAAAACGAAGTAACCAAACTAATGCATATTTTTCTTACCATTTCCGGACTTTATCGATGGCTTGCATAACACGCTTAATATCATCTTTTGCACGGCTTCGCGTTTCAGCCCGAATCGATCTGGACATCATATTGAAGATTTTTTTCAAGGAATGGCACAAAATTAAATTCAACTTCACCTATCTAAAATGCTCTCTTGATAGGGGATGATAGTTGACGAGCAGAAATATTTTTTTGACATCCGCGAAAAAACAAATAGTGGTTGAAGTTACAGTTCCTAATAAAAATAGTCAACAAAAAAATTGAAAATATTATTCAACGTTTCTTAAATGGTATAACATAAGATAAAAAATATCTTATTTGAATCATGCATTATCTTTCAATAAAAATATCTAGTTAATTTAAATGAAGTTATTTTAAAGTTTTTAAGACCATGAATCGGCTAAAATATGAAAATATTGAAGAAAACTTGAAAGTTTCAATATTTAAGTGTTTATTCTGGTATGGCGATAATAGTGATTTAGGCGAACACCTACACTTATTCTCAAAAATAGGCATAATAATGTCACTTAGTGTATTATTAAATTCAGAAAGTAAAGTTAATGTCGGTTTATCCTATTTTCTTGTAGATATAAATTAACATGATAAAAAGTAAAATATATTTTGACACTTTAACATTGTGGCAATGTAAAATATTTAATTTTTTCAAATTTCAATTGTCTGGCAACAGTGATCTGCGCGCCTGTTTTACTGGTAAAAAATGAAGTTTTGTACGACGTTTCCAGTTGATATGTGATATCGTAAAAGGACTAGTATTTTATGTTATCATCTGTTTCTGTTAAGTGTGGTGGCAGTTTACTTCAACAAAAACTCATCTTTTGAAAGCGTCCTACAATGGCTGGAACAAAGCGGAAGTTTTCTGGTGACCATTTAGATCAATATGTATGCAGCGCAAACGAAGTCATCGACTTCAAATTCGTTTTGGATAAGCAGGACATTGATGAATCCGAATCGTTTAAACCGGATTACACTCACCAGTTCTTCGGTGACAGCGAAAACATTTTTGGCTACATTGGTCTGGAAGTAAACATTATGTACTCAGCCTGTCGTTTGTCCCCGTATTTTGGCATTAAATACAGGGAAAAGGTTAAGGCTTCCAAAACCGGGGGAATTGAAGCTGATGATGTTCTTAAAATAATCTCAGACAAGCTAGAGCTGGAGCCCAGTACAGATTTAGACTCTTTCAAAGATTCTCTTTCTAAAGAGTCATCTTTCAAGCCCCTTGGAGATTTACTTACCACCTTTTGCATAGAAAACGAGGGTAAAAAAGAAACTTATGGTGTTTACAGGGCAGTTACTTCAACCCTTGGATTTAAAGAATATCATCAAAGAATGCAAACTCTCATTATGTGGTTTATTGATGCAGCCTCGTACATTGATGAAGAAGATGAACGCTGGGACTATTTTATTTTACATCAACACGTTGAAGAAAATGGAAAAACCATCTATCCATTTGTTGGTTATGCCACAGTCTATCGATACTATGCCTACCCACTGAAAATCCGACCCAGAATAAGTCAAATGCTGGTTCTTCCTACATTCCAAAGAAAAGGATTGGGTTCCTGGCTACTGGAAAGCATCTGCGACTGTTATGTAAAAGATCAAGACGTATTGGACATCACCGTCGAAGATCCCTCGGAGGAGTTTATCCGGATTAGGGATTTTATCGATTGCAAAAAATGCCAGGCACTTCCGTGCTTTGCAAAAGATAGTCTCCAAAAGGGATTCAAACTGGACATGGCTGAAGAGGCAAAGGAAAAATTTAAAATCAACAAGAAGCAAGCCAGGCGTGTGTATGAAATACTGCGGCTTAAAAACACCAATCTCAACGATAAAGACACCTACAGATTGTACCGACTTGATGTCAAGAATCGGTTAAATGTTCCATTCCAACGGGAGAAACTAGACTTGGAGAAGTTGCAGAAGAATCTGACTCCTGATGAACTGAAAGCGGCGATTAACCCAATACCTCGGGATCAGAGAATGGAACAGTTAGACCACTCCTATCTGGAACTTGAGGAAAAGTATAAACACATCATTGAACGATTAGATAGAGATTGTGAATGAAGTTTGTTGAACTTTAGGAATTGCTTTTACATTCATTTTCAACTGTGTTCTTGAAACATAAATATTTTATGTTTTCTTTTATTTTGTAAGTTGCTGTGTAATGCAGTTCTTAGTGTTATTTAAATCTTGCTCATCTTTCCAAAACACAACAATTAATTTAATAGTAGGATCTGTGTCAACTTTTGGAATAAAACATCAATAGTGTGGTAATTTTTCCCAACTTAGCCTTTTTATGTGATAACTTCAGCTAGGAGATTAATGTAGTTCACACAGTGTGATGTATATAATGTTAAGTCTCTAAAGCAACATTGATTTTTCTGTATCAAATTTGAATGAAACCCGTCCAATGGAAATTTAAGATTTGTTAACTGCTGAAGTAAAATAAACTTGAATGATCAAGTTATATTTCCAGTTATAACTGGCTTCACATTCCCCAAGTGCTTTTATTTTGCATTGTTAAACAGGTAAACTACTTATGTGAAAAAATTAATATATTGAGAATAATGAACGTTCAAAATATAAGGAATTTGCTAAAATTACAAATTATTTTACTGTTATAGATTTCTGTGTTTATTTATCTATCATTATTGAAACATTTGCCATTGAAAGCTCAGATTTACTATATTAATTACAGCAGGTGTCTGAAAAGTCTTACAATGAAAATATTGATTTGTTAAGCATGCATTATGTTTAGTTAGTATTGTTTAAAGTATTTACAGTATTATATTGAAAGTTTAAATCTAACTTGCAGTCTGCATATAAACATTAAATTGATTATTTTTATATCGCAGTTTACAATTATGTTCTATTTGGCCCTTAACAAAGGGTCAGAACTTGGATCTCTTGGGGTGCAAATTATGTGGGTAAATATTTATCTCTTGCATTTAATTTGTAATTTAAAAGTTTTTAATTATATAGCTATAGTGAACCTCTATACAGGAAAGTATGTTGCTTCCCAGCATTGAATCAAAAATTGTATGTATGTTACCTTCATTTTCAATATTTTGCTATAAAAATTTATATAAGTATAGTGTATGAATAAATAGCTCTCTGGCACTGAATTTTAAAAGTTTTTAATAAAGTGATAAAATCTGATACAGTATTTCTATACATTGTGGCATGCAAAAATTTTGTTTTAATTTACAGATTCCAATTTTATTGCCCACAACATAAAAACTGCTTAATGCCTCATGATAATTCTAAACTTCAAAGAGTTTTAAAATTATATGTATTGCAGACTATCTCATAAGGGAAAGGGGGACCAGTACACAAAAATATTTCAATATTTTGATGATTTTTATAGAAATTTATATAAATGTTTATACTATTTTGTTAAAAATGATACATTATTTATAAAGATACGTTAAATAGAAAGAAAAAATTTTTGAAAATACTTGAAAGTCAATTTATTCTTTCAACTTCCATACCTCAAAATGCTTTTTTTTTTCTTCCATAAAAGGAACGTTTTTTCAGTCTCTTCAAACAAATGTAAAGAAGAATTTGTTTACAAGTGTAACATACTTTAACACGGGCATTTCAAAGTTCATTTTAATTGTTAAAAAAAGATGAAAATTGGTCATTTTTCAAAAAAATAAAAAAAATATGTATATAAGTTAAAGGGGAGAAAATCCAACTCTTATTTTTATATATCAATTCATTCAGTTGGGTTCTTGTAGATAGACCAGTGAAATTCAATCACTTGAATATATTTAATTCTAAAATTTATATCTATTCTAAGGAAAATTTTTATTGTAAAGAAATTATCCAAGATTTTCAGTTGTAAGATGAATATAAAGTAACTATCTTACTCTGACATGAATTATTGTGACTTAATGTATACAAAATGCTTTCCTGACCACTATTCAACAAAGATTTTTTTGTAGAAGGGTCCATTCTAATACTTCCATTTTTGCATTAACTTTCATAGTGGTTAACTAAATTTTTTGATACATTTGTATAAATGGAAATATTTTGTCAGCATCTGCAATGTCCATTGTTTCATTCAATCAACATTAGTGAAACTACTTGCATATTGATATATGTAATTTCTAGTGTTTTATTTTTAAAAGTTGAAAGTTTACACAGAAAATCTTTAGTAAAAGGTGAAAAGTATTTAGGGACATCAAGTTTCAAACTCAACCCTCTGTTTGCTAATCCCCTTACTTGTATATGTATGAAGACCAAAAGAATTGAAGTGTCCCATCATCTCCGAATCAACACCATAAGTGAGTGAAAATATCAGTTTTACTTTTGTGATAGTGCTACTCTAACGTCCACCACTTATTTTATTGACTAAATTGGGATGATACACAAGATGGCATAGAAAAGTATCAATTTCTATCTGGAACACTCCAAATCTTGTACGATAATGAGACGATTTCTGGGTCGCGTTCACAGTGAAATATTGATCCTTTGACTTTAATCATAATTTGAACAGAAATAATTTTATCTATAAAAAATTACAGAAAACAGTCAAAATTACTAATTTAAATATTTCATTTATCTTTCTTTTCTAATTGTTCTGGAAAATAATCGGCTGCGATGTAATTGCATTTTTTCCTAAACAATGGGCTCTGCTCGACAACCCCATTTGGTTTGCTTCGCAATTGGTACGCGATTCCTTTGTTGGAAATTACAAATTTCCTGGAAATAAAAGGGCCAGGGTGTGATTTAAAAAAAAATCAATCAATAGGATTTTTTTAATTAATTTGTTGTTCCTATATGCTTAATGTTTCAGACATGCAAATCAGAATGTAGGCTCTATATATTATTGTGTTATATATTAAGTTATAAGCACTAGATAGTATGTTATATAAGCGCTAGATAAGTACGTTATGTATTAAGTTATAGGCTCTACGTAGTATTAAGTTATAAGCTTTATGTAGTATTTTTATATATAAGAGGATTAAATATTTAAGAGATATCTTTGGTCTTTCACTTATTTAATTTGAATTCAATTTCAATATATAAATCGATAATACTACAAATTTTATGTTTAAAAATGGGCATTTTCTTTGAAAGAATAAAAATTTAATAAAATATAGTATCACAATAAATGTTAATTTTCTGGCCTTTTCAACACTCCCCAAACTTAGTTTTAACTGTTTAAGTTGAAAATATTCTTTGTATAAATACAAAAGAGAATACTGAATGGCTTTCTATTGACTTTTTTTAAGTAAGCAAAGGGAAATATTTAATATTCAATTGTCATTCCAAAATGAGAGCTTAACCCTAGGTGCTCGAATCCTTTTTATCCCTCAAACTCGAGAGGCAAACATTTCCAATGATAAACTAAATTTGTTTTATAAAACCACCTACTCCAAGCATGATTTATGTAAACAAAATAAAGAGTTCCAAATATTTATAACAGCTAATAATTTCTCCAGTTGGAACCCATTTCATCCCAATCAATGCAATTGTTTTCGGTGTATTAGCAGTAAGTTCTGGAAATTTTCGCACAGGAAAAGGCTATCAGTAAAACGAAGCGGCGAAGTTTAAGGGAAGCAGGGCCACCTGCATGTCCGACCAACTTACCTAAATTGAGTGATAGAACTTGAGTGGCATTTACGACTAACGGTTTCCTTTCATAGATTGTGTGGTGTATCATTTGGCGCAATATAGATATCACTGGTCGAACAAAAGGAGGAACCCTCTAGGTCAGATGCTGACGGCTCGTAAATGGCGATCGATGCCAGTGGTCACTTAAAAGGGGGGATACCATATTCCATACACAGATCTGAGGGCGGTCTCAACAGACCCATTTTATTTTCGAATTCTGGAATAAGACGAGAATGGAGAGGTCAAGAGACCGGACGTATCACGCTGATATTAACTCAACGTTAACCCAAAAGGAGAGTTAATGCGTTTAGTACCTTTGTCATCACACATGTTGCAGTTTCTATTGTGGGTCTGTTTATGTCTAGAAGGTATAGATACGTCAGGGTAAACTCTGAAAGGATGATGGAATCATCAATATGGTATAATTTATACTCGAAGGTGTCTTCGGCACAGTTTTTAAGAGGATAGATCATCAACCTCTCACACAATCTAAGCGCTCGAATCTCCCCAACGACAACCCCGACATTCCTGTCTACGGAACGGAGGCTTTTCACGCGCTGCTCTCTTTGTGGCACAGAAATGAGCGCATGGAAAGCTTAATGGACTTCAGGAGCTTGAGATTTGAAAGATTCCGAAACCAGAGAACGCAAAAATTTCGGCAGTCTCTGTGTCCAGAGGGTTAAATATTGAAGGAGCATTGCGAACGTATTGAAAATCATTCTCTGTTATCATCGAAGTTGATTTTTACAAATTCTTGAGGTTTTTTTTAGTGAAAGTCACAGTTTTTAAAAAGATTAATGACTCATTACTTTCTACCCGAAAAAAATAACTAATTAACATTGGGACATGTAATATTCGCACAGTACATAATGCTTTTCTTAAAGGTCTAAAAGAGTTAGGGGAAGATGTGTCTGTACTAGTTTTTACTATTCGCAGATTTTTTTTTAATCAGTGGCCTAAGCATTGGTCAACATACAAACAAATTCAAGAAGACGAAACTTCCCACTCACCATTTCATCAAGTATTGTTCAAGCAGGTGGCTAAGCCTAAAGCCATCTGCTGAAAGGTTGCTTGAACATTGGATTGCAGTGCGAAAGTATTTCCAATAAAGAAGCCAAGCATGATACAAAGACTAGGCTACAAAAAAAATTGTTCATTTACTTAGAAGAGAAACTATGAAGGCTGAGATGATATTTGTCGTATCAAATGCAAGTATATATAATCGTGTGGCCGAATTTCTTCAGAAAAAGGAACCTCTAATACATAACCTTCATTCTCAACTTGAATTGTTGACAAGAACAATTTTGGGTAGGATCTAAAAAGAGGAATTTATTCGAGATTTGAATATGGATAAATTGGAAGATATATGTCCTCAGAAAATGTTGCCTCTGGCTGATATTGTGATTGGAGATAAAATTTCTAGAGCGCTTCAGAATGTGAAAGAGGAGTAAATGAATTTCTTTTTTTCTAAAGGCTTAGAAGCATTACATTGCCAGTGTTAAATATCTTTTGAAAAACCCTCCTTCAGTTCATCTCTTCTTAAGGGGACGCAGTACCTAAAAATCACTCAAAGTATCGAAATTTTTTTTATTGCTTTAAATTAGAGCTATAACCTTTCTAAATAAGTGTGCAAAATTTTAAACTCGTAACTGCATTAATTAAAAAGTTATAGACACTTTTCTGATCCAAGACACAATAAAAATTACGCGCTTCAAAGTAGGTGTGCGACCTTCAGAGACGAAATTTTTAAATTTTAATTCAAAGTGTGTTGGCAAGAATATAACGAAGATTCCTGGTGCTTTTACCAAGCTGCATTGGCTCTTGGTATAACTCTTGGTTCGCATATGAAGCATATTAAACGAATATATATCAACATATCAACGAATCGCGTTTTGCAAAAATACTGTCAATTTACCAAAGGCTAGCTTCAACTGAACTGTTACAACGTTCTGTAATGTGTACCTCACAAAACTCTGATGTAAGCATGCACAGTGCAATATGGAGTAAGTGCTCAAAGCAAAGTTGTGCATCACTGCAACGTGTTACGATTGCTGTTTTTGATGCTATCACATAATTCAATGTGGATACTCTAAAAAATATAGAAGGTTTTCAAAAAGAAAACAATCTTTCATTTAGTGTGCATTCTAAACATCTTGCTATCTATAAGGACTATTGTAGAACATAGTTAAGAAACAGAAAGAAGACCAGCAGTTTATTTACTAGCTCAGAATGAAATTAAAACTGCACGGCTGCAAAGACAAAACATTCAACTAAAAAAAGAATGAATTTTGAATTAATCTGGCTACTTTTAAATATACACACTGTTTAATGTCTTTTCAATTATATTTTTAATTTGTATAAAGTTATTATAAACTGGATACTAAAAAAATTAAAATTCAAAACTGGAAAATTATGTATTGATGAATTTTTGAGTTCACGTCGATAACGAACTGTTTTTAAACTTCAACAAAATAACTTATCCTTACGGGTTATATTTTAGTTAAAAGATTTAAATTTGAGTGAAAAATGCTTTGAACTGCTTTAATTGGTATGGAAATCAACATATTAAGTCCAAATAGCTCTGAGTTATGTAAATAATTTTTTATACGGGTTTTAAAACTTTAAAAGCATTTTTCTCAGCTTTCGTTTTTTTGGCACTATAAGGTATTCAAAATACTAAGGCTTTTTATGTATCACAGAAAAAGTTTCCAAACTTTTTACACTTATTTTTATATATCATTAGAATAAAACTGTGTATGGATTTACATCTAAGTGCTATATTTATTTTTTTAGAAATAGTTAAATATAAACATTTTTATTTTCGGTGGTTTTTGTATCATTTTAGCTTTAAAAAATTGTATAAAATTAACTATGTTTTTTATTTAAAAATCCATACACAGTTTTGTTAAGTATATTTGAAATAAAGTTGGGAAAAAATTTGAAGCAAAAAAATAAAAATTGAAAGAGTAGTAACATTTAAAAAAAATTCAAAAAAATTTGTAAAAATTGATTTTTTTAAAAAAATTGCTCATTTGACAAGATTTTTTCTTCTAAAATCAACTTATTGCTTACAAAACAATAGACAAACAACAATATTTTAATTCCAATATTAAAATTGAAGAAAATTTTAAAAATGGTAATGCGTCCCCTTAAAAGTTTATCCTGTCTTGATCCTCTTGAGAGACTCAGTGGCGAGAGTGTGCGACAAGTATTAGAAGATGCAAGAGCAATTCCATGGGATGTCCAGACAGACATACTACTGGATGAGTGGAAAGTACTCCAAAAAGAATTTGAGTAAGAAGGATCTAGAACAGGTATGGCCAACCCGCGGCACGGCAGTGTTTTAACAGTGGCACGCAAAGACCTATTGAAAAATTAAAATATTTGAAAAAATAATAATGTTGTCTTCAGGAATTTTGTCAAAATCCGTAAAACCCCTTCTCATACTCTATTGAATACAAATGCGCAGTAAAGCGGCACTGCTTGACACCAGTACAACGATAAGGTAAGACAGCGTGATCATGGTCATGGGACGAGCCCACTGATTTGAGTTGGCGCCGTTGTGTTTTGCTATGGTTGTTCGTTCTAGAGCGAATGCGACGGAGAAGGCTTCTCCAGGGTTCCCACGGTCCTTGAAAAGTCCTTGAAAGTCCTTGAATTTTTTTTTCCCAACTCGGGGCCCTTGAAAATTACGAAACTTGGTGAAAAGTCCTTGAAAGTCCTTGATTTTTTTTAAGTAGCAGATAATTGTGTAATTTTGTCTTGCATTGGAGCTTGTCCAGACTAGTTTCCTCCAGGCTGAGGCGCCATTTGAGCGTCAGTCTGACTGACGCCGGTGTTTCGTGCTTTGACGCCACGTGATATATATCCGACCAACCACGTTTCATTGTCGCGTCGTCCCCATCGCTTTTGCATAAATTATTCAAACATGAAAAAGTTCCATCTGTCAGGAAGTCATTACAAACCTGGCACGCGTCCAAAAAAATAAAACCAAATCCGTATTACAAAAATTTAAAAGTTACGATGGACTCAGCACTAAACTCTTGTTCACATAGCCTGATAAATTTTCAGCCTGTATATCGACTAGTATCGTAAGAAAAACAAACAGGCAGTGTTTGTTTTTATTCCGTGCAACATGCCCGGAAAATGTGGTTTTAATGATTTGTGGATGGAAAACCAAGCTTATAAACCTTGGATTCAAACAGCGAGTGCAAAGAACAAAGCACGCTGTAAAATTTGTGCCAAGGAATTCGATATAGGAAGAATGGGAGAGTCAGCTTTGAAGTCCCATATGAAAGGTGAGTTGTGCTTTTATTTATTTGTTTTAATTTAATTTAGTAATTTCGGGAATTTTTAGTTTAGCGTAGAAGTTTCGATTTTGAAGAAATAGGCAAATTATACCTAACACTGGCATGAAATAATGAATTCTAACCTAATGAATTCTGTGCAATTCTAACCTTAAGACAAAAATTGCAGTGTGTGCAACGTAAGATGGTATTTTTCGGGAACCCTCTCTGGTCACAATGTTGATCCCAGTCCTCGAAGCCAGCACGACGCATTTTTTAGACGTGATCTAATGCCGGCGTTACGCGCGATTTTTTTAAATTAAATTTTAAGATTTTTTTATACATTAAACAATTTAATTAATTTTCAGGAATGAATGAGGGGGGATTCACTTTCCTTACCGTCTAAATCATGGCAATAATAACAAAGATCAACGTATGCATGTATGGGAGACGGCGAAGCGTGACCAACGGATACGTATGGAATAAGCACTTTGGGGGAACTTTCAAATCGTCCGTAAGCGCATTGTAGGAGGAGGGTGATTGAGCTTTGTTTAGTTGTCACATCTAATAAAAACATTATTTTCTCTACAATTATAAAACGAAGTGTTTGTCTGTTTTCCTTCTGCACGCAAAGTCCTGACGAATCTTCGGCATTTGCAGTAATGGGATTTTTCACCCAAGTAGTCCCAATTTTTTTGCGATTTTTGGTCGCGCCGAATTTTAAAATTCAATCTTGAACATTTTCAACTTAAATTGAAAGTACGGGGAGGGTTGCCGAGCGGAACGTAAAACGAGCAGCTTTCTACCGGCACCGAAAGACGTTCCACCCGCATGATACTTGGCAAAGCTGTCGACGGTTTTCGCAAGAGATTGTGAATGAGATTTTTCACACAGGTAGTCCGAAATTTTTGTGCGAAGCTTGAATTTTAAAATTCTATCCAAAACATTTTTAAATGAGCGTTGCCCAAGGCGTTGGTTTGCGAAGCAATCAACACCACGGGCATTTTGGTGCGTTTTTTGGCGCACTTTTAATTTTGTCATGGAAATCTGACAAAAAACGGAAGGAAATAAAATTTTTAGAAGAATAACCAATGAAATCAAATGATAATTTAACAATAATCGCGTTTGCTATGGTTGCCCTAACAACGGGAAAAAAACTGATAAAGATGGTTTACCTTAATCTGCCATTACTCGCCACTAAAAGTGCGCCAAACAACGCGCCAAAAGCCGATGCCATCTGTAGTAGCGCTAGGTGAACCTCTTACAATAACACACATAGGGCAGTCATAAATGTCCCTGCCCCCATTCTTCTCGATTTTAACATCAAATGTGAGAGGGTTGGTGAAAGAAATTCTACTACGTTGGGGTTGAGCTATGCTTACGTAAGACTCACAAAATAATACAACAAGCAGTCACCAAGTGACAACTGCCCGAACAACAAGAACGAATATCTTACATGTGCACAATGGCGCAGCCAAACCCCCCCCCAAAAAAAAAAAAAAAAAAAAACAATTATTATGTCCGAAAAAAAAATGCTTCTGCGTAAGCATGATGAGGTTAAGCATTTGTTTAGTTTTGCCTGCAAGGGAGGGTGTATAAAATGGCCAAAAATGTGCTTACATAATATTAAAAGGCCCCTTTTTATTGTCATTGAAAATTCTAATTACTAAAGTGTACTTCTCTTTTTCAGGCCAAAAACATTGCTCACTTATGGTGGGAAAATCAACATGTTCTGGAATTACACAGTTTTTAAATACACCTGTTACCAATGAAGCTGATACAGAGATTGATTCTACCTTTCCTACAAATTCTGCAGCACAAAGTTGTATAACTAGCCAGCTATCAGGTCCAGTAGTCTTAGATGCAGAGATCAAATGGGTTTTAAAATGCTGCATGAGCTATTATTCCACAAACTCCTGTGAAGGAATCGCTGCATTATTTTCTGATATGTTCCCTGATAGTTCGGTTGCTAAAAAATTTTCATATGGGGCCACCAAATGTGCTTATATTCTTAATTTTGGCTTAGCATTCTTCCTGAAAAATAAAATTGTTGATTGTGTAAATATGGCAGCTTGTTTTACAGTATTGTTTGACGAGAGTTTGAATAATAAGACCCAGTCAAAACAAATGGATATACATATAAGATTTTGGGATGGCCAATGCATAGTAACAAGGTATTATACTTCAGTATTCCTTGGCCACTCGACGGCAGAGGTAACGTTGGCTGCATTATGTAATGCTATAAAAGAATTTGATTTCAAAAGAGTTTTAAGTATATCCATGGATGGACCAGCTGTAAATTGGAAAATTTTCAGAATCTTTCATGAAAATCTTTCAAAAGATTTTGGCACAACATTACTAAATGTAGGCAGCTGTGGCCTACATACATTACACAATTGCGTTAAAAATGCTTGTAGAGAAATTTCGTGGGCTATTGAAGAAGTTCTCAGTAGCATGTATTGGTTATTTCAAGATGCTCCTGCAAGAAGAGAAGATTTCTTGGACTATTCAGAGAAAAAGAAGCTGCCAATGAAATTTTGTGCACATCGATGGCTGGAGAATTCTGTAGCAACTGAACGAATGCTAGAAATTTGGAATGACATTTGCAATTATGTATGTGCTGTGGAGAAAGGTAAATTACCTAAACCTAAATGCAAATCTTACCAAATTGTGGCTGAGGCATGTAAAGATGTGTTGATGCCATGTAAACTTAATTTTTTTCGAAGCATTGTGAACATTTTACAACCATTCCTGAAAGGTTACCAGACTGATTGGCCCATGATTCCTTTTTTAGCACAAGATTTACACAAAGCAGCTTTGGATTGTGCAAAAAGCTTTAATGCCTTGAAACCAGAGGATTTGAAAGAGCTAAAAACCCCTTGGAAGTTAATGAATTATGATTTCAAGTGTTTACCTTCTAATGCCAACGAGGTGAGCTTGGGATTCATTGCAGATAACGTATTGAAGGATCTGTTGCGAGACAAAAAAATAACAAATAATGACGTCAAAGAACTTAAGCTTCAGGCTCAGTGTTTTATTTACAAGTTGCTGCATGAGTTAGTCACCAAGTCACCAATAAAGTATTCCATTGTTAGACTTTTGTCTTGTTTAGACCCCAGGTGCATGTCGTCAGACACCAGTGGGTGTTATAAAAAAATGAGAAAATTACTAGATATTCTTTCACGGAGCAGTAAATGTGAAGCCAAAGATTGCGATTCCATACTACTGCAGTTCAACGAATTTCTGAATGACATTTCTTCCAAACATTTAAATTTCGATCGATCCGTTTCGCGAGTGGACTGTTTTCTGTATGAGAAACTAAGTGTAGAAAAGTATGAAAAATTGAGGGGTGTTGTGCAAATGCTGCTGACCTTATCACATGGACAAGCATCTGTTGAGCGTGGATTTTCTGTAAATACCAAACTGGAAAGCGATAATATGAAGGAAGAAAATTACATATCAAAAAGACTTGTACTAGATGAAATCAAGTTCTGTGGAGGCTTGACAAATTTTATTATAACCAAAGAATTACGTATTGCTGTGCATGGAGCTAGACAAAGGTATATTTGTTATTTAGACGAACAGAAAAAGACAAAGTTGAAGGAA
Source organism: Metellina segmentata (assembly GCA_947359465.1). Taxonomy (NCBI): domain Eukaryota; kingdom Metazoa; phylum Arthropoda; class Arachnida; order Araneae; family Tetragnathidae; genus Metellina; species Metellina segmentata. Next base: position 19,279,633 of record OX375874.1, read on the forward strand.
GGAGAAGGGAAAAAAAGAAAAACATTATACTGTGAGTTGGAGGATTTGAAAGAAAAAAGGGTTTGCATTGAAAAGCAGGTTATTGAGCTGCAGAAGTCAGCTGATAAACTTGCAGAAAAAGCAGAAGATACCGAGTGCTTGAGATTTATTACACAATCGAATAGTTTCAGAAGAACTGCAAAAGAAAAACAAAGTGAATTGCAAAAACTTGATGTCGAAATCAATGATGTTCTATCTGAACTAAAGAAATAATAAAAGTTTTGATTTTCTAATTTGATATTTATAGCTGTTTTTTTTTTTTTTTAAGTTATACATTATAAAACTCCCCATTTTAGAGATTCTGCTTTTCTGCTCAGCTTGATTGTGAGCATTCTGATGAGAAACCCACTTTGTGCAGAAAAATATTTCCAAATTTTATAAATAGTTTAAAACATGGAGTAAAAAAAAATATTTTTTTTCTTACATTTTTCTTATTATTTGACAATTTTTTTTATCTGCCTTTGCTTTAGATCGTTATAGAAAATTTCAGGTCCTTGAAAAAAAATTTTTTGGTCCTTGAAAGTCCTTAAAAGTCCTAGAATTTTTTTTGGACCAAGGTGTGGGAACCATGTTCTCTGTTAGCCCGCAAGAAAAAGCCCTATTCTGACGGAGAGGTTATAATAAAAAGTAGCCTTTTAATATTTTCGAAAATGTCGGTGATATAATCGTGAAAAATAAGTTTGATAAGATAGCTTTGTCTAGAAATAACGTCATGTGTCGTATAGATCAGTGCTCCCCAACCTTTTTATCGCCGCGGACCGGATCAACGTTTAATAATTTTAACGCGGCCCGCTGGGGGGGGGGAGATACGTTGATTGTTTATATTTTAGATTGTTATGATTTAATAATTTTAATTTAATTGGATTTAAACATGCCTTCAAAATAAAATACAGTTACACCAAAAAATGAATGTGATTTAACATTTTATATACAGGGTGGTCCCGAATTCATGGTACAAACTTTAATGGTAGGTACAGGACATTGTAACAATGATTTATTGTATAGGAATGTATAGTCGCAAGTGACGCGGTGAGGCGTAAACAGGGGAAATAAAAGGAATTAGAAATGGAGTGATCGGTTGGTATCATTGCCGGTAGAGGGCAGTAGATGTCTAGCCGCTGTTGAACATGATGCATCGCAGTAGGGAAAAGCGGCATTCACAATTGTGCTGCCGTAGACGATGGGTGACTTTACGTATGCAGAAAAAGCAGACATGCATTACATGTACGGCCGTGCAAATGGTAACGGCAGAGCTGCGTTACGAATGTATCGCGCGGAGTATCCTGATCGACGAATGCCGGATCATAGAATTTTTCAACGGTTACATCGTCAACTTTGTGAAACAGGTGCGTTCGACGTCAACAGACATGGCGCTGGTCGAGTAAGAGCTGTACGCACTCCAAGGCTGGAAGAAAGCATCTTGAACATTGTGGCTGATAGACCCGAGTCAAGCACAAGAACTGTTGCGCGTGACGTAGGTGTGAGTCATCAGACTGTATGCAGAGTGTTAAACGAAAATCGCTTACACCCCTTCCATTTTCAGAAAGTACAAGCATTGAATCCGGCAGATTATCCTCGCCGCGTGAACTTCTGCCTGTGGGTGATGCAGCAATGTGCGTTGCAGCCGGATTTCGTAGATTATGTGCTATTTACAGATGAAGCGACATTTTCACGCGAGGGTGTCTTTAATGCGCACAATTCCCATGTGTGGGCAACCGATAATCCACATGCAACGCGTCGACATGCGTTTCAACAACGTTTCAGTATTAATGTGTGGGCTGGTATTGTGAACGACTTTTTGATTGGCCCATACTTACTACCCACGCGGCTCACTGGCGGAAGCTATCTTATTTTTCTGAAAGAAGTGTTACCACAACTGCTGCATGATGTTCCGATCGCCATTCGTAACCGCATGTGGTTTCAGCACGATGGGGCGCCAGCACACTTCAGCATTGATGTACGGAATTACCTGAATGCCACGTTTGGTACTCGATGGATTGGGCGTGGTGGACCAGTCCCTTGGCCACCCCGATCTCCCGATTTATCGAGCCTCGATTACTTTTTATGGGGACATCTAAAGCATCTTGTTTATGAGACTCCAGTTGACTCAGATGAGGATCTCGTCGCTCGCTTATCTGTAGCTGCTGCAGGTGTGCGTGAAATACCAGGCATCTTTGAACGTGTACGCCAATCGCTCCACCGACGCTGTCAAGCATGTATCGATACTGGTGGACGCAATTTTGAACAATTACTGTAAACATGACACTTGTCAACAACGCTTTCAATAAAATCTTTGTTTTTCCTTTCGGCCGTTATTTCCCCTGTTTTCGCCTCACCGCGTCACTTGCGACTATACATTCCTATACAATAAATCATTGTTACAATGTCCTGTACCTACCATTAAAGTTTGTACCATGAATTCGGGACCACCCTGTATAATTCACTAGAACGCTAAATCAATAAAATAGTTTCCTAACCACAAAAAACCCACGAAGCGCTCGAACTCTTTTAAAAGCAAAGACAGGTGATCGTGCACCAACTAGGAGAATGAATGTTTAGGCTCAGTCTCGCCTAAAATCCCCGCTAATGTCTGAAACATGTCCAAAATGCCTCTGTTCACGCGCCGTCCCCACAACTTCAGTTTGGATTTAAATGCAGCTACTTTGTCTGCCAACTTGAAAACAGTTGTCACATTTGTCAAAATTAGAAAAAAGAGACATACAGAATTCAGAAATCATAATTGAAGCTCTAGTAACAGAACAAATTTCAAGTTATGATTTACCGCCTCCTAACTTGAGTGGACATTTCACAGATTAGAACCGCACAAACCCGAGATAAATACACCAAAGTAAATAAAATGGAAATAATTTAATATTTCTTGGACGGCCCGGTACCATTTGATCCACGGACCGGTACCGGCCCGGGGGTTGGGGACCACTGGTATAGATGACATGGGCCAGAATGTTGGCACACAAATTGTCTCTGGACTACAATATTGCAAATACTTTTCATTAACTTTGTATGAAAGCTGTGAGTTCACAGACAATGCGCAGTTGAGCATATTTGTGTGTTACACGAACGATAATTTTGATACTGTGGAAGAACTTAATTTGCGCCAACTAGTTGTTGTTTCTTATGCCTACACTGGCAGACCAGAGGAGTGCCAGGCCCGTCGAAGACGGCAAGAGGCGAGGGGGGTGCGCCTTCCATGTTATTGAGCCCCATTGGGAGGAAGTCCGACTTTGCTCGACATACATGACACATCCGTTTTACAGGAAGGTCCCTTTCATACATCCATTCATTCACACATATCGTAATTTAGATCCCAATCAGAGGCCGATAACCCCCTGATCAGGTACCCCCAGAGGTATTGATTTGGTATGGGAACATGGGGGACATTGTGACCACGACCTATTTAACGTGCCCCAGTCACCATTAGTGAACACGACGGTCTTTAGCCAGGTCGAAGCGCCGATCTCGCAATCATCAGATCTGGAGGCTCCGCCGAGGGCGCCAACTAGTTTTAACTACAGGTGATGACATTTGTAAAGAACTTTAAAATGTAATTGAAGTTAACAAAGTAGAGTGGACAAAATTAGATAGCGTTTGCACAGATGGAGCGCCTTGCATGGTTGGCAGGATAAAAGGTTTTGTTACATTGCTTGAAAATTACTTGGGAAGAAAATTTTTTAAGTATCATTGTATTATCCATCAAGAAGTTCTGTGTACCAAGGACCTGTGTCTTCTGATGTGGACCCTGCAGCGATGCTGTTTCAACAACAAAATACGAGCTCGAGCTTTGAATCGACGTCGATTTCGTGAGCTTTTCCCGGAAGAAACGGAAAAGGATGGCTAGTTACTCCTTCATTGTATTGTGCGCTAGCTTTCCAAAGGAAGTGCACTTGCGAGATTTTGGAACTTGTGGGAGTGTGTTAAAAATATCTGGAAGAAAACAATGAACTGCCCAGTGTGTGCTTGCTACTCAAGAATGAATATTGGTTATGGGATTTAGCTTTCCCCCCCGATATTATGAGACATTTAAACCATTTAATTTTAAGATTGCAGGGAAAAGGTTGTATTTTTCCTACCCTAGCTGGTCATATATCTTTTGTGAACAAACTTTTGCTTTTTTTGTCTCGATTTTGGAGAAAAAAAGATTAACACATTTCACGTCATTCAACTAGCTACCAAAGTCAATAATACACCGAACTATGATAGATTTAAAATTTTAATATCCATAATCATTCCGTGCTAGGTTTAATGATTTTCAAGATGATAAAAAAAATGCTGATATTTTCATATTCCTTTTTCGATTTCTCTTCATGACGGTAATTGTTACCCACCTGAAATCCATATCGAAATTATTGACCTACTTGCCTACACCAATATACTACACTGAAAACCAAATATAAGGAACTTATTTCAACTGCAAGTGATCCAAATTATATTGAATTTTAAAAATTTGTACCAACATGCAATTTTCTAAATTTACACGATTTGGCTGTCAGATATATTGTTGGTTTGGATCAACATATGTTTGTGAACAAATGTTTTCAATTATGAACATAAAATAAAAATATCGTTCAAGATCAACTGATATGCACATAATTATGTTAGCATCTTCAAGAACTAATCCTATTATAGATGACTTTGTAAAAAAAAACTACAAATTCAAAAGCCACATTAATTATGTACTGACTGTTTAATAATTATTCAGAATTAAATGTTTCAAGTTATTCATTTATTTTATACATAACCTAACTGACTGAACCTTTCAAAATGTTTATTAACAATAAAACCTAAGTTTGTACTTTTATTTCATTTATTATATTATTTTTTAAATCTCCACTACTCAGATTTACATAAAAAAATTGCTATTTGGGTAAAAAATCCCATAATCTCAGCCTATAAATAACATTTTTTCACCTTTTTATATTTTTTAATATGTTGGAAGTGGCACGCATATTTTTTTTCTCCATATAGTGGCACTCTTCCCAAAAAGGTTGGCCATCCCTGATCTAGAATGAAGCCTATTGATGTTCACTGGAACCAGTTCTTCAGACTGCAAGACATTAGTGGTGTGGATCCTAAATACCCAGTTGTGTCAAAGCTAGTGAAGAGAAGACTGCTCTGTCACTTTCTCATGGTAGTGCTGACATTGAACGTGGCTTCTCGGCCTCAGGAAGAGCTGTGACAGGAGACAGAGCATCAGAACGCACATTGACGACGGTTAAAAGTAGCTTGCCAAATTTTGACAATCAACCTTATTTGGTGCCAATCACATCAAAGCTAATGGATATGGGAAGGGTTGCATATAAAGCCTACAATGCCTTTTTAGAAGGTATAAAACGTAAGGCACAAGAAAAATTAGAGAACAGGAAAGAAAAAGATTTTAAGCAGCTGGCAAAGAATAGAAAGGGGATAGAAGACGAACGAAAACTTAAAATTATGCGTAATGAAGAGAATGAGATATTGGACAGTGCTTCAAAATTATTAAAGGAAGCCAATGATAGTTCTCAAGAAGGCGATAAAAAATAAAGATTTTAAGGAAGCAGCACTTAGGCAATGATTGAAGGAGCGGCAAAAGTCTCAGATGATGCTGGTCAGCAAAGACAGACTTTTAAAAATGCACATTCTTCTATTGAGAAGAAAAACAAAACAAAATTAATTTCAGATTTTTCAAAAAATCTTTCAAAGAAAAGAAAGAAATTCTTCAAGTTGTGTCAAAAATGAACAAAATAAAAAATCATCATTAAGATTTTTTTTTTATGTTAATATTTTAAAATTGTGTACTTTTAAATGAAGAAAATAAAAATATCCTTCCAAAGAAAGGATAGGGGAGGATATTTTTATTTTCTATCTTTATACTTGAATATATTTAGCATTATTGTTATTTGTCACTTTTGTTTTGTTCGATTAGTCACTTTTTGTCACCATTTTGGTTCAATTAGTCACCTTTTTAGACCTTTAAACCTGTTAGGAGCCCTGAGGTCGCCCAGATGAAAGTGGCACTACAGTCGGTAGGACAAATGGTTTAATGGTATTGCTGTAAGTTAATATACAAAATAAAAAGTATAATAAATACGGAAGATATAGGCTAGACATAGTTGCTTTGGAGGTTAAAACAGGTGTCCCAGCGGTCTACGAGATGATGGATACCCTGGGTAAAGATACTTCGGGGTTGGCAGTGGAACCAGTTTTTAACGGCACCTTGGATCTCATTGTCTGCAAATCGCTGTACCTTCAAAGCTTTCTTGAGCGGACCAAAGACATGTTAGTCACAAGGTGAAAGGACACGGCTGTAAAGGGGTTGTTCCAGAGTCTCCCATCGAAATTGCGGTAACAATGTTTTGCACGCAACAGCCACATGAAGACGAGCATTATCATGCAAGAGAATAACCACGCGTGACAGCATGCCACGTCGCCGTTTCTTGATTTTTGTTCTCAGTTTATGTAATGTGCCACAGTAGCTGGTAGCATTAACAGTCGTGCCCAGAGTCAGCCATTCTAACTGCAATGGGCCGTCGACGAAGCACGTAAGCATGACTTTTCGAGCTCTCGTGGATGAACGAGCCTTCTTTGACCGCAGGGATGACGGGTGTCGCCATTCCATGCTCATGCGTTTGGTGGCCGGATCAAAGTGATGACACCACGTTTCATCAGCGGCAATAATCCGAGAAAGGAAATGGTTCCCCATTTCTTGGTAACGCATAAGGTTTTTCATGGAAATACCCATGCGGTAACTCTTCTGCTTCTGTCAGATGTTTTGGAACCCATTGCGCGCAAACCTTCGGTATTGCAACCTTTCAAGCAGAATTGCGTGAACACTTCATTGGCTTATAGACATTCCATCCGCTACCTCGCGAGTGGTGATTCGCCGATTATTTCACACAAGACTGTCCACAGCTTCAATTGCTTAGATAACCACATCCGCCTGACCTGGTCGTGCCCTGTCGTCCGTACTGCTTCGTCCTTTACGAAAATCGCTACGCCAACTGAATACTGATCTCCGTGACATACACGCTGTGCCATATACATTTTGAATGCGACAGTAATTTTCTACAACACTCACATTTTCCACCGTTAAAAATTGCACGACTGCACGTTGACAACGTTTGGAGGCATCCATGATACGAACTATACCGTTGACCTCGCTCCTACGCTATCACACGCATCTGTCGTAATCTGACGATATGGCATGCATTCGCAGCACTCAGCGCCCTCTATAGGGTCATGCGTAGTCTTATGTATCTTAAAACGATGGCACAATCACGACAGTGCCACTTTCATTTGGGCGACCCATATATATACACTGAAGAGCCAAAACATTATGACCACCTCAATAACGAGTTGCGCTTCCTCTGGCCTGCAAAACAGCTGCAACTCGCCTGGGCATAGATGCCACAAGTTCGTGGTACATAACTGGGGACAGGTTGTACCAAATGTCTAAGCAGCGGTCACTCAGTCGAGATATTCGGACATGGTGGTGTTTGAGCTCTGAGCTGCCGCTCCATGACACCCCAATTGTGCTCTATTATGGCGAGTTAGGTGGCCAGGACATTAAGTGGAATTCATCAGTATGCTCCTCGAACCTCTCCAACACAATCCGAGCCTTGGGACATAGGGCGTTGTCCTGCTGGAAGATTCCACTTCCAGTTGGGAAGGAAGACCGACGCCATGTAAAGGTGCAACTGATCCGCAATGATGTTCAGATAGTTCGCAGCGTTCATGGTCTGTTCTACCACAACTACGGGTCCTAGAGTAGCCCATGAGAACGCCCCCCCCCCAAAGCATAATACCGCCACCACCACCACGTTTATTTCGGGGGGGGGGCAGTAGGTCCAGACTATCTGTTCATGGGTGACAATGCATACACACACAGGACAGTCGATGTCTCTGAGACACTAAAGAGCGAAGATATTGAGCGTATGGAATGGCTTGCGTATTCATCGGACTTAAATCCTATTGAACATGCTTAGGATGATCTCTGTAGACGTGTTTTAGAAAGGAATCACCCACTCCAAACTGTACAGGCGATCAAAATTGCTTTGAGAGAGGAATGAGACAATATCCCCCAAGCATTCCTCGACTGTTTAGTGGAGAGCATGCATAGCAGATGCTAAATGTGCATTAGTGTGCAAGGAGGCCTCCCTTCGTACTGAGTGACTATATCTGTCAAGACTCCGGATAGAAAGAACATTTTTCGAGACTTTGGAAATTGCTCTAAGGAGCAGATTTTTTCTTTTTACTGTCTTGCTTTTCCATGTGCCAAGATTTGTAACATTTTGCATTCTACTTAATGCACAGTATCTCAATTAAATATATACTAAGTTTCGTTTCTTTAACTAATGAATATTATTAATTATATTAAAAATTCTGTTTGTTCCTTAGCAATTGTCAAGCAGTGTACTTTCCAGTAGGTGTCCGGTGATGAATGGATTAATATTTACATTTTAAGAAAAATAGAACAATACTGGTAGAAGCTAATGTCATATAACTAGAGCGCATATCAATACACAATAAAGAAACAATAAACATATATTATGTACTGAATTTTCAAGCTCAACAAATAGGTAGTACACAATAAATCAATAAATAATTTTCTAGATTTATTTATTATATATCTTTAAATTTCATATATGTTTTCGTAGGAGTTATTAATACAAAGGTCTAACTGTTTGAATGTAAAACGACCCATTTATTACTTTTAAAAGTTTACTGTTTTCGTAGGGTCAAAATTGCATTTTAAGTTAATAAAACTATCAATGTAGTAACCGAGAATGGGTGGTTGGCCATGACTAACAAAATTTTCAATCGCTATAATGCTGTTGCATAGATTATATCGTTTCTGCAGAAATATAAAACCGCTCTTTATTTCATTTCTAATTCCGACATTTTAAATTCAACATAAAAATTTTCTTGGAATTTCTTACAAGTCAAATCAGTGCTTATGAATTTAGTGAGAGAAGTTACAAAGGTGATCGGTACATTCAAAGTGAACAAAAAAAAGTTGTTTTCAATATGATAGAGTTTGAAGCTGTGAATCATGTTATACACTATCCCAAAACCAGAAGATGCTCTGCTACCTAATGTCTATTGGTATTTCACACGATTCTCAACAGACCCGTCTAATTCTCTACCCTAGATTAATTATCCCAATTTGGAATCAACACTATCCGATTAGTTTCGCCAGGTTGGTAAGGCCCGGAGATTCAAAATGAACCCATTAATGCAATTCCAAAAGGGAAGCATTACTGTTTGTCCCGTTCCCTTTCTCAGACCTCACAATCCCTAAACTGTTATCTTGCGAGTCACGTTTATCGTTATCTGTAAATCTGACTTTAACTTCATTCCTTCGGTTATCTTAACTAACCTACACTTACTAAACTTAATTTTAAGACATATTCTCACAAGTTCAAGAGGGGCTTCTAGATTATCAATCTGATACTTTAACCGCAGGGAACGCCGTGATGACCTCGAAGTTGCTAGTAATAAATATAAATGCACGTAAATTAATTAAAAAATATTTTAGATTAAAATTTTAAATACAGGGCTGAACATATTACATTCGTGGTACAGCTACAGTCTACGTTTATGAGCGGTGGCAACGGCATTGGCGATTTTTTTTTTTTTGGCAAACTTCTAAAGTCGCCAAAGTAAAAATTATTTCAAAATTCTTTTTCTTTCAAAAATATTTTTATTTTTACAACTTAAAATGAAAGCTTTAAATCACATTTGAGAACGTTTCAAAAAGTATATTTTTTTAAAGTTTCGCAAAAAGTAGTAAGCTTAAACACATTTCAGAACACATTTGTGAACCAGCAGAAAAACTAAGCTGCGAATGTTGGGTAAGAATACCCTGAAACTTATCAATTACACTAAATACAGTAGGCTGTTTGAAAAGAAAATGATTTTTAAAAGAAAAAAAGCAAGAAATAATACAACCTGATACATCAGAACGGTTCCGAGAAAAAAAATTACGAAACAAGAATATTCCACAAATGCCATGTCATGTCAGAACTCTGCCGTGAAAAAAATTATTATGAAATAAAAATTCCACAACTGTAGAAATACAAATAAATAGATCAATGGCATCAAAGAAAAAAAATTTTAAAGGACCAATGCAATCAAAGGATATTTTAAAATCTAAAATAACCAATGGAAGCAAAGAAAAAATTTCAAACGAACCAATGGAAGCAAAGAAAAAATTTCAAACGAACCAATGAAATCAAAGAACTTACTAGAATATTCAAAATGAAAATTAAAAGTTAACGTTTGCCGAGGTTGCCATGAAAATCACAGTAACCGTAAAGACAGATGGGTTGCCTTAATCTACCGTAACTCGCTACTAGAAGTGCGCCAAACAAAATCGCCAAGACCGTTGCTACCGCTCCTGAACGTTGTGTGTAGCTGTACCAAATTTGTAAAAAATTATGCCAATTATTTTTTTTTTCTAGCAGCAGCACTTGATACAAATCCTTCACTGGTGTGTGCAAGTATACAACACCATTAATACGAGAGAAAACTGTTACAAGGAGCATAACAATAAAGCAAACATAGGAAAGACATGGACGCCAGACAAAAACACAGCGCATGAACTGTCAAACAGCTTGAAGGTTCTGCTTCTTCTCCCTTGCGTGCCTGTATCTCTCGTACACGTCACCACAGAGTATAGGACAGTTCATTAGATGATCGACGTCCATAGCCGCTCTAGCACCACACACTACACAGTTTGGGCTTGGTAGCAGATTAAAGCTTTGTAGGTATTTAGCTAAAAAAGGACCAGCCTTGTTGGGCTTGAGCCTGTAGCTGGTCGTCAATATGTGTATTTGTATTTGTATTAAACAGTCGTGGCTAGTTTCCAGCCGAAACGCTGCAACTGCAAGGAATCTCGGAAAGCTGGGGATCTTATTAAGCGTTGACTTCCAAGTGTTATTTTCGTTTAGCCACGACTGATTTGAAATTACTTTTCATAGTATATTTAATGGTTCTTGTCATAGTTGAGTAAGGGATAGAGCTATTTGTAGATTGAATAATTCTTGTTCACTCCTTCGCCAGTAAGTCAGAATTTTCATTACCGATAATTCCAAAGTAAGAAGGGACCTACTGAGACACAATAATCTTTAGTTTGGGTTTCAAAATGTTCCGATTCATAATGCAGTCTAACTCTTGAAGAATCCACGCAATTTGGAGAATGAATAATTCTTGTTCCCTCCTTCGCCAGTAAGTCAGGTGAAATTTTTGTCACTATAACGGTCTGGAGCCATTCGGCAATTTGTCTACCTACCTCCGGTTTTTAAGAGAAACCAAGTCTTTGGAGTTGTTCTGCGATTGGTGTTTCATCGTTAAACATTGTCTTTAAGTCAAAAAACATCTTTAAGTCAGTGTTCTTTGGTATATGCGGCTTGTAGTCATGTACGATTTGTGTAACATGTAAATTTGTAATGTGTGCAAGGATAGCAATGTTAATCGAAATCGATTCATCTTTAATTCAGGGGATGTCATTTTTGCCTATATAAAATTCGGCTTGCTGTATACAGAGATTCGCATTTCACGACGTGTATATTGGATTGAAAGTTCGTGTCTTCTACTACTCGTATGTTAACTTGAAAAACACCTACTGGAAAAGCCAGAACAGGAATATCCAATTCCATCACACGAAATTCGTAAGGGGAAAATTTTTTCTGGAGAGCCTATTTTCCTGTAAATAGTCTCATTTACCATTGTATCTTGAGAGCAACTATCAAAGAGGTACATCAGCAATTGAAACTTGTAGTTGTATAGAGTAGAGCGGAATTGGTGAATGTAGAGCCACCGGCTGAACCTGAGCTTGAAAGTGATGCTGTAAAAAGTTGGAAGGGTTATGTAGATTTTTATTCAGTTGCATGATTGATTGATTTTTATTCAGTTTAAACGCGTAAAAGGTTTATGGCCAAATTTATTGTAGGAAAAACATTTAGATTTATTTATACACTGAACTTTTATGTCCCTTTAAAATTTCGATTATAGCATGATACATTAGAAATTGCTGGCGTAGAACTGTGTCTATAGTCCTCTTCTACGCCATATTTTTTCATGTTCATTTTGGGACGTACAGATTTTTCTGAACAGAATTTGGCAATTTCATTAAACAGTTTTTCATACACTTTTAATTTACCTTTACAATTCATCATATTTAGTACACCCAAACAATGTTAACTTATTTGGACTTGAATCTGTAAATCCATTTGTAAAATATTCAAAAACGGATTCTTGATCAATGTTCTGCTGGCAATCTTTCTTAATGCAATGAAATAATCTCTGAGTCAGAGTTTTATTATATTTTAGACGCCTCTGCCTTAAAGAAATGTGCAAATCAACTATCTGATCTTAGATTTGAATTCTGAGTAAATGATCTTTTGAAGAATGCCATGGTGAAAATACCTTTTAAAGATTGAACAAACACCTTTGCATTATTTGTTTAAGTAACGTTTCGTAAACACAATTTTCTGCACACCATCTTTACAAAGAAAAACGTTCTTCAATTTTATCCAGAAAACATTCAATCCTATCACACCCTGAAAATGACTTGAGTTCAAAATGTCCTTCATACAAAAAGTTAAATTCGTACAAAATGTTTGCAAAATCCTATTATTGTGTATGTTTTCCTTGGAAGCAGACGATTGAAATCAACATAGGAAAAAGATACGAAAGTTATTTTCTTTGTCACTTCAAGGGTAATAGTGGTAATTGGTCCTATTTTAAAGATGTCAGCAGTCTCAAGCGATTTCGGTTAGATCGGCCTACGGATTTACCAAAATTAAGTTCATTCAAAAGTTTTACGGCTTTAGTAGTTCTATTTTTGATCGATTATTCGAAAAACATTGGAAATTGCAATAGTGACATTTTGAAATCGAAAGTTAAAAATTGAGGCAACAGAATCGAAAGTTGTCACAAATACGTAGTTCGAAAAAGTAATGTTCATTCATATGAATTCATATAAAAGTTACGTGCAGTTAGTTCATGCTTCCTTGAAAAGTTCACAACGCATGCAATTATCAATCGTTAAAAGTATCCAAAAGTCAATAAGCTACATGCTCAAAACTGTCTTTGCACTTGGGTTTTTCTTGGGGAAGAACTTAATTTATTAAGAGGCCATCTCTGCCCCAAATCTACAGAAATTTATCGCAGATTTCTATTTTACAAAGAAGTAACTGTAGAAAAACACATATGAACCGAGTAACGCAATTAAATCATAAATTAAAATACATAAATTAGCATATTATTTTAATACAAGGAACATCTTCGACGTGCATAAATGAGGCGTGTCACCGCAAAAGGGCATATATCCACTCCCAGTAATTTCCCAGTATTTGCGGCAAAACTGTTTTAAATAAATTATAAGTGATAATAGCTATACAACTGTCTTGTGTGAATAATTCTTACCAACTCATAATATAACCCTCTTTGACACATCAACAATTTACGAGTATATGCGAATTTTCAACCGAAAATGCATATAGGCCCTTTTGCAGTGACACTTCTCAACTAAACAAATAAAATATTAAGCATAGTGGAACCCGGAACTCACATACTTCTGACTACATATCGCACCCCGGCAAGAAAAGTGACACAAGTCAAAAAATAATTTTGATGTTATGTCATTACAAAATATGTACGAGGTGCCCCAGCGTGTTCTATTACTATTCTATAGAATATAATAGAAGTTACCACCATAAATACTTACCTAAAATTTAAAAGAAGCTTATACTATTTCAATATAAGTTTTATAGTATTCTTTAAGTTGGTGTTTCTCAAATCCTGCAATTTTGAGTTGTGTCACTTTCTTTAGGGGTGGCCACAGTGCGGCTCTTATACAAATAAAATGTATGCGTAAACTAAGACTGATTAATGTCCAAAAGTAACTTTATTATACTTTAAGTTACTATTATTTTATTTTATTTCGTGTCACAAAGGTATTCAAAAACATAAAAGTTATAAAGTTATTCAAAAACTAGAGTAAAAATGTTTTTCAAAAATATTGTTCTGATTCTATCATACAATTTTGTAAAAAAATCTTTAAAAATTAGATTTGTTTGTGGATGCTCCATCTTAGCAGTTAGCTGCCGAAAGTTTGATTGAAGACTTGTTAGTGCAATCGCTTTGAGATCGCACCATCATAAGTGTTTTTCGTTGACTATTTTCTTTTGAGGTGCAAATGAAAAAGCAAAACAAATTTCAAAATCAAAGTTGCCCTTCTCTTTAACATTCACATATTGAAGCAAACAAAAGATTACAAAACAACAATTGCCTACTTTTGTGAGCTTTGTTACGTGCGAGACTCGTGCGGCTTACGTTGTCAAACCAGCGCTCCGATGGCAAAGCGATTTTGTGATATTTTCCATACATTTCTTGTGTTGAATCTTTTGCTTTGTGTCAAATTTGTCTCAGCTAAGAAACATCACAGTTTTGTGTTTCAGCAATGAATCAGTATAATAGGGAGGGAGGGGATCTGTGGGCAAACTTTAAAAAAATGAACTAATTTTCGGTTGCCCATTGTTTGTTTTGTCATCAAAGATAAATAAATGACTCTTTCAAACATTTTTTCGGGAAATAAGGCTTCCAAAGATAGTGTAGCTGCCCACCCCTGACCTGCATCATTCACCTCCTTATAATGTCAATAATTTGAAGACATGAGTTACTAACCTTATTGTTACTGGACGGCAACTGGGCATTTTTTTTGAAGTGGGGTATAGATTAATGGTAACTGGAATTTTTATGGAGTTACGTCAAAGCTCAAGTATTTCAAACATCTATTTAAAATGTCAATGATATGAAGGGATTGATTGGTACTAGAAATAAATAAACTGCGTCTCTTGTATGGAATATTAGGAATCTCAATAAAATGTCATATAAGGCATGCTAAAAAGGACTGAGCATAGAAAGATATCTCATAGGCCACAGTTTCTAACCATATGTCGATTTTTATGCCTATTATTACACGTAAAATTGTAAGCAACCTTTATGTGTTTGTATTTTAATAAGATAATATGCTTTTGGGGGGGGGGATGCCGCTTCTTTACTTGCATGTTTTGTTAACTTTTTAGGAACGATTTTCCACGACTTCTCTTAAATTCCCAAACAATTATTCTGACGTCATGGATTCACAAATGATAATGGGTATAATCTTCGTATTCTCTGCTGTTCAGGCATTCAGAAGCCAGAGCGATAATCAAAGCATTCTCACTTTTCCTCATCAAGAAACAAGGCAGCACGCAACACCGATAATCACCATGGGTAAGAGTAAATTCAATTTACGATTTAATAACACACTACCGATCGCCTTCCATTTTTTTAGGCTTGGTAAAATATAGCTCTTGTGCCATGAAACCCAACGAACTAACCAAATTCTGTTCGAAAGTTTTTCAATGAGATTTTTAGTGATGAAATGTTGCTTATTCATCCTGGTCTGGCCCCAATAGACTTCAGATATAAGTATACTAAGCATTGCTATTCAGAAGGGCCTCAAAAGTGTGACCAACATGTCGAGTAGTAGCCACGTGATATTGCTAGTGAAAAATTGACTTGATTGGCTTATTTGACAACTTATCGCCTCGTTTGGCGAATAAAATCGTGTGAATGCGTATTTCTGTAAAATGGCGACAAAAGTAGTGAAATCACCAGTCTACTATGTTACACGGATCAATCAGACGACGAATTAATGAATGGGTGTCTTCTCGTATCCCTTCAACCAATAACATAATATGCTCGTTTCCACTCGGCAGACGAAAGCAGTCTAAGGGTCACGTTATTACAAGTTTTGGTCACTTGATTACTAGAAGCGTGTTCGCCTTGCACTTAGGACAAACTTGGAAAGATTTTAGTGAGAAAATGTGCAATGTAAGGAAAAAATCGTGTTTATGTAGAGGCTTTTAGAAACCCTTTAATTAATACCACAGAACTATACATGGTGAATAAGTGCCCTCTGATACTTTTGTTGAAATTGGCTTAAAATTCGGGGAGTTTAAAACAGCTTGAATTCTATGCAGAATTTCAGAATACGTTGCAGATCATCCAGATCTCACAATGGAAAGCCAGCGCAGCGTGTCGTAAAGTTGGTATAACTACAACAAAGGCTTATACTGGTCAGTGTACGTCAGGAAGTTGAGATAATAGACCTTGTAATAAAATAGATAACACTAGGGGGCCCACCCCCTGCTCGCTGACGCTCGCCAACCCCCGGAGGATTGCTTCGCAATTCTCATTGGTTCGCTGCGCGAACCTATGCTCGCTTCGCTCGCATCAATGAAGACACGTGTCCTAGCAGAAGAGATTGATTACAAAATATGATATTCCAAAAAAAATATTTTTCAAATCTAAATTTGTTGTATTACATAAAAGATATATACAGTACCTCTGGAATCAGAATTTAAATGAAACCTTTGAGCAAATTTTTACTCGCAATGTGAGCGCTGCTTTGGAAATTGAATACCCAGCATGTTGTTTGTGTGTACATTTCCCCAATACTCGAGCCACCCATACACTTTTTGACTGAGTTTGTTGTCGAAAGTTGTAGTGCACGCGTCTTGTTGTACTATAATTGTTAGGAGGAAAACGGTCCTTAAAAAGGACCGTTTTTAAATAGCCCTGAAAAGATCCTCCGCTTTCTTAGATTTCTATTACAAACCACAACAGCTCGTCTAAAATTCATTTTTTTTCAATAAAATTTCATCCGATAACGCTATAGATTCAAATGAGGCACGAGGCTCCTAGTAAACAAACAATCGTACAATGTTGCCAAAACGCGGTAACAAATAACGTTTTTTTTTGCGTGCCACGTAAGAGAAATATATATATAGATGTGCGATCTGCTTCATGCTATTAAGACGAGATGGTTCGTCTTGAAGATCTCTAGACGAAGGTAAGGTGTTATTGGAAGAAAGCACAAATCTTAATGTATGATCATCGATCGACTTTCTAATGAAACAGATGGAGCATGTGTGTGAAAATTCATGTTATTTCTGCCGATCGCTTGGTTTGATGATCTGTCACGTGTTTGTGAGGAAAAACATAAATCCTAAAATGGGACAAATTATAGATGATTGAAGTAATTATTCAGCGTGGTTGAAAATACTTGTTTGCGATAGTCCATCGGTTCAAGTCGATTCTCAAATTCACGTTACCAATACTTCTGAAATCTTATGACAGCGGCTCCGCCCATAT
Source organism: Metellina segmentata (assembly GCA_947359465.1). Classification (NCBI taxonomy): domain Eukaryota; kingdom Metazoa; phylum Arthropoda; class Arachnida; order Araneae; family Tetragnathidae; genus Metellina; species Metellina segmentata. Next base: position 19,296,874 of record OX375874.1, read on the forward strand.
GTTTGGCCGACCAACCGGTATAGTGGTTAAGGTGTTAGCCTCTAGATTGGAAGGTTACTGGTTCGAATCCGGGTTCGGGCATGGATGTTTGTAAGCGTGCGGTGTAGAGGCGACTGGTGACGTTAAATCTGTCGTGGCTGAAAGTCCTCACGTTGGGTTGACGTGGAAGTTTGGAGAGTGGGGTGCCAGCTCAGGTGCTGCTTCGTCATCTGACCGTGGTTCAAAATTACGAGGTGTTGTCCTCGGATCTTTCCCTTAAGGGACTGATCCCGGACCGTCGTCAATAGCCCGTTGTCTTGCTCTAGTACGACGTTAACTAAAATTACCATTACCTTCCCATAGAAAACTGTCTTGTACTGCCAGTCTGTGATGCAAAAACCTAGACTCCTAACTGTCACTAGTTTTGGGTGACGAACAATTTGTTCTTGGATCTTCATTTCCTCTTTAAAGTATTGGGTAGTCCGGTTGAAAGAGTAGCGGATTAGCAACTGGAGGGTTGCGAGTTTGAAACGCTATCGAACCAAATACCATCGTGTCGTGGGGGCTGGTGTACATTAAATTTGTCGTGGTTTCAAATCTCCTCCCATTGCGTGGTGTGGGAGTTAGGAGAAACGCGCAGTCCCTGATGTTTGCTGAGAGCCCAATATTTAATTACGATGTTATTTGATGCACAAGTTTCATGCATATTACGTGAAATGATTCATGATAACCTGTGCTGGTCACGTTTACCCACTCTTTATACAGGAAAACTGTTGTCATAAGTTACAGGTTTTGCCAGAATTCTTGTGGTCATGGTTATACCTTTCAAATGGAAGTACGTGAAAATCCAAACTTCTCTTCTTCCTAAATGCTGTGACCCAATCTCACGATTTCCAACTATTAAATCGTGATAACTTGCCATTCTCACGGTGTAAAATACTCTAATATGCTTCCAAAGATGTCTATCGCTTTAAGAATGCACTTGGCAGACGCAACATGACTTGCATAGTTGGCGTTGCTATGCATTTTGCATAGGCCCGTCTGTACTAGGGATGCGACATCGACAACAAAACATCGATGTTAAAAATTAAAACATCGATGTTGATAATACATCGCCCCAAAAAATCGATGTTTTGAAACATCGATGTTTTAAAAATTCAGTGTATTTAAACTTTTTTCCCCCTTTACTTAAAACTGGTTTAGCAACTAGTGATGGAACATCGACATCAAAACATCGATGTTTTGAAACTTTAGTGTTCAAAATTAAAACATCGATGTTGATAATGCATCGCCCTCAAGCAATCGATGTTTTTAAAATTCAGTTAATTTAAACTTTTCCCCCCATTTCTTAAAACCGGTTCAGCAACTAGTTATGCATCATCGGCTCCAAGACATGGATGTTTTTTTTATAAAACATCGATGTTTTGAAAACATCGACGTCGCATCCCTACTTTTCAGTCCCTTCACCCTTGGCCACTTTGGTCTAAAAAGTATGTTCAATTTGCTGATTATGAAAATATGCTACTTGGTTATTTTTAAAATTTTTATAACGGTACTTTTTTCATTTAAAAATAAAACATCGACAACGTAAATGTTAAATACATCGATGTTTTTAGAAAAACATCGATATTTTGAAAACATCAACATCGATATCGCATCAAGAGTCTGTACCATTCTTTCTGGCATTTCAGTGTTCATTCATCATTCTCATGGCTGTTCCTGAGGTACCAGTTTCCTACGTATAAACCCCGAGCAAGGCATCCCTCTTATAAAAAAATCTTGTCACACTCCCTCGAGAAGGCAGTCTGGTCACGTGGTTTTGAATAACTCTATCTGTTGAATTAGGGTACTGGTGAAAACGTAGTCAATCTTCTTCAATTAGCGTCTTTGGTGTATGACAACCCTTATTCGAGACAACCTTTCACACTTATTTAGAAATGAAATGACACAAGATAGACCGCCATCTCGCAAAAGCTATTCTATAACTTGAGAAACGAAATTTTATTTTTTACTTTACAGTTTAGAAACAAAGAGCATTTCACATGCAATGTGAATTAAAGTATCGAAAAAAGCAAAAGCAGGTTATTCCTCCGTCCTGTAAGTCATTGTGAATTGTACTTCATTGCGATTTTGAACGAATTCGAGACATATGGATCTATTAGTTTTCAGAAATGATTATTGATGGTGGAACCAGTGCCAAGAATACGAGTTAAACAATGATAAGAAAGCGTTTATATTGCGTCTCTTATACGTCTAAATTTAGTATCTATACTTAGTTACAATTGTCAAAAAAATAAAAAAATATTGAGCACGAATATTTTAAGTATATATTGAGACGAATAAATGAACTTCAAGATAATAATGTGAAAATATATATTCTAGCCCTTTTAAATCAGATTCGAAATGTGCTTTATTTTCATTTCAGTGGAAGTTAGTGGACATCGGAAAATACAGTTCGCTACGTTTCTGATTGCTGCTTGTGGTATTTTCATTCTTATAGCTTTATTAATGTCTTGTCTTTGGTAAGTCAGAATTGATCGACTGAAACCCTTTAATTGCATTGAATTGCGTCAATAAGTAGCTAACATCAACGGATTTCCTAAAATCGCATCTCAAAGCCGATTTGTTTTTACTGCCAACTGTTTCGAGATATACGAGTTTTAAGAAAGTTACTCAGTGAAGGTCAATATAGTTGACCAGATATTTATCTAGTGTAAAAATTTAGAGGGGATGGTAATTTTTAAATGCCGGCTATATTTCATGGTCGGGCACTTTTACTCTAGGACCGGCAATTGTCCGATAAAGCTATGGTAACTTTAAGTTAGCGTAAACTATAAAAGACAGCACAGTTGCATGTCCTTAAGTATAGTTTGAGAATTTCTTACCGTTGAGGATTATTCTGAAGCTCTAGATATTTTACCGAATCATCTCTCTATATTAAAAAAAAGTTACCGCCGCCGCAGGATTGAAAACTGTGCTGTTTAGCTCGATTCTTAAACGATTTCCCGAGAAAGTACTGATCGGAAAAAAACGAAATTAACATGATTTGTTCTTCATCGTATTCCCTGGACAATTATTAAGATATTTTTTTGATGCGGCTATTAGTTTAGGGTTTATTAAGTGTCAAAATTGAAGAAGCGAAATTTCTTCCGCGAGTGAGCAAAACACATACAAATTTTCAGTCTTCAGCCGTGAGTTTTTTTAAAGAGTACCTCTCAACGTAAATTTTTGCAGCTCGTCGAGTTTTTTTTAAAATTTCAATTTGGTTCTTGATAATATTTTTTTGCAATTCGGGAAAAATCGGGACATTTTTGTTACTTTTTTTTTTAAACTGCCATATCTATATATCTTATTACTATTAGTTTTTCATTTTTAAAATATCTCAGTATACCTCAGAAAGTACTCTTTCTTACGGTACTATTATTTTTGAAATCGGTTAATAATTAAATTGGATGCGATCAAAAGTTGGTCATACAAAATTCGGAATCTTTGGATATTTTCGCTATTTTTTGTTACAACCGCTAACTAAAACTGTCATATCTATATTGTATTACTATTAGTTTTTTATTTTGAAAATAGCGCAGTATACCTCAGACTGTACTCTTTCTTACGGTACCATTATTTTTAAAATTGGTTCATAAATAAATTCGATGCAATCAAAAGTTGGTGACACAAATTTCGTATTTTTTATTTCGCGGAGCAAATTTGCGGAGCATTGAATTCGCGGAGGGTTGTATTTTTGACTATCGGGTTTGCCAGATATCAAATTTATCGCAGCAACAAATGCCATAAAAACGATTTCTTTTTATTTGGCGAGGAAAAAGGCTCGCTTTTTTCCCTCTGTTCTCAGACGGTTTACCGAGAAAGCACAAAGTACACATCGTAAAGTTTGGAGATTAACAGGGTTTACTTAAAATTGTACAGGGAACAAGATGCAGAAGATTTTTTACTCATGCGGCTGTTAGTTTAGGGTGCATTAAGTGTTAAAGCAAAAAAGAGTGAAATCACTTGCGTAAGAGGTATTGGTTTGCGAAGCAAACCAAACGGGATTGCGTAGCAATCCCCGGGAGTCGGCGAGCGTAAGCGAGCATGGGTAGAAGCCATCGCTGTGACGTGATGGACCGTAAAGTGAAATTAGCATAATACAAATTATTCAGATAGTTTCACTCTGCGAAAGGAATGTTGGTTTGCGAAGCAAACCAAATGCCATATGTAAAAGGAGTGTTGGTTTGCGAAGCAATCCCCGGGGGTTGGCGAGCGTAAGCGAGCAGGGGGCGGATCCCCCTAGTTCTTTTAAAAAACCATGTCTCCTGATTTACAGCAATCAGGGAGAGGAGTGAACGCATGTACTCGAATTTACATCAAGTCTTAATGGGGCAGTGCTATGGACCCGTACAGAGGATTCATGACCTATGTATTTAAAGTGCACTTAACAGGCATGCACACGAGGTCCAACAGTACACAGACTTCCTAAGTGATAGCTCTTCCAAGTACTTATCATACCCAATGAGGCATCATTTCACTGCATTTATTTACCTACAATAATAACTCAATGATTTTCTTGGTACGTGTCGAACGGTTTTCTTGGATGCGTGTTGTCCAAACCTAATTAGATACCGATTTTTTTAACGCCTTAACCCTCATCCGGTTTCGACGAGATATCTCGTCCAAGGTATGGTCACTTTTACTGTAGACGAAACACCGTGTTAACACAAAACTGTCATACTACTCCTAAGGCGATGAAGAAACAAATAGTCCCTTTCACAGAATTAGAGTTAGTTTGGAACGGGCTGTTGCACCAGAGGTTGGCCCCTCCAGGACAGTCTTCGACGCCAAGATAAACCACCAAGAGGGCAATAAAGTCGCGAGGCACAATCAGTGAACTTGTCCAAAAAGGCGAGAAAGCGTCTCAGAAAACGGAAGACCGTTAAAAACTTTTTTGACTAAGTTGTGTGATGTGGTACGTAACATAAATGCATATTGTGACACAAATCCGAGTATAGATTATTCTCGGCTTAATCTTAGCTTTAGGTGTCTTTCAGTAGAGTAGTAAAATGTAGTACAGTAAATTAGTTGAGTTCCTGGTTATCTGAAATAGTCCAGTTCCGTATTATCTAGGATAATAAAAGTTCTAGTGTAATTTTTTTTGGTTAAGAACCTTGTTTTATCGTATTCTTTGCAAATTTGAATTCGTGCACAATGGAGCAACACAGCGGGCTATTGGCAACGCCCAGGGAGGAACCGAACAGGCACCGTATACAGCTCCCAGGTTGCTAGAGCAGTGGACAAACCCACTGAGGCATGGCGGTTTCCCAATGAGTGAGGGAGAGCATGCAGAAACGGAAGGTGTAGGCAAAGGTAAAAATGAAAGGGTTGATTCGGGTTCGAGGAAAGGAAAAAGTGGCGAATGGAAGATAGTTAAATTCTCGTCTCACTGGAGCAATACAACGGGCTAGTGGCAAATGTCCGGGATCAATCCCAAAGGGAAAGATCAGAGGACACCTCTTCAGTTTGAACCACGGTCAGATGACGAGGTCAAAACCTGAGCTGGCACCTCACCTCTCCAAATTTCCATATCACGCCAGCCCGAGAATATTTTAGGTCAAGACAGATTTGACGTGCACCTACCCCCATGTACACGACAGAGCATTCACTAGCAGCATGACAGTCACTAACTGTTAGCATCTTTTTAATATGGTCGCAAGTTTTGTGTTCCATAAAACCCCAAATTAAATTCCATTCCTATTTAATAGTTGACATTGTGTGGGATCTATGGAAGTTATGAAGGTGTTAGCCTCTAGATCGGAAGGTTCCTGGTTCGAATCCGGGTCCGGGCATGGATGTTTGTAAGCGTGTGGTGTAGAGGCGACTGGTGACGTTAAATCTGTCGTGGCCGAAAGTCCTCACGTTGGGTTGGTGTGGAAGTTTGGAGAGTAGGGTGCCAGCTCAGGTGTTGCTTCGTCATCTGGCCGTGGTTCAAAATTACGAGGTGTTGTCCTCGGATCTTTCCCTTAAGGGACTGATCCCGGACCGTCGTCAAGTGTTGCTCTATTACGACGTTAACTAAAATTACCATTACCTACGGAAATTATGATTTCCTAAATTGAAAACAATTCTAATAGCGCTATCAATACTCTTCCAGTACCGTCCAGGAGGTGCAGAATAAATATCGATATCAAGTGACTTACACAGCACCGGTGAAGAAGAACGAAGCTTCCCTTTCGGTAAGAACATATTTTTTCGCTATTACAGTGAATAAGTGGACAAGTATTAACCTTCTGATCACTGCGAGATTTCCGCGTGGTGTAGATATTGCTTTACCCACAGTACACCGAAAGATTGAATAAATGCATCTCCCTGATTGAAATCCTCATTCCGTCTGGTTATTTTGTTCTACACTTCTCAGGACATTTACTGCGCTATACGCTAGTGTAGTATGTATTTCTTACCATAAAAATGTGCTTAATATTTACCTTAATTTCCATGTAACGCCTTGTATTGTTCCATATTCTCCTATCAGAGAGATTTCAGCGTAAACAAACAAACATGATGAAAGACGGGATTTTATTTTCTGTTTCCCAAGCGGCTTTCACATGATAAAAATAGGTTTTCCTTAAAATGTAGTTTGTTGCCATCTTGGCGGTATTTGGCGTTTTGTCAAATTGGCGTTGATCAAACAAATTATCAGGTATAGTTTCGGTAGTTGGTAATTTTTAATTAACGCCGTATTAGAGCTAGGGATGCGACATCGATGTCGATGTTTTCAAAACATCGATGTTTTTAAAAAAACATCGATGTATTGGAGTCGATGTTTTGGTAACATCGATGTTTAAACTTGTCGATGTTTTTACGTTGTCGATGTTTTATTTTTAAATGAAAAAAGTACCATTTTCAAATTTTAAAAATAACCAAGTAGCATAATTTTTAAAATCAGCAAATTGAACATACTATTAGACCAAAGTTACCAAGGATGAATGGTCTGAAAAGTAGGGATACGACATCGATGTCGATGTTTTCTAAACATTGATGTTTTAGAAAAAAACATCGATATATTGGAGCCGATGTCGCATCACTAGTTGCTAAACCAGTTTTAAGAAATGGCGAAACAAGTTTAATTACACTGAATTTTTAAAACATCGATGGTTTGGGGGCGATGTATTATCAACATCGATGTTTAATTTTGAACATCGATGTTTTGCTGTCTATGTAGCATCACAAGTTGCTGAACCAGTTTTAAGAAATGGGGGAAAAAGTTTAAATACACTGAATTTTAAAAACATCGATGTTTTTTTGTCGATGTATTATCAACATCGATGTTTTAATTTTGAACATCGATGTTTTGCTATCGATGTCGCATCCCTTATTAGGGCAACGCAACGAGCTATTGATGATGGTCCGGAATCAATCCCCTGAGGCATTGGTCAGAGAACCGCGGCTCTTTAGCCACTTGAGTGCGGCTCTGCCACGAATCGATTTCCACTAAATGTTGGTAAAATGTAAACATCCCGCCAGTGACGCGAGGAAGAAAGCAGTTATTATTGGGATGCAATCTTCCGACAATGTTAATATTGCAAGTTTTATTGTTAGTCAAGAGAGGCAAACTAAGATAGGCAAACCATACACATAAGGTGAATATATGGAAAGTTACTTTATAAATGCATCCGAAGAGCTATTCAGAGATTTTAAGAACAAGGCAAAAATTCTTAACCAGTTACCACTGTTTGCTAAAACAGTAAAAGACAGAACAGTCAAAATGTTTTCGAATGTAACTAATCAGCAAATCGAGAGATCTTAAATTGGTTTCAGCTTTATCAATAGCTGTTGACGAATCTTGCGACATAAATGACGCAGCATACGTTTCCATTTTGTTCGATTTATTTCGTCTTCGGGTCATAAAGAAGAACTTTTAGGATTATTGCCAATGAAGGGTCAAACACGTGGCGAGTATATTGCAAATGCTGTTATTGAATGCACGGTGAAAATATATTCCACTCGATAAAATTGTTTCAATTTCAACAGACGGCAAAAAGTATGACCGGAAGGACAAAGACAAGGTTTTGTTTCTACGAGGGTCGTTTGGATAGTAATACCCGTTTTTAAATAAAATAGTGGTTAAGGTGTTACTCTCTAGATCGGAAGGTTCCTGGTTCGAATCCGGGTCCGGATGTTTGTCACATTGGTTTGGTGTGGAAGTTTGGAGAGTGGTGTATCAGCTCAGGTGTTGCTTCGTCATTTTTCGTCAAAATTACGAGGTGTTGTCCTCGAATATTTCCCTTTCGGGACTGATCCCGGACCGTCGTCAATAGCCCGTTGTGTTGCTCTAGTACGACGTTAACTACAATTACCATTACCTCTTGTAAATTTAAACATTTGTCATATCTTGTGACGAGCTTTTGAATATCAACCGTCATTCCCCATTGAGATAAACAGTAACAACGTCTTTTCGTACCTCATTGTTCGAAAAATGTTTCCCATCCAAAAACTTTTCAAGTTTTGCGAACAAATGAAAGTCACTGGGGACCAAGTCCGGGCTATGGGAGTCAAGAATTTCACAATGAAACTTGTTAATCAACTGTTGCGTTTTCGCAGCTGCGTGAGGCAGTGCGTTGTCATGAAAGAGGACCGGGCCGCTAAACAACATGCCGCGTCTTCAATTCTGAAATGCATGCCGTAGCTTCTTTAATGTCTCACAGTATGCATCGGCGCTTATGCAGGCTCCCCGTGGCATTAACTCAATAAGCAATATTCCGCGATGGTCCAAAAAGACCGTAGCCATGAGTTTGCAAGTCGAAGTTCTTTGTTTAAACTTTTTTGGCCTGGTTGGTGAACGAGCATGATGCCAATCCATAGACTGACGTTTGGTGTCAGGTGTGTAGCATAAGAAACCCAAGTTTCATCTCTTTGTAACAATATGAGAAAGAAACCCATCTCCATCATTTGAGTAGCGCTCCAAAAAGCTTAAAGTTTCAGTCATTCGCTTGATTTTGTGGTCGTCATTCAGTATGCGTGGCACCCACCTTGCACAAATTTTTCTGAATTTGAGGTGATGTGTTACCATTTTGTAAATGGTAGTGAAATTTATATTTGTAAATGATAGTGAAATTTATCTTTGTAAAGGATAGTGAAATTTATCTTTGTAAATGTAAATGACATGTGAAATTTATCATGAATTTCATCTTAAGTCGCACGTTGTTCTTGTTTGATGAATTTGTCGACAGACTTGACAACTTTATCCGTACTGATACTTGGGCGGCCATATCGCTCCTCATTATGGACGTTCTCTCTTCCCTCATAAAAATTTCGGTACCTACGACGCAAACATGACTTAACTTTGATTTCACGATAAATTTCACTTGGTCGCACATTTTTTGCGTTTAGAAATTGGATTACAGATCTCACTTCACATTTGGTGGCACGCTCATTTTTCTTGGACATTTTATTTGCTTACCAAAACAAAAATAACCGATATAAGGCGACTATAACAACCTTAACCGTTGTAATACAGTAAACAGCAGAAGTGTCCCTAAAACTGTTTAACCTTTACCGGTGCCCTTTCCACAGTCACAGTGATGTGCATGGTCAAACGGGTATTATTTTCCGAACGACCCTCGTATTTTGAAGGGAAAAAATTAATTTCGAGATACTTGTTCACCTTTGCATTATTGTTATTGTTATTCTAAAAGTTTCAACTGTTACATTTTTATTAGACTTAAAGTATCGAATGATAAATCTTTTCAAACCGCTCTGTCCTGATCAACTCCACAAAAAAAAAGATCGTTTTGCTTACTATAGACTATTTTAGGGTTTTTATCTTGTAGGAAGTATTTAGACTTAATTAATCTTTCTGCCGGAAAAGAGAAATACCATTTGCAATTTAAGTCATCTGTTCTGCATTTTTGAATTTCCCGGGACTTCCTTGTAAGTTCATGATATTGAATTATTGATTTGAAGACCGGTGCAAATCAGGAGTAATATATATCCTAATGCTAATCTTAATCTCTACTATAAAAGTAAGTGTTTGTATGTGTGTCTGAGGTATCCAGAAGAATCTATAGGACTTACAGCCAAAAATTTGGTACGCAGGTAGTACTAAAGGTGACTGAATGCACCTCGAAGACCGAATTTAAAAATTTAATCTAGAACATTTTTAAATTAATTTATTAGCTTTTTCTCCCACAGTTTTTCATTTTCCCCGCGTGGTTCTTCCACTCTCTTGCCGTGGTGCATATTGCTATCCAATGACATCACTGGTCAAATGATATTTAAAGTGCAATTTTCTTTTGTTAAATGTATTATATTGTTGGCATGGCAAGATTCACTGAGACTCATCCGAACTTGATAATCCCAAAATAGAGACTTTTTTGCATGTTGTATATATAAAGTAATACAGAAGGTTTGAGAGATGTAACAACGAACAAATGTAATAATATAGACATTTAATTAATATGCTCTAAAATTCTGGGGGATAGACATGCCACTTCAGTGCTATGATGTGTTCATCCCAACCACTTATTTAAATTGGTACAATGTCTCACGACATTAGGCAAGGAAGTGTTCAATGGTGGTTCGATCTAACTAACCCTCATGTAGCAAAAAGGTGCCCGTAGACCTGTAAACTCAACCAAACATTAAAGGGAAGCGCATTTAAATGAGTTGAGCTGCGTTTACAGCGGAGAGTTGCAAATATTTCCCCCTTTTTGGGGCGAGGACGTTTTGCGTTCCCCTACGCTGACACCTTTTCGACCCTTTTTTCAACCAACTCTGGTGTAAATGCTTTCTCGACTTTATCGGCAACACCAAGGGGTGACCACTCTTCACCCCTTTATAGAGAAGAGTGATCATCATTCATCACGCCATTTTAATCGAATAGGTCACTCACTGACAGTTTTTGCGGGAGATGTGGTCAAGGCAAGCGATGAGGGCAAAATGTCACAATGAGCGAACAAAAGACGGCGTGAGCGACCACGAGGTGCCGAAGGACAGAGGGGAGCGGTGATTGTCAAGCAATACCGAAAGGGGAAGAAATAAGGGAGCATTTTCATCACAAATTTCGTCTAGGAGAAAGTCCCCCAAAAGTTGCAGTCCTTTGATCTTTACTGACTCCTGGCGGAAAACAAAATTGGAGTTGCAAACTCGCTAAATCGCCACCCCGACACGAAATCTTGACGATAAAATGAGTGCCGTTTCTCGGAATAGCTTCGATGTTTGGAGGGAGAGAAGTTTGCAACTCCGGTGTAAACACGGCTTTACTCTTCACCGTCAGGAGTTTCACCAGAACCTTCATAATCGTGGACGCTCTGATATAAACTGCTTGCTTTATGATGCTACGTGACAACTCATCAGTTTTAACCGCACTGCTGAAATCAGCTCCTAAAAATAAAATACTAATCCCATGAGGGTCCTATCAGGTTCGATTTCTCCCTTCTTTATCAGTGAAACTGTCTTTGTATCTCCATTACTTGACGTTGGTTGTCTTGTTTGATGGACAAATATGACCCTTGCGCCATAAAACCCAACCAATCAACCCTGAGAGTCACATGGTTTTCGAATAGTGTAGTATTGTCTTTTCCCCTCAACACACCTAATGACTGAGTAACTACTTCAAAATCCTATTTTTTATTCTCCAGATATTCCAATTCCCTTAATATGTAGATCCAAATTTCAACCTACCGGAACATTTCGAACTCTTTTCGTCCAAACACCTTTTTAATTATAACCACCCAGTATTTCGATTTCTATATCCATGCATTTTTGTAGACATTCCATCGTATTTCCATACCAACGAACGGTGAAGTTTTGCTGTCGAATCCCTTGAAGAACGTACAAGAGCATCAGACTGAAGTTGATTATACTTGGGATATATGCGAAGATTATGAACTCTTTAATGCCGAAATGCTCTCTGATATCAAATTAGTTAAGATATAATCGGATCAATAAGGATATTATGAAGTCTGTAATGATAACGATAAGTGTCACTGTTGAAATATTTCCAATCCATGTTTTTAACCAATAAAAAGATAATTATGTATGAAATTTTATTTTTTCAACGAGAAATTACAGTGGATTTCATAATTTGTAAGAATTTTGTCTGCATATAAAACTTTTTGTATACTTCTCCCGTTAAATTATTTACCATAGTTACTTTTATTCACCTTGCAAAATTATTTTTATTTTATCAAACTACGAAAGGAAAACTTTTTGTTTTAAGAAGTTATCCATGATATGTAGTCACGGAAACAAACAAACAAAAAAAAATGAACCCCCTCTTTTTCTTCAAGCAATTTTAATAGTGGAGTAAATTCAAAGATGGCGTTTAACAGGAACCTAGCATCTTCTATTTATTCAAATTCGTAAAATTTGAATAAAGGATCGTCTTATCGGATATTAAATTGAGAACCAACTTCATAATTTCCAACAGGAACCCCCTATTTTGATACGAAATATTTCGAATACATATATTACTTTAACTTCAGATACCAAATTCCATGTCAATAGGACTTGCCGTTTCGAAGTTATGAGGACAGAAATATTTGAGCTCCTAATGTTAAATCAGTATCTCAGACTTTTATAGATATCTTCTAAAATAATACTTTTATAGCGCTGATATTTTGTACCATGTTACTGTTAAAGATCCCAAACAAAATCCGCCTAATATTTTATTGAAAAAATAGTTTTTAATATGAAATATGAATTTTTTATTAAAATATTTGAAAAAAATTATGAATTGAAACCTTACTATATTTCGATAGGAATCGATTCAGGAACTAATATGGCCATGCAAAAAATGTCAGCTCATTCCAATCATTATTGTTTGCGCTGTATTAAATTTTCCTAATTATGGCGATCTAAGGAGCCAACTAAATTTTAAAACGTCTGACAAACCTGAAAAATGCTTAAATTTTCGAAAATTGTTGGAAATTTCATTTATTTAATCTAAAATACATTGACTTTTACCAGTTATAACTACTAATTAATGATCAATTGAATGACTCACTCAATACACTTTTTGGATGATTGGATTTCTCTGACCAAAAACTTAAGCACCGTCGGTCGCGGTAAATAGATGGGAGGATGACCTTATATCTCTTTTCCGGCTAAATGGAGCTTGAGGTTTCTTCGGCATTTAAGTGCTCTTCTGCACCCTTATATCGAAATTTTGTTTTAAATTCACCCACCCTTATATTTGTCTTTACTTTATTTTCTGTTTATGTTGCGGAGATTAGCTGCTGTGTAGCGGGTGCTCCTTAAAATGGTAGTTCAGTTGGATCATCGTAATATCAGTTTGATTGTATTAAAATTGTTGGTAGACTTTTTGGTAGTATACATGGAGACGAAAGTTAATTCAAAAATAACATTTATTAAGACCATTAAAGAAGGATACAAAATTGTTCAGAACATCGATCAACTTTTTCTCCGTTTCGAATTTTTCTCAATTCCCCAAATCCTTCTTTTATGACATTTTAATCATGGTTACAAATCATAATACTATCGTTTTCAGCTTGTATAATAAATGTAATTATCGGATCATTTGCATTTGCATAATAAATATTGGGTTACAAAATAAGTCTGTTTTTTTAGTGGTATAAAATACAATTTCTCCAATACAGAAAATATTTACTAATCAATTATGTATTATAATAATCCGAGGGAGCATGATCCGGAGAATAGGCAGGTTGAGACAAAACATCCCAGCCAAGTCTTTACCAATTCCTGCCATGTCCTTAATGAAATATGGTGTCTGGCATTATCATGGCGAAAGACAATTTCTTTACGATTTGCCAATTCTGGATTCTTTGAATGACTTCATCCAATTTTCTTAACCAAGATCAGTATAAGTCTGAGTTTATTGTCTTGTCTGATGGCAAGAGCTCATAATAAATGATATCCTTATCATCCCATCACACTGAGAGCATAATTTTCCTCTTGTGCAATCCCGGCTTCGAGATTGATTGCGGTGGCTCGCTACTCTTTCCCAATGATCTTTTACGAACGACGTTGTCAAAAACAATCCACTTTCATATCCCGTAACCAGCTGCTTCAAAAATGGATCATTTTCCTGGAGTTTAAGGAGCGTGTCACAGATGGAAATGCGATCAGTTGAATTGTGTTCGACCAACTTGTGTGGCAACCAAACATTGAAGTGAGAAATGTATCCCAACTGGTGCAAATGGTTCTCTACACTTGTGTGGGATATACAGGGTGATTCTACTGTCATGGGACAAACTTGGAGGGGTGGTACAGCTTACTAAAACATACATTTTTCGCATTGGAATATATGGTCGGAGGAGACGCGTGGAGGCGCACGAACACAAAAAATGAGACATTAACAGAAACACATTGTTTATTTACAACATCCTTGCAAAGTGCTTCTTTGCAGCAATGTTTACAATAAATGCTCAAAATTGCGACCACCAACAGTAATACATGCTTGGTAGCGTCGAAGGAGTGATTGGCGAACAGCTCCAAAGGTGCCAGGCATTTCGCTCACGCCTGCAGCCGCGATGTATTGTCGAGCAACGAGGTCCTCAATTGAGTCAACTGGAGTCCCGTAAACGATGGTCTTCAGATACCCCCATAAGAAGTAATCGATGCTAGATAAATCTAGCGAACGGGGTGGCCATCGGACTGGTCCACAAAGCCCAATCCATCGCGCCGCACAACTGGCATCCAATTAATTGCGGACAACCACGTTCAAATGGGCTGTCACACTATTATGCTGAAACCACATGTGATTACGAACGGATATTCCATTCGGATGGGTTTCGAAAGTTCCCGGATGGTGTCGCACTGTCGTCAATTGCCAAATTGTCTGCAACTGCCGAACTAAATGATCAACATACCGGGATGGTTGCAATCGTCTTCCCATAACGTCCCAAATTTGCTCTATGGGAGAGAGATCAGGAGACTTAGCTGCCCAAGGAAATGTTGGGAAAGCTCGAAGACAATTTATAGCAATATGTACGGCCGTGTATTATCTTGTGGAAAAGTAACGCATAAAAGTGTCGCAAAAGGAACGGTAACACAACCGGTCCAGAATGTCGTCTACGTGCCGCTGTGCTGTAAGTGTGCCAGAAATGACTATCAAAGGAGATAGTACCCCAGACCATAACGTCCTGTTGTGGGTATGTATGGCGTGCGATAGTAAGTGCAGGATCCCCACGCTGTCCTGGACGTCTCCAGATACAATTGCGGTTGTCGCCAGGACACATTTGGAAACAGGACTCGTCACTAAAGGTTATACGTCCCCAGTCAGCGCAGTTGCAAGTGGATCGAGCCCGGCACCACTGTTGGTCAACTCCTTCTTGGCATGTCGATTATTTTTTTTTGTTACAGAGTATAGTATTCTAAATCGAAATTCGGGTAGTTTAAGAGTTTTCGACTAGAATAAAAATGGTTCGCCAACTTGACGAAGCCATGAAAGGACAGGTTATTGGAAAGTGGAAATCTGGAGGAAGCTTACGAGATATCGGTAATATTCTGAAATTGAGCCATAAAAACAGTTTCTACATGGATTAGGTGAGTTATTTTGGTCCTGTTTGGTTTTAACCTTTCTGTTGTAAGTTGAATTACATAAGCATTTCTTCGAAAATTATAAATGTTACTTTATGATTCCGAACTTTTTAGGATTCAGACCACAGTGAGTGTAGATCGCCAAAGCGGCAGTGGTCGCCCCTTTTGCTTTAACTTCTGAATAAGCTCGAGAGGTTGTTGCAATGGCTGTATCGAACCCTCTTTTGGATTCTCTTCGAATTCGGGATCTGATGCAATTGAACTTAAGTAACGGATAGCTATTAATGCCAATAGCTTGCAAAAACCTAAGGTTATATTATAACTCTGGATTATGTAATAACTTTCTAATTAGGTTACACCACGGACCATCCGCAACACATTGAGAGACGCATATTTACGCTGCTGGGTAGCAGCTCAAAACCCGGCTCTCTCCGTCATTCAGCTTAACAAGAGGTTGATGGTATTAGGTATCTTTGTAACTAGTTAAATCAACCATAACTTGATAGTTTTGGTGTAGCTGAAGGTATATTGAGCATGCAATTACTTGGATTGTTTTATCAGTACTGCTGAAGAATCAATTATTTTTCCAAAAACTATTTTTACGAAATTTAAGTTCTATTATTTTATTACTTTATTTACTTTGAGCCTTGTTTATTTTTTTTGCGAAGTATAAGCTATTTCCGAATATTTGGTTCAGACGATATTTTGCAGCGAAACGGAAATTCGCGTTCGTTTGCCACGTGCATTGATATTTTCTATTTTTTTCGCTCGAAATTAATTTGTGTTTTTAAATTTGGTCTAATTTTTAGCTGTAAGTTGTGGCAACTGTGTGAGATCAAGAGATAAATAGGATCACGAATTTATTTTTTTAGAACAATTTCTTTCTCTTACCAATTTTTAGTTTGTTTTATTTCTGTTTTCTTTATTAAAAATTTATTATTTAAAAAAATTATATTTTTTTCATAACATTAAACACCCCCGCAAATTATTTGATTAAAAACAGCATGTAAGTTAGAATAAGTTAGGATTTTAAGTGGAATTTTGCTATATTGAAGGAAGATTAATGTTAAAAAATTCTCCGAACTAGAACTTTTGAAATACTAAAAATTCTTTGTCATAATGACAGGTCAAGGTGGATTATTTTACAAGTTTAAGCTATACTTAAGTAACTTATATACGTTATAAGTTTATTGAAAACAATGACTCTTAATAAAGCGATGTCAAATAGATTTTCTATGTTTTTTAAATGGTAATAGTTTATCTTTGTAAGACATTCACTTTTAAAACAAGATCTTCTATTATTAGACGTGCTACAAAATGTAATTTTTGAGATAAAAATGTATTAGGTTAATAAATTTTTTGTGATGAATCTCTTATCAAATTAATGTGTCCTCCTTTCCTTAAAAATGGCGAAATTCGACCATGCTTGATGCAAGAGTGTCACAAGTAAAAAAATGTTTTCTAGAATGAGTGCGAGAACACTCGCCGTCGATTCGACATTTTTATGAATTGATTGAACAATTAATATGAAAATAAATTAAGAAGGGAATTAAAAATTCCCGCTCAAATTCGTCTTTTGTAGTAGTAGGTAACCTTAGGTTACGTTTCTAATGTGACGACTGAAACGACTATAGCCGTGCTATTAGAGGTGTGCGATACAAGTAGAGTGTTCAACTTCTAATCACACGAGTTTCAGTCACTACGTAAACATCAAAATTTTGTTTATTCTCTAGTCCAAGTTTCTAACTTCGCGATAGTTAAAGATATAAAGAAATTTTCAACTGATTTAAAATCTGAAAACATTTTACACCAGATAGATAACTTAAATGTGATTTTCTTTAAATAAATTATTTTTAAATTGTAACTTTAAGATTTTCGCAATACGATTTTGGTCGCATTTGACGAATATATTCATTACGAATACAAAAAGGACTATTATTTATTTATCTCGTTCTATAGAAATTGTGTAAATTGAACGGAGTATTTTGTTAATTATAGCCAGTTAACATTTATAGCCATTAAAATCCGATGAAAATTAAATCGTATTTAATGATTTGAAGAAATTTTACCCCGCTACCACACAAAACTTAAAAAAAAATATGATAGTTTACTTACAACAAAATTAATAGTAGGTAATTTTTATTTCTAATATAACGTATACCGAAAACGGTCCGTTTTAGTTTTCATGTGAGGAAAAGGTCTTTAAAATAAAGCTAAAATTATTAATCTTTCTATCTATCTATGTTTCGATTACAAAATAAATTTTGCGGTCTTTTTCAGTTTTATTCGTTTTGTGATTGGTAGATAGCGAGTCTTGTGGTTCGACGGGCTAATCAATTTGAAGCACGCGCATACGATAAACACAGTTATATTTTTTAATTAATTCATTCATAAAATTTGAGAGTACGCGCTAGAAAGTTTGCAATGTTTTCAGAAGAACCAGCCAATTCGATCGCCGTTTCCATAGCAACAGTCGAATATGAAAATCTTAAAAAGTACTATTACAACACGGATCAGCTAAAACATTTAAAATTATAATAAGATTTACTCTGAATTTTAACAATTTGTTATTTATTTAACAACTTCCTTTCTATGTGGAAATAAAATGTTTTGTTCTTGACATTTTTAAAAACATTTTTTTTTTATTTACCGTATATTTCCGTGTATAAACTGAGAATGTTTGGAACGTTTTCTAAAGCTAAAGTACGGGAGTCGGCTTTTATACAGATCCGTTAATCACGCAATAAAAGTAGGCAAATTTTCCGTTACTCAGGCGCATGCTATAGATATCGCAATAGTAAGGGAAGGGAACCTTCAATTAAAGTAGTACTAGAGGTCCAGAATCAATCCAGCAGTGATCCAAATGGGGATGGATTTGGAAGCAACCGCCTCCCCCTCATTGTTGAAAAGTATAGTTCGCGTAGCAATCATCGGGAGGGGGGGGGTGACGAGCGATATCGATCAGGGGGTTATATAGATAGAGCAATAGGAGAATTCATAAACAAAGGACCAGCCTTGTTGGGCTTGAGCCTGTAGCTGGTCATCAGTATTTGTATTTGTATTTGTATTTGAAAAAAAAATTTTACTGGCCTCAACGTGAAACGTGCAAGATTTTTGGTGATGATGATTAAAAGCAGGACATGTCATTAAAATATGATGAACAGAAAATCTGAAGAACATGAACAAAAGGGGATTTCTTTACCAACCAAAGATGATGGTTAAATCTGTTAAAAATAACTGAACCGCTTCCGATGTACCGGCGGGGGTCAGAGAGGGTTTTCAAAATATTCTAAAACAGAGATACCTTTTGTTATTGATTCAGTGTTTAGAAAATTTTTCCGTTTGAATTTTGACCAGTTTAATTACGTTTTGTCAATCATTGAAAGTGAACTTAATATTAACTAGTTAACTACAAGTTCAATATTTCAGAATTTCATATACATGTGGTCAAGGTGGACTAAGGGTAAGTAATGTCAACATAGGAATCCATAAATCTAAAAACAAGGTAGAGCTATATTAAACACCAGTTGCGACTCATTACTATAAACACTCGAAGGAAATATGCAAAACAAATCATCCATTTCAAGCTGAAAAAGGCAAACAACAAAAACACTTACAATCTCGTCGGCTATAACGCCTAGACTGCTCGACAGAGCAGTCAAGTCCTAAGTTTCTAGCCGTCTCACTGGAGTCGCTACTGTCGCACGGCCACTGACGCACAATTGGAAAGGGGTTACATTTCATTGACCTTGAAGCAATCTCATTTGTATAGCGTTCTCCGACGCGATGCTACAATCGCGCTGAAGTAGTCGTTACATTGCAATCTCACCTTTAGCTGATTTTTCATCAGGTGCGATGTATGTGAAAAGCATTATGGATAGATATGAATGTGAAAAAATGTGTCTAAAGCATGTTGTAGATATTATAAATATATCGAAAAGGTGTTAAAATATTATTTTATTCTATGAAAGACGAAAGTGATTATATATTCTTCAATCTTTTGTTAACCAATTCAACCCGAGTAAGATGGGGTAATTATGCCTGTAAATTAATTACCTTGAATTAGAAAACGTTATTTGATGTATTTATCATTTTCATTTGATAATTTGTCCCCCTTTTTGACTCGTTTAATTAAGACCTGCGTATTAGCGTTAATGGTCAAGGTTGTAAGACTGCATTCTGATAATTGCTATAATTTAGGTTTAAGTGGATATTTAACTATTAAATAATCACTTCAACACTTTCTCTCTTGGAGTTGGTATAATTAAAAGTGTAAAAAAAAAATGTTTTTAAGTTTGTAGAAGGAGAAATCACATTAAATTCTTGATACGCTTCGTAATCGTTTAAATATAGTATATATTATAACTATTACATTACCTATCGGGATGTTTGTAAATCGATACTTGCACTGAAAGAACTTTCACACACCAGTTTATCATGCATCACTTTATTGAGTTATATATCAAATTTAATTGCATCCCAAATCACCAATTTTAGAGTTTAAAATCATAGTTTCAATCAAAATATATTTAAAAATCCATTAAATTGTAAAACATTGCTTGGAGCGGTTTCAAGCTAAAGAGTGTAGAAGAGCCTGTGCAAATTGACTCCCAGCTTCACCAGAGCCAGGTGAAAGAGTTGCCAGCAAAGCTACCAACGTTTCCATCAATGCTTCTACGAGAACTTCCGACTTGGATAAATGGGAACCACCTTGGATTTGACTTGCTGCACTGGCTATGGTGTTAGACAGAGCCGAAAAGTTTACTTGTCCTCCCGAGATCGCAGAGGAAAGAGCATTAGACAAAGACGCAATTCTTTGTTTCGCAGCAGGGGACACAACCGAACTTGCCAGTGGTGATGCAGGGGCAACCGGTCCTATGGAAGAGCCCGCGTATATCCCAGAACCTGCAGACGAAGACGATTCGACCAGGGATGCTGAATCCAGTTGGGAAGATTGGTATGCAGACGCAGTGTCACTGTAAGAGGACTGTTCAGCCGCAGAAGACTCTTGATATTGAGACTGGGCAACAGATTCGGCGGACGATGCCTGCTGATATTGAGATTGGGCGACAGATTCAGCGGACGATGCCTGTTGATATTGAGACTGGGCAGCAGATTCGGCGGACGATGCCTGTTCATATTCAGACTGGGCAAAAGATTCGGCGGACGATGCTTGCTGATATTGAGATTGGGCGACAGATTCGGCGGACGAAGCCTGCTGATACTGAGATTGGGCGACAGATTCGGCGGACGATGCCTGTTGATACTGAGACTGGGCAGCAGATTCAGCTGACGATGTCTGCTGATATTGAGATTCTGAGGCAGCGGAAGAGAATTGAGATTCATCAAAATTTGATTCTGCAGCCTGTTGGTAGGATGAAGATACTGGTGCTGGAAGGGGTTGTGGGGCGAGGAGAGGTCTCTGTGAAACAAGACTGCTAAGGGCACCAGAAATTATCGATCCGGCTGATTGCGCTACAGATTGCTCTTGACCAGCCCTTGCACTGCCCGACTGCTGCAGAGAAAGTGATACTCCGCTAGATATGGCCTGAGCAAGATCTTGCACCGACAATGTGCTCAAACCTGAGAGTTGTTGAGAGATAGCGTTTTGTACTGATGACTGAGATAGACCAAAATTTTGAGCTAAGCTACTGGCGATCACTGAAGCAACATCAGACAAACTTGCTGAAGTTTGACCATAAGCAACAGAGTTCAATGCTCCTGATTGCTGCAGAGAAGATGCAAGGCTTCCTTGTACTATTTGAGAATTGAAATAAGCGGGAGCGCTGTGTTGCTCAACAACGGAAGCGGATTGGGAAATGTGAGACCCACTGTTATCCGATGATGAAGCAGAAGAATAAGCGTTAGAGGATTGCTGAGAATGAGCTTGAGAGACAGCAGACGACTGGGACTCGGATAGAGATGTTGCAGATTGTTGCGCATTTACCTGAGAAGAAAGAGATTGCTGAGCTTCAACTGCATAAACAGGAGCTGGACGAGGCGCGGGTAAAGGACGGGGAGCAGGTAGTGGACGTGGTGCTGGACGTGGAGCTGGAAGTGGTCTGGGTGCTGGTGCGGGGCGAATTCTTTGTGCAACTAGCTGACTTAGAGCAGCTGATACAACGGAGGATGCTGATTGTGCCAGCGTCTGTTCACTGCCTGCCCTTGCACTACCCGACTGCTGTATGGCAAGCGAAACTGCACTCGAAATCGCTTGTGAAAGTCCTTGGGAAGAACTCAACGAGCCCAAACTCGAAAGTTGTTGTGACAATATACTTTGTACTGACGATTGAGAAAGACCTAGTCTCTGCGAAAGACTGTTAGCTATAGCTGAGACAATATCAGACGTTGTTACAGTGGTTTGACCTGATGCAATGGAGCTCAAAGCACCAGAACTCTGAAGGGACGAAGAAACAGAACTCTGTACTACTCCAGAATTGAAATAATTGGATTGTTGCACATTTGAAGAGGCTACCTGCGATGCTTGTGTTTGGCTTGATGCTGAAGTGGCAGCAGAATACGCATTTGAGGATTGTTGAGTTTGTACTTGAGAGGCAGCAGAATGCTGGGATTGCGATTGTGCAGTTGACGATTGCTGAACCTGAACCTGTGATACAATAGGAGCTGGACGTGGAGCGGGTAATGGTCTTGGTGCTGGAAGAGGTCTTGGCGCTGGTAGTGGTCTTGGTGCAGGCGCTGGTAGTGGTCTGGGTGCTGGCGCTGGACGTACTCTTTGCGATACTAATTGACTTAGAGCACTTGAAATCAGAGTGGATGTGGATTGTGCCAGGGACTGTTCACTTCCGGCCCTTGCGCTACCCGATTGCTGTATGACCTGTGAGACTGCTCTTGATATTGCTTGTGAAATTCCTTGTGCCGAATTCAACGATCCTAAACTGGAAAGTTGCTGCGATATAATGTTCTGTACAGCCGATTGTGACACTCCAAGTTGTTGAGATAAACTGTAAGCAACAGCTGAGGCAATGTCAGATGATGATACAGTCGTTTGTCCAGACGCAATGGAGTTGAGAGAGCTAGAACTTTGCAGAGACGAAGATATGGAGCTCTGTACTATACCTGAATTGAAGTAACTAGAAGCACTAGATTGCTGTACATTTGAAGAGGCTGCTTGAGATGCTTGCGCTAAGCTTGATCCAGAAGTGGAAGCAGCAGAATAGGCATTTGTGGATTGATGTGACTGAGCTCGAGATACAGCAGACTGTTGTGATTGCACTTGTGAGTTTGACGATTGTTGCACCTGAACTTGGGATAATGTAGGATTTGGTCGTGGTGCTGTATACGGACGAGGTGCTGGTAGTGGTCTGGGTGCTGGTAGAGGTGCTGGCAATGGTCTTGGTGCAGGCGCTGGACGTGTCCTTTGCGCAACTAGTTGAGTTAAAGCACTTGATACGACGGAGGATGCAGATTGAGCCAAAGACTGTTCACTTCCGGCTCTAGCGTTACCAGATTGTTGTATGGCAAGTGAAACTGCTCTTGAAATCGCTTGTGAAAGTCCTTGGGCTGAACTCAAAGATCCTAAGCTCGAAAGTTGTTGTGATAATATACTTTGTACTGACGATTGGGAAAGACCAAATCTCTGAGATAGACTGTTAGCTACAGCTGAGACAATGTCAGACGTTGTTACAGTGGTTTGACCAGATGCAATTGTGTTCAAAGAGCCAGAACTCTGAAGGGAAGAAGAAACAGAGCTTTGTACTACTCCAGAATTGAAATAACTGGATTGTTGTGCGTTTGAAGGAGCAGCTTGGGATACCTGTGACACACTCGACGCAGAATTGGACGCTGCTGTATAGGCGTTTGAAGACTGTTGACTTTGTACGTGAGCGACACCAGATTGCTGTGATTGAACTTGAGAACTTGATTGTTGTACTTGAACCTGTGGAATTTTCGGAGCTGGACGGGGTGCTGGAAGTGGACGTGGAGCTGGCAATGGTCTGGGTGCTGGTAATGGTCTTGGTGCGGGTCTGGGTGCTGGTGCGGGACGTATTCTTTGTGCAACTAGCTGACTTAGAGCACTCGATACAACGGACGATGCTGATTGTGCCAGCGTCTGTTCACTGCCGGCCCTTGCACTACCCGACTGCTGTATAGCAAGAGAAACTGCTCTCGAAATCGCTTGTGAAAGTCCTTGGGAAGAACTCAACGAACCCAAACTCGAAAGTTGTTGTGACAATATACTTTGTACTGACGATTGAGAAAGACCTAGTCTCTGTGATAGACTATTAGCAACAGCTGAGACAATATCAGATGCTGATACCGTGGTTTGACCAGATGCAATGGTGCTCAAAGCGCTAGAACTCTGAAGGGACGAAGAAACAGAACTCTGAACTACTCCAGAATTGAAATAACTGGATGCACTGGATTGTTGCACATTTGAAGCGGCTACTTGTGATGCTTGTGATTGGCTTGATGCTGAAGTGGCAGCAGAATACGCATTTGTGGATTGTTGAGTTTGTACTTGAGAGACAGTAGACTGCTGGTTTTGCGATTGGGCAGTTGATTGCTGTACCTGAACCTGGGATAAAACAGGAGCAGGACGTGGAGCAGGTAGTGGTCTTGGTGCTGGAAGAGGTCTTGGTGCAGGTAGGGGTCTAGGTGCTGGTGCTTGACGTAATCTCTGTGATACTAGTTGACTTAAAGCACTTGATATAGCGGAGGATGCAGATTGTGCCAGAGAATGTTCACTGCCGGCTCTTGCATTACCAGATTGCTGTATGGCATGTGAGACTGCTCTCGAAATCGCTTGGGAAAGTCGTTGAACAGAATTCAAAGATCCCACATTAGAAAGTTGTTGTGATAAGGAATTGTGTACAGACGATTGAGATACACCAAGACGTTGTGATAGGCTGTTAGCAATGACTGATGCAATATCAGACAATGATACAGTAGTTTGACCAGAAGCAATGGTACTCAAAGAACTTGAACTCTGTAGGCTGGAAGACACAGAGCTTTGTAATATTCCCGCATTGAAGTAACTGGATGCACTAGATTGCTGTACATTTGAAGAAGCTGCCTGGGATACTTGCGATACACTTGACGCAGAATTGGAAGCGGCTGTGTAAGCATTTGAGGATTGTTGAGTTTGTGCTTGAGAGACAACAGATTGCTGGGATTGCGATTGGGCATTTGACGATTGCTGTACCTGAACCTGTGATACAACAGGAGCTGGACGTGGAGCAGGTAATGGTCTTGGTGCTGGAAGAGGTCTTGGCGCGGGTAGTGGTCTAGGTGCTGGCGCTGGGCGTACTCTTTGCGCCACCAATTGACTTAGAGCACTTGAAATGACACTGGATGTTGATTGTGCCAGGGACTGCTCACTTCCGGCCCTTGCGCTACCCGATTGCTGTATGACCTGTGATACTGCTCTCGATATTGCTTGTGAAATTCCTTGTGCCGAATTCAACGATCCTAAACTGGAAAGTTGTTGCGATACAATGTTCCGTACAGACGATTGTGACACTCCAAGTTGTTGAGATAAACTGTTAGCAACAACTGAGGCAATATCAGAAGAAGATACAGTCGTTTGTCCAGACGCGATGCTGCTTAGGGAACTAGAACTTTGAAGGGATGACGATATAGAACTCTGAACAATTCCAGAATTGAAGTAACTGGATGCACTAGATTGCTGTACATTCGAAGAAGCTGCCTGGGATACTTGCGATACACTTGACGCAGAATTGGAAGCTGCTGTGTAGGCATTTGAGGATTGTTGAGTTTGTGCTTGAGAGACAGTAGATTGCTGGGATTGCGATTGGGCATTTGACGATTGCTGTACCTGAACCTGTGATACAACAGGAGCTGGACGTGGAGCAGGTAATGGTCTTGGTGCTGGAAGAGGTCTTGGCGCGGGTAGTGGTCTAGGTGCTGGCGCTGGGCGTACTCTTTGCGCCACCAATTGACTTAGAGCACTTGAAATGACACTGGATGTTGATTGTGCCAGGGACTGCTCACTTCCGGCCCTTGCGATACCCGATTGCTGTATGACCTGTGATACTGATCTCGATATTGCTTGTGAAATTCCTTGTGCCGAATTCAACGATCCTAAACTGGAAAGTTGTTGCGATACAATGTTCCGTACAGACGATTGTGACACTCCAAGTTGTTGAGATAAACTGTTAGCAACAGCTGAGGCAATATCAGAAGATGATACAGTCGTTTGTCCAGACGCAATGCTGCTTAGGGAACTAGAACTTTGAAGGGATGACGATATAGAACTCTGCACAATTCCAGAATTGAAGTAACTGGATGCACTAGATTGCTGTACATTCGAAGAAGCTGCCTGGGATACTTGCGATACACTTGACGCAGAATTGGAAGCTGCTGTGTAGGCATTTGAGGATTGTTGAGTTTGTGCTTGAGAGACAGTCGATTGCTGGGATTGCGATTGGGCATTTGACGATTGCTGTACCTGAACCTGTGATACAACAGGAGCTGGACGTGGAGCAGGTAATGGTCTTGGTGCTGGAAGAGGTCTTGGCGCGGGTAAAGGTCTAGGTGCTGGCGCTGGGCGTACTCTTTGTGCCACCAATTGACTTAGAGCACTTGAAATGACACTAGATGTTGATTGTGCCAGGGACTGCTCACTTCCGGCCCTTGCGCTACCCGATTGCTGTATGACCTGTGAGACTGCTCTCGATATTGCTTGTGAAATTCCTTGTGCCGAATTCAACGATCCTAAACTGGAAAGTTGTTGCGATACAATGTTCCGTACAGACGATTGTGACACTCCAAGTTGTTGAGCTAAACTGTTAGCAACAGCTGAGGCAATATCAGAAGATGATACAGTCGTTTGTCCAGACGCAATGCTGCTTAGGGAACTAGAACTTTGAAGGGATGACGATATAGAACTCTGCACAATTCCAGAATTGAAGTAACTGGATGCACTAGATTGCTGTACATTTGAAGAAGCTGCCTGGGATACTTGCGATACACTTGACGCAGAATTGGAAGCTGCTGTGTAGGCATTTGAGGATTGTTGAGTTTGTGCTTGAGAGACAGTCGATTGCTGGGATTGCGATTGGGCATTTGACGATTGCTGTACTTGAACCTGTGATACAACAGGAGCTGGACGTGGAGCAGGTAATGGTCTTGGTGCTGGAAGAGGTCTTGGCGCGGGTAGTGGTCTAGGTGCTGGCGCTGGGCGTACTCTTTGCGCCACCAATTGACTTAGAGCACTTGAAATGACACTGGATGTTGATTGTGCCAGGGACTGCTCACTTCCGGCCCTTGCGCTACCCGATTGTTGTATGACCTGTGATACTGCCCTCGATATTGCTTGTGAAATTCCTTGTGCCGAATTCAACGATCCTAAACTGGAAAGTTGTTGCGATACAATGTTCCGTACAGACGATTGTGACACTCCAAGTTGTTGAGATAAACTGTTAGCAACAGCTGAGGCAATATCAGAAGATGATACAGTCGTTTGTCCAGACGCAATGCTGCTTAGGGAACTAGAACTTTGAAGGGATGACGATATAGAACTCTGCACAATTCCAGAATTGAAGTAACTGGATGCACTAGATTGCTGTACATTCGAAGAAGCTGCCTGGGATACTTGCGATACACTTGACGCAGAATTGGAAGCTGCTGTGTAGGCATTTGAGGATTGTTGAGTTTGTGCTTGAGAGACAGTCGATTGCTGGGATTGCGATTGGGCATTTGACGATTGCTGTACCTGAACCTGTGATACAACAGGAGCTGGACGTGGAGCAGGTAATGGTCTTGGTGCTGGAAGAGGTCTTGGCGCGGGTATAGGTCTAGGTGCTGGCGCTGGGCGTACTCTTTGTGCCACCAATTGACTTAGAGCACTTGAAATGACACTAGATGTTGATTGTGCCAGGGACTGCTCACTTCCGGCCCTTGCGCTACCCGATTGCTGTATGACCTGTGAGACTGCTCTCGATATTGCTTGTGAAATTCCTTGTGCCGAATTCAACGATCCTAAACTGGAAAGTTGTTGCGATACAATGTTCCGTACAGACGATTGTGACACTCCAAGTTGTTGAGCTAAACTGTTAGCAACAGCTGAGGCAATATCAGAAGATGATACAGTCGTTTGTCCAGACGCAATGCTGCTTAGGGAACTAGAACTTTGAAGGGATGACGATATAGAACTCTGCACAATTCCAGAATTGAAGTAACTGGATGCACTAGATTGCTGTACATTTGAAGAAGCTGCCTGGGATACTTGCGATACACTTGACGCAGAATTGGAAGCTGCTGTGTAGGCATTTGAGGATTGTTGAGTTTGTGCTTGAGAGACAGTAGATTGCTGGGATTGCGATTGGGCATTTGACGATTGCTGTACTTGAACCTGTGATACAACAGGAGCTGGACGTGGAGCAGGTAATGGTCTTGGTGCTGGAAGAGGTCTTGGCGCGGGTAGTGGTCTAGGTGCTGGCGCTGGGCGTACTCTTTCCGCCACCAATTGACTTAGAGCACTTGAAATGACACTGGATGTTGATTGTGCCAGGGACTGCTCACTTCCGGCCCTTGCGCTACCCGATTGTTGTATGACCTGTGATACTGCCCTCGATATTGCTTGTGAAATTCCTTGTGCCGAATTCAACGATCCTAAACTGGAAAGTTGTTGCGATACAATGTTCCGTACAGACGATTGTGACACTCCAAGTTGTTGAGATAAACTGTTAGCAACAGCTGAGGCAATATCAGAAGATGATACAGTCGTTTGTCCAGACGCAATGCTGCTTAGGGAACTAGAACTTTGAAGGGATGACGATATAGAACTCTGCACAATTCCAGAATTGAAGTAACTGGATGCACTAGATTGCTGTACATTTGAAGAAGCTGCCTGGGATACTTGCGATACACTTGACGCAGAATTGGAAGCTGCTGTGTAGGCATTTGAGGATTGTTGAGTTTGTGCTTGAGAGACAGTAGATTGCTGGGATTGCGATTGGGCATTTGACGATTGCTGTACCTGAACCTGTGATACAACAGGAGCTGGACGTGGAGCAGGTAATGGTCTTGGTGCTGGAAGAGGTCTTGGCGCGGGTAGTGGTCTAGGTGCTGGCGCTGGGCGTACTCTTTGCGCCACCAATTGACTTAGAGCACTTGAAATGACACTGGATGTTGATTGTGCCAGGGACTGCTCACTTCCGGCCCTTGCGCTACCCGATTGCTGTATGACCTGGGATACTGCTCTCGATATTGCTTGTGAAATTCCTTGTGCCGAATTCAACGATCCTAAACTGGAAAGTTGTTGCGATACAATGTTCCGTACAGACGATTGTGACACTCCAAGTTGTTGAGATAAACTGTTAGCAACAGCTGAGGCAATATCAGAAGATGATACAGTCGTTTGTCCAGACGCAATGCTGCTTAGGGAACTAGAACTTTGAAGGGATGACGATATAGAACTCTGCACAATTCCAGAATTGAAGTAACTGGATGCACTAGATTGCTGTACATTTGAAGAAGCTGCCTGGGATACTTGCGATACACTTGACGCAGAATTGGAAGCTGCTGTGTAGGCATTTGAGGATTGTTGAGTTTGTGCTTGAGAGACAGTCGATTGCTGGGATTGCGATTGGGCATTTGACGATTGCTGTACTTGAACCTGTGATACAACAGGAGCTGGACGTGGAGCAGGTAATGGTCTTGGTGCTGGAAGAGGTCTTTGCGCGGGTAGTGGTCTAGGTGCTGGCGCTGGGCGTACTCTTTGCGCCACCAATTGACTTAGAGCACTTGAAATGACACTGGATGTTGATTGTGCCAGGGACTGCTCACTTCCGGCCCTTGCGCTACCCGATTGTTGTATGACCTGTGATACTGCCCTCGATATTGCTTGTGAAATTCCTTGTGCCGAATTCAACGATCCTAAACTGGAAAGTTGTTGCGATACAATGTTCCGTACAGACGATTGTGACACTCCAAGTTGTTGAGATAAACTGTTAGCAACAGCTGAGGCAATATCAGAAGATGATACAGTCGTTTGTCCAGACGCAATGCTGCTTAGGGAACTAGAACTTTGAAGGGATGACGATATAGAACTCTGCACAATTCCAGAATTGAAGTAACTGGATGCACTAGATTGCTGTACATTTGAAGAAGCTGCCTGGGATACTTGCGATACACTTGACGCAGAATTGGAAGCTGCTGTGTAGGCATTTGAGGATTGTTGAGTTTGTGCTTGAGAGACAGCAGATTGCTGGGATTGCGATTGGGCATTTGACGATTGCTGTACCTGAACCTGTGATACAACAGGAGCTGGACGTGGAGCAGGTAATGGTCTTGGTGCTGGAAGAGGTCTTGGCGCGGGTAGTGGTCTAGGTGCTGGCGCTGGGCGTACCCTTTGCGCCACCAATTGACTTAGAGCACTTGAAATGACACTGGATGTTGATTGTGCCAGGGACTGCTCACTTCCGGCCCTTGCGTTACCCGATTGCTGTATGACCTGTGAGACTGCTCTAGATATTGCTTGTGAAATTCCTTGTGCCGAATTTAACGATCCTAAACTGGAAAGTTGTTGCGATACAATGTTTCGTACTGACGATTGTGACACTCCAAGTTGTTGAGATAAACTGTTAGCAACAGCTGAGGCAATATCAGAAGATGATACAGTCGTTTGTCCAGACGCAATGCTGCTTAGGGAAGTAGAACTTTGAAGGGACGACGATATAGAACTCTGCACAATTCCAGAATTGAAGTAACTGGATGCACTAGATTGCTGTACGTTTGAAGAAGCTGCCTGGGATACTTGCGATACACTTGACGCAGAATTGGAAGCTGCTGTGTAAGCATTTGAGGATTGTTGAGTTTGTACATGAGATACAGCAGACTGCTGAGATTGTACTTGCGAATTTGATGATTGTTGTACCTGTACTTGCGAAACAACGGGAGCTGGAAGTGGTGCAGGTTGAGGTCGTGGTGCTGGTAAAGGTCTTGGTGCTGGTAAAGGTCTTGGTGCTGGTAGTGGTCTTGGCGCTGGACGTCTTCTTTGCGATACTAGTTGACTTAGAGCACTTGTTATGACGGATGATGCTGTTTGTGCCAGTGTCTGTTCACTGCCGGCAGTTGCACTTCCTGACTGCTGTAGTGCAAGTGAAACTGCATTCGAAATAGCTTGTGAAATTCCTTGGGTAGAACTCAATGATCCTAAACTCGAAAGCTGTTGAATCAAATCCCCTTCTATTGAAGATCGGGACAAACCAAGTTGTTGCGACAAACTATTAGCAATAACTGAGGCGATGTCCGATGATGACACTGTAGTTTGTCCCGACGCAATGCTGTTGAGAGAGCTGGAACTTTGAAGGGTGGATGAAATAGAGCTTTGTACTATACCAGAATTGAAGTAACTGGATGCGCTGGATTGTTGCACATTTGATGAGGCTTCTTGTGATATCTGGGATATACCCGATGCAGAACTTTCAGCTGTAGAATAGGCATTTGTGGATTGTTGAGTTTGGACATCAGAGATACCTGATTGCTGGTATTGATCTTGTGCAATTGAAGATTGCTGGAGGTTTGTGGATGATGCTACATTTGAATTTGCGGAATATTCACTTGACTGTTGTTGAGATTGAGCTTGAGACGATATAGAAGCTGCCTCGAATGCTGATTGTTGTACTTCAGCTGATTGGATACTTTGTTCTACGACATTCGTGCTTTGGTCTTGATATGAGTTGAAAGCTTCAGCTTGCGCATTTTGTTGGGAAAGGGATACTTCCTGTGCTTGCTGTTGCTCGTATACAGCAGATGCTTGATCAATACTTTCCTGGTTCACGATTTGACTCTGTGCTTGGTTCACTACT
Source organism: Metellina segmentata (assembly GCA_947359465.1). Classification (NCBI taxonomy): domain Eukaryota; kingdom Metazoa; phylum Arthropoda; class Arachnida; order Araneae; family Tetragnathidae; genus Metellina; species Metellina segmentata. Next base: position 19,328,157 of record OX375874.1, read on the forward strand.
TCTGATTGCCCTAAAGTTTCGCCTGTTGTCGTGGTGGTAGTAGTAGTTGTAGTAAGAGTATTTTCTGTGTTCTCAGTACTGTATCCTCCTGAGGAAGCTGAATTTTGAATTTGAGTATTGGTCACAGCTCCTTCTGTAACAATCGGCTGTTGTGGCGCAGAAAGCAATGCAGCCTCTGCTGCCAAAATTTCGTTTTCAAGTTCTTCCTGTTGTGCTTGCTGCTCCTCTTCAAGTTGATCTTCAATTTCGTTATTGTACATTACGACCACTAACTCCTGTAACCCTTCTATGAAACTGTCATCAACTTTTCCCGACGTCTCTTCCATTGCAGCTACTATCGCTTGAGTTGCACAGTCGAGCTTATACGTTGTGTCGCTGTTGCCTTCGAAACTGTCCGTTATCAATCCCGCCATCTTGGAAACGATGGCGTGTTTGATTTTGCTTCCTTTGGCATTCTTCTGATACAGCGACTGTACCTCGAGCAGAAGCGAACTGATGGCATCTCGTTCCTGACCTGGTTGCAGAATGCCGCAGTCTCTCAAATACTCTACCGTCCTTTCCAAAAAGTAAATGGTCGAGCCCTCGTCTTGGAACAAGGACTTCGATGCTGCATGTCCATAGCTCTGTGATGCAAAGAGCACCAATAGAACAGTAGTGACTGGAAGCCAAGACATTGTTGAATGTTTTCGGCTACCTGCTGGATGTAACTTTACCATTGGGAAGTTCGAGTTTATATACTGCAACAGACGTATGTGCAGAGTAGGCATCTTGCAAAAGGTAAATAGCTTCCAATTATAGTAACGAATCTCTGTCATTATATTCAAACATCTAGTTATTTCTGAGTAAACAATCTAATAAGCACATGACGAAAAGCTGGTTACGTTTGTTCTGTTTTCTTCCTGTCGTATGTTCTATTTCTCTCCTCTTAAATTTATAGAAAAAGTTAACATACTTCTGATATCAAAGCTTCTCGAAATCACGGACTGTTTTTCAATATTTTTTAAAATCAAGTTTCATTGCAAGTTTTTCCATACGGTTTTCATATATTAAAATGAGTGCCAATAAAAAATAATTGGTCATAGATGTTATTCTGATTTTAAACACATTCGAATCTATCTTCTTGTGTCACATTAAAATTTTCTTCAAACAAAACAAATTTAAAAAAAAATTTTGATTTAAATTCAATGTGTGAAATGTGTTGGTTCGTTTTCTCGCTTTACTGTCATTTTTCTTGTTACTCTGGGTATAATTAGAACTGGACTTAACGGTTTAAAGTGGATTATGAACCACTACGCTCACTCATGTCATGACCGATAATGTTAGTTCATACAATTGATAACAGACAATCTTTATCGTTTAAAGGAGACACAATACCCGAATAATGTTTAAAAAAATTTTTTGCCATATTAATCATACAACTTTAAAGAATATGTGTGCAAAATTTCATATCTTCAACTACCTGATTTAGAGTGCTTTTAGTTTTTCCATCAAAGGGGTCAGGTATAAAAGCTACTAACTTTAAAACTATAAAATCCTTTTCCTCAGCTTTCTGTTCTTCATGACTGCAGTGTATTTAAAACGCCTCGACCTTTTGTATTTAATTTAAATATCTGAAATTATTTGTGGTTGCTTTAATGATAGTATTTAACATGTGCATGGAAGAAAATATAGAATAGCTCATTTTAAAAAATTGGACGATATCGTGACTTTTTATAGTTTTTCATTGCGTCATAAAACTATTTAAAAAAATAAATAACAGTAGTGCATACAAAATCATACGGAAAATGGTGGGACACACTCCAGGAAAAAAGTTTGACAAATATTAAAATTGACGGAAGAGTAGGAATTGAAAAGTATTGCAATATTTTGAGAACAATTGCATTTTTGAATCATTGTTTAAAAAAAAAAATTTCCCTTTTATTATATATTGCATATTTCATGTTGGGGAATAAGATACACTATAACATTTTGTTGTAAGGGTAAAATCAAAAATAGTAGTTCAAAGGATACTGTGGCACATTAGATGTGTTTTTAGTCTTTTGAATTTAAATAGAAATTTTGATTCACAGAAAACCACATTTCCATCCCGCGAGTCGCATGCGGCCCTGGTAATCTGCCGTCGATGGGTGGTTTTTGGTCATGTCTATGAAGAGAGAAAAATGGTTTGTAGGGATGTTTAATTTTTCAAACTCTTATCTAGGCAGTCCTAGTCTGCTTGAATTTAGGTTTTGATGCTGTATTTGGGATTAGCTTTCAAAATTTTTGAAAACACATAGTACGTTCCATATTCTATTTTTAGTGCATTTGAATATCTCAAGTATGAATTTTGAAATGGAACGCGTAACTTCAGCCATGTAATTACCTCAAAGGAAAATGTAATTACAATTATTTTGCTGACTTTTATAAGTCGTAAATTCCTAAAAAGTATCATCAGGAACAGTGGTTCTTATAGTGTGGTTCGCGAACCTTCAGATGTCTCCAATAAGATTTCAGGAGGTGCTCTGAAAGAATGCAACATTTCACCAAACAAAATAGGAAACTTCCTAGGAAAAATATAATCATTCTAATATTTTCTCCGATTCTTATCTTCTAAAACCTAAATCAACCGAAAGGACAGTCCAGTATGTATTGATTTAAAATAGACTTGAAGTTAAGAATGACTTAATATTGAAATTATCAGACATTATAAAAAATATAAAAAAATATATATGTGCTGTCTTCTACTAAAAACCTAAGTACCTAAGTTTCGTCCAAAAGTAGCAATGTGCGGAAATTAAATAAAACGTGGTCAACATTTTTTATAAATTAGTAAAAATCGAAGAGCATTAATTTTCAATGTATTGTCAGAATTTTAATTCACATAATAGTTTGTGTTCTAAATATCGAATTCCATCCCCTATTTGGTAAATGTACCACTCAATTGTAAAATTCATAAATTGTACTAAACCGCCTAAAATTTTGCAACCATATAAGTTCAGCAGCATTTTAAACGAAAATTTTCAATATTTAGAAGCATGATGAATTACGTATTTTGAGTTAAATATAAATAAGAAATTGCAAGGATTATACAACAAAGAAATTTCAAGGAGATTATTTAAACCCTAATATGCTAGGAGCAAATTTGAAATCAGAAGAATGTCAAAAAATCTCAATCGAGAAAAGCATGTTTCTGTAAGACTTGCCATACTATTGTACCAGTACCATTGTACTTACCATAATCACCTACTATATATTTTATACTGTACGTGTAACTTCGTCCTAAATTATCACAATTTAAATGCATTTTAGATCACATTTATAAACCACTTTAATGGAATATAAATATCGCACCCCGGCAAGAAAAGTGACGCAACTCAAAATTACAGAATTTGAGAAACGTCAACTTAAAGGATACTCTAAAACTTATATTGAAATAGTATAAGCTTCTTTTAAATTTTAGGCAAGTATTTATGGTGTTAACTTCTATTATATTCCATAGAATAGCAATATAATATGCTGGGGCACCTCATATATATTTTTCAATGGCACAACATCAAAATTTTAATTTTTTGACTTGTGTTACTTTTCTTGCCGGGGAAAGAACTTAAATCCAATCATTTTAATAGATGACGCAAAAGTAAAACTGGCGAGACATCGTATAAATCACCCATATTTAACTCACAGTCATTTACCACATTCAGAACCAGACATGTCTGACGCGTGATACAATCCTAATTGTTGCACACCTTTAAAGTGAATGTCCTGATTTCAGTACTATCAGATTCAAACCCTTTGGTGCTACTAATCGTAGTGTTTAATCCTGATTTTTTTCACTGATCCTCCTCATCCACAAATCAGTGTTTTAATTCCTGTCAGACATAGGTTTTAATAATTTTATTTAAATTTTGATTTGAATTTTTTAAATGGTGATTTTGCACTATTTTATCAAATTTCCGATCATCTATATAAATAAGAATGGAGTGTTTGTTTGTACATTCAATATTTTCGACCCATTTCAAGTTTTCTATCCGTTTTGGACCCTTCTGATGCCGAATCCGCCTTTTTCTCGTTTGGTGTCTGTCCGTCTGTCTGTCTGTATGTTGTGCCCTATACACGTCCACGCGGTTTAAGATATTTTCATGAAAATTTGCATACAGTGAGTACTTATCTTCATTTAGTGAGTGGCATTGGTTGCGAAGGTCTGTCTGTCCGTCTTTCTGTTCTATGCTCGATTTTGTGTTTGTGTGTTTGTGTAGACATCACATGAATTGTATTCCAGATATTTGATTGCATTGTATTTAATTTTATACATTATCTAATAGTTTAGTGAAAGCAATATTAAACATTTCTTTATTGTCATATTTAGTTGAGTTTCATGCTAAAACACCTGAGTAAGTATACTTAAATCAACCATAATTTGGTAGTTTTGGAAAAATTGGAATGTCTATTAAATATAACGATTACTTCGATTGCTTTACCAGTATTGCTGAAAAAGTAATTATTCTTCAAATTTTTTTTATTTTTTTTTATGGAATTTCATCTCTGATACTTCATTTATTTAGAGTACTAGGGGGCTCCGCCCCCTGCTCGCTTACGCTCGCCAACCCCCGGGGATTGCTGCGCAATCCCATTTGGTTTGCTTCGCAAACCAACACTCCTGTCACAGATACCATTTGGTTTGCTTCGCAAACCAACATTACTTTCACAGAGTGAAACTATCTGAATAATTCGTATTATGCTGATTTCACTTTCCGGTTCATGACGTCACAGCGAGGGCTTCGCTGCGTCTCGCTTACGCTCGCCGACCCCGGGGATTGCTACGCAATCCGTTTGGTTTGCTTTCTCAAACCAATACTTCTTTCGCAAGTGATTTAACTTTTTTTTGCTTTAACACTTAATGCACCCTAAACTAATAGCCGCATCAGTAAAAAATCTTCTGCATCTTGTTCCCTGTACAATTTTAACTAAACATTGTTAATATCCAAACTTTACGATCTGTACTTTGTCGGTAAACTGTCTTGAAAACAGAGGGAAAAAAGCGAGCCTTTTTCCTCGCCAAATAAAAAGAAATCGTTTTTATGGCAATTGTTGCTACGATAAATTTGATATCTGGCAAACCCGATAGTCAAAAGTGTAACCCACTACTGCTTTCGGAAGCAGCTATGCGAACTGAAAAATACGAAATTTGTGTCACCAACTTTTGATTGCATCGAATTTATTTATGAACCAATTTTAAAAATAATTGTACCGTAAGAAAGAGTATATTCTGAGGTATACTGCAATATTTTTAAAATTAAAAATTAACAGTAATACTATACAGATATGGCCATTTTAGTTTTGTATCGGAAGTTACGATCTGAAAGTTCCGAAAATTGTATGACCCACTTTTATTTGCATCGATTTTATTTATTAACCAATTTGAAAAATAATTGTACCATAAGAAAGAGTGTAATGTAATGTATTCAGTGATGTTTTCAAATTTAAAAAATAATGGCTTTTGCCGTAGACAAAACGGTTTTAACAATAAGTAGCGAAAATATCCAAAGATTCCGAATTTTGTATGACGAACTTTTGATCGCATCCAATTTAATTATTAACCGATTTCAAAAATAATAGTACCGTAAGAAAGAGTATATTCTGAGGTATACTGCTATATTTTAAAAATTAAAAACTAATAGTAATTAGATATAGATATGGCAGTTTTAAAAAAAAGTAACAAAAATGTCCCGATTTTTCCTGAATTTCAAAAAAATATTATCAAGAACCAAATTTAAATTTCAAAAAAAACTCGACGAGCTGCAAAAATTTACGTTGAGAGGTACTCTTAAAAAAAAACTCACGACTAAAGACTGAAATTTTGAATGTGTTTTGCTCACTCGCGGAAGAAATTTCACTTCTTCAACTTTAACACTTAATAAAACCTAAACTAATAGCCGCATCGGAAAAAAATCTTAATAATTATCCAGGGAATACGATGAAGAACAAAGCATGTTAATTTCATATTTTTCCGATCAGTACTTTCTCGGGAAACCGTCTAAGAATGGAGCTAAACAACAAAAATTTCAATTCTTCGGCGGCGGCGGCGGCGGCGGCGGTAACTTTTTTTTAATATAGAGAGACTAGGGGGCTCCGCCCCCTGCTCGCTTACGCTCGCCAACCCCCGGGGATTGCTGCGCAATCCCATTTGGTTTGCTTCGCAAACCAACACTCCTGTCACAGATACCATTTGGTTTGCTTCGCAAACCAACATTACTTTCACAGAGTGAAACTATCTGAATAATTCGTATTATGCTGATTTCACTTTCCGGTTCATGACGTCACAGCGAGGGCTTCGCTGCGTCTCGCTTACGCTCGCCGACCCCGGGGATTGCTACGCAATCCGTTTGGTTTGCTTTCTCAAACCAATACTTCTTTCGCAAGTGATTTAACTTTTTTTTGCTTTAACACTTAATGCACCCTAAACTAATAGCCGCATCAGTAAAAAATCTTCTGCATCTTGTTCCCTGTACAATTTTAACTAAACATTGTTAATATCCAAACTTTACGATCTGTACTTTGTCGGTAAACTGTCTTGAAAACAGAGGGAAAAAAGCGAGCCTTTTTCCTCGCCAAATAAAAAGAAATCGTTTTTATGGCAATTGTTGCTACGATAAATTTGATATCTGGCAAACCCGATAGTCAAAAGTGTAACCCACTACTGCTTTCGGAAGCAGCTATGCGAACTGAAAAATACGAAATTTGTGTCACCAACTTTTGATTGCATCGAATTTATTTATGAACCAATTTTAAAAATAATTGTACCGTAAGAAAGAGTATATTCTGAGGTATACTGCAATATTTTTAAAATTAAAAATTAACAGTAATACTATACAGATATGGCCATTTTAGTTTTGTATCGGAAGTTACGATCTGAAAGTTCCGAAAATTGTATGACCCACTTTTATTTGCATCGATTTTATTTATTAACCAATTTGAAAAATAATTGTACCATAAGAAAGAGTGTAATGTAATGTATTCAGTGATGTTTTCAAATTTAAAAAATAATGGCTTTTGCCGTAGACAAAACGGTTTTAACAATAAGTAGCGAAAATATCCAAAGATTCCGAATTTTGTATGACGAACTTTTGATCGCATCCAATTTAATTATTAACCGATTTCAAAAATAATAGTACCGTAAGAAAGAGTATATTCTGAGGTATACTGCTATATTTTAAAAATTAAAAACTAATAGTAATTAGATATAGATATGGCAGTTTTAAAAAAAAGTAACAAAAATGTCCCGATTTTTCCTGAATTTCAAAAAAATATTATCAAGAACCAAATTTAAATTTCAAAAAAAACTCGACGAGCTGCAAAAATTTACGTTGAGAGGTACTCTTAAAAAAAAACTCACGACTAAAGACTGAAATTTTGAATGTGTTTTGCTCACTCGCGGAAGAAATTTCACTTCTTCAACTTTAACACTTAATAAAACCTAAACTAATAGCCGCATCGGAAAAAAATCTTAATAATTATCCAGGGAATACGATGAAGAACAAAGCATGTTAATTTCATATTTTTCCGATCAGTACTTTCTCGGGAAACCGTCTAAGAATGGAGCTAAACAACAAAAATTTCAATTCTTCGGCGGCGGCGGCGGCGGCGGCGGTAACTTTTTTTTAATATAGAGAGATTATTTTTATTCTTTGCGCAATGAAAACGATTTCCGAATATTTGGGACAGACGATATTTTTCATTGAAACGAGAATGAACAAGATCGCGCGAGCAGTGATATTTTTTCTGGTTCTTTCGCTCTGAATTAATTTCACATTTCTAAATTTTGTACACTTTTAGTTGTAAGTTGTGGCAACTGTGCGAGATCAAGGGATAAAATTGAATCACAAATTAATATCTTTAGAACAATTTTTTGCGACATCTTTTATTTTGTTTCACTTCGCTGTTTCCTGTTTTAAATATTTATTATTTTAATAAATGTGTTTTCCTTCTCATCTCACGCAAGAGCACCACAAAGTATTAGACTTAAAAATGTTAGGTAAGAGTATAAATTTCCAGTAAATTTTAAGTGTAGTTATGCCGTTATTTAAAGAATAATGCCGTTATTGAAAGAATAATAATGTTTTTTAATCCAAAATGGAACTTTTTCCAACATTAAAAAATTCGTTATAATAATGACAGGAGAAGATTGCAAAATTTCACAATGTCGCATACCGGAGGCAAGAGTGCCACAAGTAAAAAAAAAATATTGTTTTGTTGACTATGAGTGCGAGAGCACTCGCCGTAAATCGTAATTTTAATTAATTGAGTTGAACATGAAAAGAACTTAAGAAAGGGAATTCAAAATCTTCCTATAAATCGTCTTTTATAGTAGTAACCTTAGTATCTCCTTTCGTCATTTTGTAGCTTTGTCATACAGCAATTGTGCGATGTATGTGAAATGTATTACATGAATGGATATGCATGTGTAGGATTTGTGTCCAAAGTAAGTTGTAGAAAATATAAAGATGGCGAAAGATGTTAAAATAAATTTTTATTCTACAAAAAACGTAAGTCATTATATATTTTGATTATCTCTTCAATCTAGAGTAAACCAATTCAAACCGAGTAAGGTCGGGTATTTTGCTAGTTAGTTATAAATTTAACGGATGAATAATGAAAAATATAATTGCCAGCTTGGCAAACCTGGCCCTAGTGCTACAAAAATTCAATCAATCAACCCCTTAAGGCAACTGAAAACTTTAAAATGTATCCCTGAAACACTTGGATCTTTTGCGTTATGACGTTACTGCTCTGCAAATGAGCGACCCATTTTTTTTATGGAAATGTTTATCATAACCTTCCCTCCATCAATCCAATTATTCAATTAGTTTCTGAGCAGCTGTTCCACGAAGTCTGATCAGAAGCTAGCAAAGAATGACGTTCCAATCTTCCTTTTTCTCAATGCAGCTGATTATATGTTTAAAACAAATTAGAAAAAACACGATTTTGTTTCGCAAAACTTGTTTTTCATGTATGTCTATCGATCACTTGTGAACACAAACTATGATGCATTCGAATTAGGGAATTTTAATTGGCATGACATGCGGGTTTACCATTATGAGCGCAAACAACTTCTATTTGTTCTCTAATTAAAAGATATAACATTCCAATTCACATCACTAGAATTTCGTGAGTCGGATTATTTTCCCTGCAAGACGACAGAATTTTGTTTTCGACATAGATGGAGTGTTCCATCGTTCTGAGTTCCTTAGTATTTCCTCCCTAGTTCATTATGTATTATCCTAGGCGAAGCTCGACTTTTTGGGACCTGTTTAAAATGAGGCTGACCCTGTCCAAAGCAAAATTTACGATTTTGCGATCCAAGTGGTTTTTTAACGAGGTATCTAGTTCACCAAGATCTGATCAGTTTTGCTAATGACAAGATTTCTCGTCCTCAAGATATTGCCGATTTTTTTATGATGGGGCAAGATGAAGATCTGGTCAGTTTTCATGTAATGAGGAGATATCTCGCTCATCAAGATCTTGTCAGTTTTCTTGTATTGATTAGATATCTCGCTCATCAAGATCTTGTCAATTTTCTTGTATTGAGGAGATATCTCGCTCTTCAAGATCTTGTCAGTTTTCTTGTATTGAGGAGATATCTCGCTCATCAAGATCTTGTTAATTTTCTTGTATTGAGGAGATATCTCGCTCATCAAGATCTTGTCAGTTTTATTGTATTGAGGAGATATCTCGCTCATCAAGATCTTGTCAGTTTTCTTGTATTGAGGAGATATCTCGCTCATCAAGATCTTGTCAGTTTTCTTGTATTGAGGAGATATCTCGCTCATCAAGATCTTGTCAGTTTTCTTGTATTGAGGAGATATCTCGCTCATCAATATCTTGTCAGTTTTCTTGTATTGAGGAGATATCTTGCCCATCAAGATCTTGTCAGTTTTGTTGTAATGAAGAGATATCTCGTTCATCAAGATCTTGTCAGCTATGTTAATGACGAGATATATCGTCGGGACAACCACCAAGAGGGTTAAAATGAAGTGATTAGGATAAATTTATACTCATTAGAACCATATTAGTTTTGTTGGTGCATAAATGTTCTAAATATTAATTATTGTATAAAATGTTTTAGCGCAACCTTTCCACTTTCCTAGTAGCTACATCTGTCACGAAATCTGATCTGAAGCTTACAAAGAATGACGTCAAAATCAACTATTTTCTTCAAAGCACCTGATGACATGTCTAAAACAAATTAGAATAATACGCGATTTTATTCCGAGAAACTTTTCTTTTTCATGTATACTTATCGATTCCTTGTGAGCGTTTATGCATTCGAATTAGGGAATTTTAATTGGCCTGACATGCGGTTACTATATGAGAGCGAACAACTTCTACTTGGTTTGCTAATTGTAAGGCATAACATTCTAATTAATTCCTAGAATTTCGTGATTCTTGGATTCATTGTAGTTAGAAATTTCACGTCTACTTCAAAATCAGGTTCATAGGTCCTAGAAATACTGAGAAGCTTTGTATTGTGCTTAAATTTAATCCAATTATTTCCTAGATTCTCCTCTAGGACTTCATAGTAGTAGATGCTATTTGAGATCCACTTCAAAATCAGGACACTTGGGCCTGGGAATCATCGAAAAGCTTTGTACTGTAAGGTACAGGTAAACTTGTTTTCTAAATTTAATCTTCGCTGTATTTAAAATAATAAAGCTGTGCAATGTGCGTGCAAAGCAACATAGAAAAGTTATACATATGATGTATGTAAAACAATAAAACAATGAGTATTTGAGATGATGAAGCAGAGGTCGAAAACCACATTTATTTTTTAATTATTTCAGTACTTACACATATTATACAGATCCAAGTTTTAAAAAAAAATGTTTATTTATAATAGCTTGTTTGTTTTGGGTACAAGAAATATAAACGACATTTTTTTGTTAATTTTTACTTTATTCATGTGAATGCAAATACAAGAAAATATTGCAACAATAATATTACAATTATTTATTACAAAAATGATATTACAATTATTTATTAAAAAAATTATTTTTCAATTATTATCAATATTCAGTTCACATTCAATGCGATTTTTGGACTTGGATTTTCTCTGCCAATTTAATCAAATTTGGAGCGTACTTGTGCATTTTAGAAGAAGTTCTGATTTTAAACTTCTGCTGCTATATTTTATTTTAATGTAGTTTATCGTAGAAACCCAAAAAATGTGAAATCCCAAAAGGTAGGGGAGACTGGGGACACTTGATCCCTAAGGAGACTTGATTCCTAGTGTTAAAAACAACAATAATAAAGAGTTAAGTCTTGTAAACTTGTAACACTGGTACAGTTATTCTTAGTCAACAAAACCAGCAACAAAATCTCTTTCAGCCATGTTTGTTTTTATTATAAGAAAATATTGTTTGATTTCCTGAATTTGAACTTTTTTTATTGTAAGTGGTTTAAGTTTTTTATTTTTAACTAATTATAATTATAGTAGTTAAATATAATGATATTTCATACTGCCTTTTCTTACCTTTTAAATAATACTATTTATGTGTAACACAGTTTTCTTTCTTTTTTTTTTACAACAATATTTTCATGGTGCATGTGCATTGGGGAAACATGATCCCCATCATATGGGGAGAGATGATCCCGGGATCAAGTATCCCCATTGTCACACACACATATTTTTTTCTTTGTTTACTTTTTGTTGGTGAAGTCATGCCATGATTTAAAAACGTAAAGATGGTGTTAAGCCCAGTAAAATATCAATGTGGAAGGTATGCAGGCAGCAGTAAAGGTTGTATTAAATAGTGGCAGTATAAAGGGGCAAGAACATTTGCATTAATGTAATGACATTAAAACGTTCTGTTAAAGAAGATGTTTTATGCATATATTTGAAAACATCAAGTAAATTACATCATGGACTTACTCCTATGCATTTAAGGAAGTGAGCATTCCAGTATGCTATAAAAAAAGGAAAAGAAAGATCCTGAATCATGGGAAAAAGAAGGATGTGCGGGGTATGAATGGTACAGAGCGTTATGAATCGTAATAAGTCATTGTCTCTTTGAACACCAGAGGCAACCAGCCTTAAATGTGCCATTAGTTTCAACAAACACAACATTAATATGTTTTTGCAAATCTGGAACTGATATATACTAAAGAAAAGCTAGACCCACAAAAAATATTGAACATTCATGAAAGTGGTTTTACCACTGTGCATAAGCCACCAAAAGTAGTTGCTACCAAGGGGAAAATATCGAACCCCGACAAGAAAAGTGACACAACTCAAAATATCAGAACTATCAACTTAAAGGATACTATAAAACTTATATTGAAATAGTAAAAGCTTCTTTTAAATTTTAAGTAAGTATTTATGGTGAGCAATATAACACGCTGGGACAACTCATAAATTATTTTTCAATGACATAGCATCAAAATTTTAATTTTTGAATTGTGATACTTTTCTTGCCTGGGTGCGATATGTTAACGATTCATCGGAAAGTGATAGCAATTACAATGTTCACAATTCAACAGAAGCAGAATAACTTTATGAATTTTCTGATGAAAATAAAGACACCCAAGATGTATCTTTTAATGAGAATGATTTTGTAATTATGAAATTTCCAAGGGAAGAAAATTAAATCATTTTGTTGGAAAAATCGAGAAAAAAAAAAGAATCAAGCACCAATTAGTTTATCTATTCTGAAAAAGATGACTAAAACATTGTTGATAAAGAGGATTGTGTTAAAAAGTTGCCAAAACCTATGTTGGGTGAAACACTCAGAACAGCAACAGTTTTGACATTGTTTGATTTTTCACGTTTTGAAAATATTCACTATTTTTTTTAATACAAATAACCTAGGCTTTTGTATTTGTCATAAATGTAGTACTTTTTCAAATGTTTCATTTGACATGAAAATGTAAATTCTATTTGTTTGCTTTGAATTGTTTAAATCTGTTTGTGTGAAGGATCAAGTCTCCCCTTGTGGGGGATCAAGTGTCCCCATAATTGGGATGCTGCATTTTTTTTCTCCCATTGTTGAAAAACATTTATATAAAATTTAAAAATTCATTTATGAAAATGAAATAAATTTTATATCAAAGAATACAGTTGTGCAATTTATAGTGATTCAAAACATTTAAAAAATAATAATATTTTATTAAGATAAAAATTTTAAACTGCAAAAAGGGATCAAGTCTCCCTTAATCTCCCGGCATTTGAATAATTAATTAGAAAGGAGTTCCAGCATTCAAATATAATGTCATGTGGTGTTTCCTCCATAGTTGTCTCATTTTTTCAACCCGTGCTACCATTTTCTGAAGTTTTTGCACTCAGATACTTTTATTCTGAATTTAACATTTCATCTAAAGTCGATGATTTAACGCCTTAGATCGGATCAAATTAATCATTGGTACAACGTCCATCACTTTTTTTCAGCTGAAGTCTGACCCTGAAGATTTTGAAATGAAAGCTTATTGATGCAAAGTACAATGAAATAAAATAATTTCATGAGAAATACGAATGGAAATATTTTTTAACAAACACTTTGTTTTTTGCAATCATGGGAGGAGCGCCGTCGGTTGCACTGCATACAATATTAATATTTTTATTCTATAGATATATTAAGAGGTTGTCTGAAATATCTTTACTTGCAGTAGGTTTTTCAAGTAATAAAACAACAAGGAGTTCCTCTTGAATAATCGGAGGATGTGATATATTTAACCATAATACAGCATTGGGTTATATCACAAATATCAGTGGATTTATTAACAGCAATACATTTAAATTCAGCAGAATTAATATCCACAAATAGCATATTTGATACTTCCTCAGAAATAGCGAGGATTCGTTCCTTTGCAGTTCAGAGGTGTTTGACTGAGAGGGTAAATATTTTGTTCTCTTACAGCACCGTTCTTATTTGTCACTAGCCACTGCGTTGCCAGTGACAGTTCTTTCCGTGAGGTCAGGGGTTCTAAAACTGTTCATTGTTCTCTAAACCCCGGTGATTGCTACAAATTTATATTTGGTTTACGAAGCAAACCAAATGGGAATTCGTAGCCTATTGGATAACAGCCATCATGGCGTTGCCCATGGTGTTAGTTTTCTTTGCAAACCAAATGCAAATTCGTTGTCTATTGGAATGAATTCTCTGCGAATTCCAATTTGGTTTTCGGAGCAAACCAAATTATGAATATTATGAACAATTATGTTGGTTTGCATCGCAAACCAACACCACGGGCAACGCTTTATACTGGTTTTAATACTTTGTATACTGGTACGAATATTTTGTTATGGTTTTACAGTGCGACATTAATTAAAATACCAAATAATATAATAAAATATTTAAAAATAAATAAGATTTTACTGTTTTTTTCTTGTTTATTTCTTTGACAAGACTCCTATTTATCTTTGATCTCAAAAAAATAATTGCATCGCTTGATTTTGTGCAATCGGTGCCACATGCAATGTCCTTGTAGAAAGCGTATTTTAAGGTCACCTGTTGGTCGCTTTGAGCAATCCTAATTGAATCGCAAGTTCCCTAAATGAAATGTCAACAGGACAACGTCATCATAAATTGGAAACGCAAACTCCAGAAGGAACAGCTGCCGTCCAGAAAAGTGGGGCAATCTCAAGCTAGCTAGGCAGCATTTCCAGTTAAACGTATCAGAGTCAACTGGTACGTACATTGTTCCGATTTTATTTTATTCTCTAAGTTTTTATTCCCTGGTAATGGGGTAATGGTATGCAATGTAACATAGTTAATTCTTTTCAGGATGAAGGTTGTAATAAGAGTAAAAGGAATAATTGATACAATAATGTATATTTTAACAGGTAGTTCATAAAGATTGAGAAAAGAATGCAAACCCATTTTCTACTCGCAGTTCTTGTCGAGAATCTTTCATGAACCGTATTATAAATGCCAATTAACAATTTTCTCTCAATGTTCGCAGTTTATTCTGCGCTCTAATTTCTTTATTTGATGTTTCTAAGACCAATTTTTTCGATTATAAGCTTGCAGAAGATTGAAAATCTCTTTTATTCATTACTTCATGCAAGTCTGAAATCGCTCTCAGTCGTTCCAGTCTTAATTTGTGAATATTTATCGTATTATGTTAGGTTTAGGTTTTATCGATTAGAGGGACCTTGGAATCTAACACCCTGGTGTTAAGAATCACATCATTCCTGCTTTTAGTTATTTTGCCATGGATCTTCGTTGCTAAAGCTGCTCGACCAATTTCTCGTGTCGCAAAAGCACGATCAAGAAAATTGCAACAGATTTTGCAAAACTCTCACGAGATGCGTTGCAGGAAGTGTATACGGAGATTTGCATGAATTGTAAACGATGATTATGAACGGCATAAACATTTTAAGATGTTTGCGAAAAAATTGAGAGCGATGATCAGTTAGAAGCTCACAACAAGAAAAAGTGAAACAATGTTGAACTGGTGAGAGTGCTATTCAAAAATTGTCGAAATATTACTTTTAACTTATCTGACTGTTGCAGTTTAGTTCAGAAGGTTCTAAAGGGTACTTTGGGTACCAGACGAATTTGCACTGAAATTAATTGTCCTCAACTGAACAAAATAGGGCTATGTTTCAACTGTTCGTGATTATTTGAATGCTTCAAAAAAATTTCGAATTCTGTTTGAAACTATAAAATATATGGAGGTTTTCATGAGTCATATGTGATGATTTTCAATGCTATAATTCAATCGGTTATGAATGGTTAGATATGGGTGTTTGAGTTAGTTTTAATAGCGCTAGGGTACTATTTGGCCATTCTGCATTAGACATAACATAAGACAGATAATGTCAAGTAATGGACATACACACAAACAAAGTTCTGCTAACACAGAACAGAGAAATACAGGGAAGAATCAGGCGAAATATGGAAAGCCATAATACCTTACAGGTGGAATATGGAAAGACATAATTGTGAAGATAGCTTTTTGCTATGAAAAAATTTTCTCCTCTATGTTTTTGACTTTTTAATAGTTAACAAACATGAGTAAATCTACTGAATTATTGATTGAGAATCATCTTTACGAAACGCGCTAGGGATTTTCGATATGAATACCTCCAATATCTAACGGTTTATCCATTACTCTACCTTGTACCATACAACTGTAACGAACCAACCAGTATCCAACGCCCCTATGAACGCCCCCACCAGAATGCCCCTATTTTTTGCCAACCATGAGTTTTGCAAAAAATAAACGCATCGGTGAAGTGAGACTTCGTATTCCTCAGATCAACAAGATGGGAAAATGTACATTAGTGATACCTAGTATATTCGATTTTATGCACAGTTTTTTTCTTCTACTAAGCCCCGTCCACACTGGACGAACCGATCCAAAGATGATTGATTAACCCCAGCGACAGGTTTGGTTAATCAATCTCTTTGGTTTTTCGAGTTTGACAGCACGATCACAAATTGTTCCATGTGCTCGCGATCAATCTGGTTAGTTGTGTGTTGGAATTGAACTGAAAATTTATTGTTTAAAACAAATTGCTCAAATGTCCCGTTCTTTATGTTATATAATATTGAATGTTTCTATCAATTCAGCTTTTTTGGCTAAACGTATTAATATTGCAATGCGACCATTTTAAATTTTATTCAATTGGGGAGGGGGCAAAACAGTCGAAATAAATTTTAAATTACCACCTATTCTTTATTTTAAATTTAGAAGTGCAAAGTTCCCCCAATACCAATATTAGTCTAAACACACATGAATGTACACCAGTTTTGACATTGATATGGGCATATTACATTTTCACAACTAAGTTTTAACTGTCAACGATGTATGGCGAAACGATGCTTACAAACAGGCTACTTTATTGTTGTTACTAATCCCCGACATGGTCTCTTTAAGTTAGACCAAGTCCACGAGTCCATAAACCCCCAATAAGTCCAAGGAAAGTAGAAGTTCCGGAAAAACCTTGTCCATTGTAAAATCAATACATTTTAAAATATGAGCTGTCGAAGCCTGATCAGCTCCACATTTGGTCCTGAAAACCAATAGTCAGACTTCTACCTCAGGTGATCCAGGTCTTTTTGGACCCACAGAAGCTGCAACACTTCCCCCATTATCAATAGGCTACTGAAATAATAGTATCATTTTAAGATCCGAAGAAAAAAAATATTTCTATGTTCCGAGCGTCGACCCATTTCTTAACGACGGCCCCGCTGATTGATTGTACAGTGAGCGAGTGATCCAAAATACGCTGTCCACATTGAGCAAGCACAAACACTCACTTTCCTTTGATGTACCGACTAGGGATGCGACATCGACCAAAAACCATCGATGTTTTTGAACATTAGTAAATTTAACCCCCCAAATTTCTTAAATCTGGTTTAGTAACCACAAACATTAATGTTCGCGGGGGGGGGATAGGATTTAATTTGTCATTTGCCGTGTTTATTAATTTAAAAATATGATTTCTTTTAACTGCCAAACCAAGTTCAAAAAAATTAATTAGAATAATTAACAAATCTTTTATTTTCAAAATGAATAATATTAAAGAAAATAATATTTACATCAATTTGAGATAGGTACTACCAACTCTAAGTATAATTAAGTAGGTACATAACAATAATTATTGTTAGTTATTATTAATTATTTATTTATTATTAATTATTATAGGATTTAATTTGTCATTTGCCGTGTTTATTAATTTAAAAATAAGATTTCTTTTAACTGCCAAACCAAGTTCAAAAAAATTAATTAGAATAATTAACAAATCTTTTATTTTCAAAATAAATAATATTAAAGAAAATAATATTTACATCAATTTGAGATAGGTACTACCAACTCTAAGTATAATTAAGTAGGTACATAACAATAATTATTGTTAGTTATTATTAATTATTTATCAACTTATGGGGGAAGGGGAACATAAGAAACTTTTTTTTTACTTACTGTGAACAAAAAATATTGGGGCCTATAATTATTGTATGCCCTAATATTTGTTATTTACAGTTTGTAAAAAAATGATTTTGTTAGCATCCACCTTAAGCCAACTTCTTTTTCACTAACTATCCCACCAGTTAGGGTAAAAACTCTTTCTGATGGAACGGATGTCCCCAGCACTGACAAAAAATTAGTTGCCCGGTTATTTTTCTTAATTTTTGCTATGGTACTTTTTTCATTCAAAAATAAAACATCAACAACGTAAAAACATCGACAATGTTAAAACATCGATGTTAAACATACATCGAGGTTTTTTATAAAACCATCGAGGTTTTTTATAAAACCTCGATGTTTTGAAAACATCGACATCGACAGCAAAACATCGATGTTTTGAAACATCGATGTTCAAAATTAAAACATCGATGTTGATAATACATCGCCCCCAAAACATCGATGTTTTTAAAATTTAGTGTATTTAAACTTTTTTTCCCCATTTCTTAAAACTGGTTTAGCAACTATTGATGCGACATCGACAGAAAAACGTCGATGTTCAAAAGAAAACATCGAAGTTGATAATACATCGCCCCAAAACCATCGATGTTTTTAAAATTCAGTGTATTTAAACTTTTCCCCCCCCATTTCTTAAAACTGGTTTAGCAACTAGTGATGCTACATCGGTTCCAATACATCGATGTTATTTATAAAACATCACTGTTTTGAAAACATCGACATGGATGTCGCATCCCTACTTTTCAGACCCTTCACCCTTGGTCACTTTGGTCTAAAAGTATGTTCAATTTGCTGATTGTAAAAATTATGCTAGTTGGTTATTTTTAAAATTTTTATAACGGTACTTTTTTCATTTAAAAATAAAACATCGACAAGTATAAACATCGATGTTACAAAAACATCGACTCCAATACATCGATGCTTTTTCAAAAACATCGACATCGATGTCGCTTCCCTAGTAACGACAAGAAGCGAATCATTTTACTCGTGCTCGAACTGCTCAGTTCACCGTCCACACTGAGCGAACAATCAATCAAACCTGTCTGCTGGGTTAATCAATCATTTTGGTTCAGTTCGGTTAGTCCAGTGTGGACGGGGCTTTATAAAATTGGTATTTTACACTTACGAGGTGTCACATATTAGCCGACGATATTTACTTTCCCTTAAATGTGTATATGGAATTTAGAATAGGAAAAAATCCAGATTATCCTAGTAAATTCAATAGAGCTGATTGTACTTAATTCTTCTTTCCATCAATCTCTTAGTTTATTTATAACTTTGGTTTCGAATTAACATTTCGTGACTCAGGGTTTGCCAACCGCCATACGAGCTGTAGGCGGCACAGATTCGATTTTTATATTACTACTCTGTGTGTATTTCTCTCTTTTACACCAGTAAAAGTTTCCCTGTGTATAGGGTTTCCAGAAGATGAATATCAGAAAAGAGAACATTTGGTGAAATAATTATTAAAAAAAAAGAGGACAAAAAGAGTCACATTTTCCCCTAAGCTGAAGTAATTGTGTCCTAGATGAGATCTCTAAAAATGCTGAACTATTACACTTTGGGAAAACTGTTTTCATTCCGTTAGTCTAGTTTTACTTTTATTTACGGAAAGAAACTACCACAAAATATCGCAGTAAACGTCTAAGATATTTAACAAATGATTTTTACTAGATAGCTTTCGCAAAACAAGCAATTTTCGATTTCACTAGAGGAGTACCTTACATCTAGGGTTGCCAGAAGATAAATATCAGAAAAAATAACATTTGGTAAAATTATTTAAAAAAAAAAGAGGACAAAAATAGTCAAATTTTCCTCTTAGCTAAAATAATTATGTCCTAGATGAGATAACTCTAAAAATGTAGAACTGTTACACTTGGGGTATTACTGTTTCCCTTTCGTTAGTCTAATTTTACTTTTATTTACGGAAAGAAACTTCCACAAAATATCGGAGTGCGCTTAAATATTTCTGTGCTCTGATGGCAAAATGTTATGTCAGTTTTTTAATTTTTCGTGACAGCAATTTTAACATTCAAGATTCAACATGTGGTTCTGTGGTTTTTGACTTATGTTACATTTTTTCACATTTGTTTTCTCATTAACTGAAAGAGAAAGACTTACGACATTTTCCCACCTTCTAAAAATTAACAAACCAGACTCCAGAATGGGACTTACTCAATTTTTTGAGAAAAGTGACTTATAACATTTTGCCATCTGAGCAGAGATTTAACAAATGATTTTTACTAGATAGCTTTCGCAAAGCAAGCAATTTTCGATTTCATAGAGGAGTACCAAACATCTAGGGTTGGCAGAAGGTAAATATCAAAAAAGTGAACAGTTGGTAAAATTATTTTGAAAAAAAAAAAAGAGTGGCATTTTCCCCTGAGCTGAAATAAGTATGTACTAGATGAAATAACTCTAAAAATGTAGAACTGTTGCACTTGGGGAATTCTGTTTTCGTTTATTAGTCTAATATTACTTTTATTTACAGAAAGAAACTACTACAAAATATCGCAGTACGCCTAAGATATTTAATAAAGGATTTTTACTCAGCTTTCGCAAAACGAGCAATTTTCGATTTCACTAGAGGAGTGCCTTACATATAGGGTTGCCAGAAGATAAATATCAGAAAAGAGAACACTTGGTAAAATTATTTTTAAGAAAAGAGGACACGAAATGCACGCATTAGTAGTGTTTTTTGTTAGGTATCTAATAAAAAGAATAATCTTTGATGAATTAACCACTAACTGAAAGAATATCTACTGAACATATTAATTACGTATTTTGAAAAGAATTAGTAAATATGAGAACGAATTTATTAAAGAAAACACAGACCATTTATTTAAGTCTTTTTTCAAAACGTTGCAAAAAATAAGAATCCTATTTTTAAACAACAAACATATAATAACAAAATAATAGTAGCTCTACATACACTAGAGGCTGAACTTTCTATTATACGTTGATGCGTTTTAATAATATGTACAATTTTAGTACAATGTACTAGATCTGGTACGTATCTGAATAGCTGTGGTTTACATAACGATATAGTAGGCAATGTGAATATCGTAAAGTTTGCACGCAATGTTTGAAATATGAAAGATATCTTTACGTAATCCGAAATTTTGAACCAAGAGAACAAAAAGTGAACAACCGAAAAAAAAAGAACACAAAAGATCTGCCTTAAAAAAGAGAGTGGAAAAAAGATCCGAGCTGGAAAAGTGGACAGGTTCTCTTTAAAAGAGATGTTCTGGCAACCTTACCTGTACATCCATTTATTTGATCGAAAAAACAATTCTTGACGCAGATTGGTCAGACCTGACTCTTGCGCCATAATCCAATCAACTACAGCCCGGGAAAAAAGTATAACGTCGGGCAAAAAATCGTCAACTCTGAAAACTACTGCGATTTCAAATTATGCAAATTTTTTACGATTAAAATAATGCTGAATAATAAACTAAAATATATTTGTACAAAACCATGAAAATTTTTTGCTTATGTAGAAATTATAAAAATCGGCGGATGGCAGCTTGGAAAAAAGTATAAAGTCGTGTGCTAATTATATCATCTGAAAGAATAAATAAACTGAGAAAGTATTTCTCGCCGATTCTAGAAACGAATATAAGTTTTGTGGAAACAGAATTGTTTTATTCTTGTGCATTTTAATACAAGTGAGGATTACACTTATCAGAAACTGAACGAGGCAAAATATTAGTTTTAAGGATGCTGGTTACAGTGGTGCTTAAATTGCACAAAAAATTGGAAGATCGAAGGGTGTAGTTAACCGCTTTTCATTAATCCTGGTAGCTATGGCACAAAACAGCGAATAGGAAGTCCAAAGATAATTTCTTCAAGGTAAGAGAGGCAGATCCGCAGGCTAACCTGCAAGCAAAAAATGTCTTCCTCGCAAATTAATGATGAGATGCAGTTGCCCTGTACCAGCCGAACAATAAGAATATTGCATAGAAATCTTAATCTTGTGTACAAGAAGTTAGAAGCAAAATTCCCAAAAGTGTTCGTACATTTACGAATTTCAATGACATACTTCTCTATCCATAAATAAAAATTACTATTTCAGAATGAGAATCTATATATATATTTCTCTTACGTGGCACGCAAAAAAGACGTTATTTGTTACCGCGTTTTGGCAACATTGTGCGATTGTTTGTTTACTAGGAGCCTCGCGAGTCATTTGAATCTATAGCGTTATCGGATGAAATTTTATTGAAAAAAAATGAATCTTAGACGAGCTGTTGCGGTTCGTAATAGAAATCTAAGAAAGCGGAGGATCTTTTCAGGGCTATTTAAAAAACGGTCCTTTTCAAGGCTAACAATTATAGTACAACAAGACGCGTGCACTACAACTTTCGACAACAAACTCAGTCAAAAAGTGTATGGGTGGCTCGAGTACTGGGGAAATGTACACACAAACAACATGCTGGGTATTCAATTTCCAAAGCAGTGCTCACATTGCGAGTAAAAATTTGCTCAAAGTTTTCATCTAAATTCGGATTTCAGAGGTACTGTATATATCTTTTATGTAATACAACAAATTTAGATTTGAAAAATATTTTTTTGGAATATATTTTGTAATCAATCCCTTCTGCTAGGACACGTGTCTTCATTGATGCGAGCGAAGCGAGCATAGGTTCGTGCAGCGAACCAATGAGAATTGCGAAGCAATCCTCCGGGGGTTGGGGAGCGTTAGCGAGCAGGGGGCGGGCCCCCTAGTTTTTTAATAATATCTCTAACTAGTTCTTAAAAAAACTACATAAAATATTTTAAAAGCATAGCAAAACATTTTTTTTTTTTGGAAAATCAATAATCAAAAGTAACAAAAATGTTTCCTCACAAAAGTCTTCGTACACTTTAAACAAATATCACGTATCAGTAAATATTGTAATATTTCGGTAAATTAGTACTTAGTAGGATGTCATATATATATATATATATATATATATATATATATATATATATATATATATATATATATATATATATATATATATATATATATATATATATATATATATATATATATATATATATATATATATATATATATACATATGTGTGTGTGTATCCACACCTTTTAAACGACGTCTAACAATAGAGTTCACTATTTTTTTTTGTAATTTCTGAATCAATGTTCCTCTATTCTTCAATCAGCACTGTTTTAAATCGCTTTTCGTTTTAATGTCGTTTTAAGGTCGAGTCTTCGTACTTTAACCTCAATTTCTCTCCAAATGTGTTCTATTGGGTTTAAATCTGGCGATTGAGGTGGTGTTTTCAGAACTTGTGGACAGTTATAGAGACGCCAGAGGCGAAAGTTGAAAGCGTGTGCTTGAGATCGTTATCTTGATTTAAAAAAAAAAAACAGTTGTTTCCAATACCCAAATTTTGGGCTGATTATTTTAAATTGTCTATTAAAATATTTAAATAAAGAGTATGATTCATTATACCATCAATAAATATCAAATTACCTAGACCTGATAATGACATGCAGACCCACACAAGGATAGCTCCATCATCATGCTTTACTGTCCTAAGATTTTAGGATAAGTTCCTCATTTTTCTTCTCTATACAATTAAACACCCATTCGAAACACAAATGCTAAATTTGCTTTCATCTGCGAAAAAGACATGAATCCAACATATTTCAGGCTTATTTATCATTGATTTTGCGAAGATTATTTAAAATTGGCTGTATGCGGCTGCATGTCAGCATCAAGTCTAGGTAATTTGGTATTTATTGATGGTATAATGAATCATGCTCTTTATTTAAATATTTCAATAGATAATTTAAAATAATCAGCCCAAAATTAAAAAAAGCCTAAGCTGTCTATTTTTCGCACAAAATAATTTCTTCGGGCAGAACGCCCATTTAATCCAGCTGATCTCAGTACTTGTCGAACAGTTTCAGATGAAATTGAAGTTGGAAATGTTTCAGTAAATTCCGTGGAAATGTTTACAGCACTCAAACATATATATTTTTCACAAATTTTCTAACTAGAAATCTTTGATCACGTTGAATTACCTCTGCCGGACGACCTTTCTTACCGTGTTTTCGATCCGATTTTCTTCTTTAAAACGTTTTATCACATACTGCACTGTAGAATGGGATTAATTTGCTAACTTAGCGATATTCCGAACTGATTTACTGCTATGATGAAAAACAATCAATTTGCGAATGCTCTTCGTTGTTTCCTTACGACTACGAGCCATTTTTAAATAATAAATAAAATATTGCGATGTAAGCAAAGATTAAAGCCAAACGATTTTTAAATGTCATCACAATGCAAAAATTTTAAAAAAAGTGATAGCCGATAATTTTATTTATGAATTTATCTGAAAATGTTTCTGTGTACGATCACTTTTGTGACGTTTTCTTTCTCTGTTTTCCTTGCAATTTCATTTTTATAGAAAGAAAATGAGTCAATATTGTTTTTTAAATGTTAGGTTTTATTCAGAATTATATGGAGATGATATGAAAAAAGAAATTGGACTTTATATTCGAATTCAATTCCAGGTTACAGCGACTTTACTACAAACTTTTAAAATGAACGAATACTTTTGGGAGCCACTGTATATATTTACGTTTAAAAGTTGACCAGAAGCATTTAACGGTTGGCACCAACTGGAATGATGTGGTGCTTTCGGACGAAAAATGTTTCATTTAGATGAGCCAGACGTATTGAAGTTTTACTGGTATGATTTGAGTAAAGAACACCCCCCTTTTTTTCAAAAAGTCAAATAGGGGGGGGGGGGTCTGTCATTGTTTGGGCCGCATTTGTAGCCGGTGGTGAAATCGTTTTTGTTGATAACAAATTTAATTCAGTGGTTATATCGGGACATTCTGGCAGATAGTTTGTTGCTGGTTGCTCCTCTGATTACATCAGGCGTTTGGACATTTCAACAAGACTGTGCATACTTCGTGTTCCACAAAATACTGGATGAAAAAGAAGGAGGTAAAAACTCTTCAATGGTCATCTCGAAGTACCGACCGGAATCCGATGGAAAACCTTTGGGGCATTCTTGCTCGAGATGTTCACAAGAATCGGCAACAGTACAGCATCAAGTCTGATCTAAAAACCACGATTAAAATTCGTGGAACATGGCCCAGGATATATTCCAATCTAGCTCTGTCTGGTTCTATGATTCGACGATCAATAGAAGTAATAGAAAAAAGAGGTTCCCCATATTACTTACTAAAAAATAAATCATATCGACTCTATACTTTTTCCCAACTTCAACTGTATGGTTATTTCACTAATTTCTTATAAAAATTTACGTAATGTAACTAAACTTAAATGTATTTTTGCTGTTATTTAATTATATCATGAAGTATCCTTACATTTTATAAAAATATGATAGATATTTATTATCTTCGATCATCTTTTTTTTTGCAACGTTATACTTTTTTTGATGACTTTAGTATTTAGTTTGTTTAGGACATTTCACAGTAAAAAGTGAAATTTAGGTTTTAAATAATTAATATGACTTTATTTTTTATTTCTGAACGTTTTCATTTAACGTTTAATTTGTAAAGCAAGATATGTTTGAGAGACAAATATGGAGAGAGAAATTCAATTCGCGCTGTATGTATTTTCAATAGTAAAATCAGTATTCTTACCGTCTTGAATCCTCTGAAATAAGTCTTTAAGAATACAAGACCAGCATAAATATAATGTTTTTTATTTGTTACGAACTGAAGACCTTGAAAAGGAACATTATTAATATTTACATGCTTTTTATTTATGAATGAGTCAAAGGGATTCATTTCAAGTGATAATCAGAAAGACTTTCGGAAAATGTTCATTCTGTTACAATTACAAATCAAAACGAGAACAACGAAGAGACAAATACTTTATATTCTTTGACAAGTTAACACTGAAGAGTAAAGCGACACACATTAATTTGTGCTGGTTAGTGTATTACTTTTCTGTACAATGTGCAACAACTTTAAAACTATTGGGCTATTCATATTTTGTGCGTCAGCTCAATTCAATCTCGAACAAATATTAAAGAAAGGCAATCGATTTCGCTTGTACTGCAATAAATTACCACATTGGACATATTTTTATGTCTTTAAGTTAGGCATTTACGAGCCCCTCAATGTACTAAATATACAGGGTGGTCCCGAATTCATGGTACAAACTTTAATGGTAGGTACAGGACATTGTAACAATGATTTATTGTATAGGAATGTATAGTCGCAAGTGACGCGGTGAGGCGTAAACAGGGGAAATAAAAGGAAAGCCGGATTTCGTAGATTATGTGCTATTTACAGATGAAGCGACATTTTCACGCGAGGGTGTCTTTAATGCGCACAATTCCCATGTGTGGGCAACCGATAATCCACATGCAACGCGTCGACATGCGTTTCAACAACGTTTCAGTATTAATGTGTGGGCTGGTATTGTGAACGACTTTTTGATTGGCCCATACTTACTACCCACGCGGCTCACTGGCGGAAGCTATCTTATTTTTCTGAAAGAAGTGTTACCACAACTGCTGCATGATGTTCCGATCGCCATTCGTAACCGCATGTGGTTTCAGCACGATGGGGCGCCAGCACACTTCAGCATTGATGTACGGAATTACCTGAATGCCACGTTTGGTACTCGATGGATTGGGCGTGGTGGACCAGTCCCTTGGCCACCCCGATTTATCGAGCCTCGATTACTTTTTATGGGGACATCTAAAGCATCTTGTTTATGAGACTCCAGTTGACTCAGATGAGGATCTCGTCGCTCGCTTATCTGTAGCTGCTGCAGGTGTGCGTGAAATACCAGGCATCTTTGAACGTGTACGCCAATCGCTCCACCGACGCTGTCAAGCATGTATCGATACTGGTGGACGCAATTTTGAACAATTACTGTAAACATGACACTTGTCAACAACGCTTTCAATAAAATCTTTGTTTTTCCTTTCGGCCGTTATTTCCCCTGTTTTCGCCTCACCGCGTCACTTGCGACTATACATTCCTATACAATAAATCATTGTTACAATGTCCTGTACCTACCATTAAAGTTTGTACCATGAATTCGGGACCACCCTGTATATATTAATCACAATGATATAAGGTACCACAAAAATCCTAAAAACTTGCTTGTGTTTTGTTCATTACTACTACTGGATTGAAAAATCATGGGATTCAAATAAAACTAAAATACTTTTTTTCGGTGTCTTAGAAATGTTGTAGAGAAAGCAAAAATAGATTTAATTTATGTAACTCTACGATCGACCAATCTTTACACGATTTTGCAATCTGTAAGGTTATCTATTTCCAAATTATCTCTTATTTATGGAGGAATGTTAACATTTTTAGGAAACATTTAGATACACATTAACATTAGATTATCTACAATGAAATGTGAAAATTTAATACAAATATTTACATTCCACTTTGAATTTTAACTCAAGTTTTGACATTTTTTGACTTATAAAAAGGAAATATAAAAATCACATAATTACAAGTCTCAAATAAAATGTTAATAGTTTTCCAGAAACAAAACAAATGTTCGTTTTCATTTGTGCATATAATTTCAATATTTCAATCTCATAAACAATGCATAACTTTACAATCTACGTAAAAGTCCCTGAGTATTTTTAAATGAAAATAAATTTTGAGGGCTTGCTGTACACACCTAATGATTCATTCAAATTATCGATATAATTCGATGACTGCAAGTACTGATTATTAGCTTGTGTATTTAAATAAATACGTAAACAAGACAGAAATACTTGCAAAATTTTTCACTTTCTATATAATACATTCATCTATTTCAATTTTCGAGGCTGCCATCATTTTTAATTACGAGTCTAAAACTGCCCAGAATAAACATAAAGACACAATGCAATGACTACTGCTCTAGCAGATGATTCGTTTAGCACATCTTTGGTGTCTTCGAGCCTCTTCTTGCTGTGTTAGCTGATAGATTTCCGGTACTGGACTTTCTTAAGAAACTGAACGTGGACAAAGAGAGTGGCTCGTTCTAACTTCTGACCTCTGGAATCCTCTAAGTGGATGTGACGAAAACCTGGAACAACAACACACTGTCATTCAACTGGACTTATCACGTGAACTCGTCCCCTAACTTTTTAAGTCATTGTAAGTATTTCGGTAAGTAGTACAATTAATGTAACACCTGAGCAACACCTCGTAATCTATTGGCAACGATACCCATTGGAAAGATCCGAGGTCAACGCCTCGTCTTTTTGGACCAGTCAGATGACGAGGTCAACACCTGAGCTGCCACATCACTTTCCAAACTTTCATTCCACGCCAACGTGAGGACATTTATAGTCACGACAGATTTAATGTGTACCAGCACCCACGACGGTCTTTGACTGGATCGAGTTTCGAACTCGCAACTCTCCGGTTTCGAATCCGCGACTCTACCAACTAGACTACAGTGACCCCAAGTCACAGTGAAGGGTGTAGCAATTTGAATGTAATAGAAACTTTCGCAGAAAATAATTCATCTTTGAACATTCAGTGAAAAAAGTGGGTTGAAAACAACTGAGTACATAATTGCGGTGATCAATTGAGAAAAAGGAGGAATAAATACTTCGATTTTTCCCCTCCTACATATCGTTAAAAGAGGTTTGATTCAGTATTTTGCTCTACGGTTATTTTCCGCTACAAAGAGGGGTAACTAAACAATTAGCAGAAAGCTGAACAAAAACGATTATCAAGGTTCTCAAAACGACTGAAAATAATTAAAGAAAACTCATCCTACAAAGCATCCAAAAAAATTCCGGGATACAATAATGGACATAAAAATAATCTTAAATCATTGAATTACCTTCTTTTATAGAAGTGCAGGGTAAAGCAAACTGTCCAATCAACTCGTTGCTTCTTACATTTTGGTCCTTTACCCTGAAATTGAATATGGCCTCTTCTGGAACGTCTATTAAAAATTCTATAGTTTCATTCCATATCGGATTAAAACCTGAAAATAAGAAACGTATCTATTTAACATATATATATATATATATATATATATATATATATATATATATATATATATATATATATATATATTCAAAACCTTAACGTTTTTTCATACTTAAAACTACTCTTAAGGTGTGGTGTACGCACACAGTGGGGGAAAACTCTGCCTCCCATCGAAAAAATGAAGGTTTTCAATTTTTAAATATGATACATGGGTATGCTGAAAGGGAAAAACTTGGAAAAATAAAATAATATATATATATATTACATAATTTTGGGTTTAAAAAAGTCTAAAGATCTTTGGTAGGTACGAACTTTTTTTTTTAGAATTTTATTAAATTTCAGATTAGTTAGAATTTTGAATTAGAATTGGGAAAAATGAAGAAGTGTTACGCAAGTTACTTAAATTTATTCAAATGTTTATGAACCTTTCCAGTTATTCC
Source organism: Metellina segmentata (assembly GCA_947359465.1). NCBI lineage: Eukaryota > Metazoa > Arthropoda > Arachnida > Araneae > Tetragnathidae > Metellina > Metellina segmentata. Next base: position 19,357,458 of record OX375874.1, read on the forward strand.
TCTTTACTGTAACGTAAGTTACTACAGTGAATTTAATTCTGTGAACTTAAAAATATCAGTAAATTAATGAAATTCCCATCAAAGTTTTCTTTTTATTAGTTTGTTGAACAATTCAAGAAAATATTTTGTTTTCCATTATTCTTTGCTAATATATTTACACTTCAGGATCAGTATATTTGTCTAAATCTAACCGTAAATTACCGTGGAATTGCCCACTTATAGAAATACTATTAATGTATGAAATGCTTTTTATAACTCTAAATTAATTATGCTGATATGTAACTATTACATATTAGCATAATTAACCTAAGTTAATTCATGCTTAATATATAACTATTTATCGATATTATTCGATATTTTACTATTGTATGTGGTATAGAAATCGACGTGTTTATAGTCGAATTACAACGGATGTAAACAATATTAAATCAATCGCCTGCGAAATTAATTCTCTAATTTTTTCACTTGTTTAAATGTGGTCGATTTGAGCCATGGAACTGTATGGTCTTGCTAAAACTGCATGGAGTAGCTCCGACACTAATTAAATTATTCAACTACAGAAAGCCAATAAGAACTTGGAAGATAAAAAATCAGGTCATAATAGAAAGTGTGAGCAAGAGCGTAAATACATTTAGCGACAAACAAATGCCGAATCGCCCATGAACAAGGTAATGCAATATAATTGTACGCTCCGAAGCTAATTTTGTTAACGTGATTGATGTGCATACTTTTTGCCATGCATTTTACTGGAACTAAAAGTTAATACCAGTTAGGAGGTACATGAAATGTTGTTATATACTTTTGAATCGTTTTGTGAAGCATGAAGTTCAGCTAGTTACCACCGTCCCAGTCTAAGCCATTCGGTGTATCACTACATAATTTCGAACCATGGTCAGATGACGAGGCAACCTCTGAGCTGGCACCCCAGTCTCCAAACGTTCCACACCTTTCGGCCACGACAGATTTAAGGTGCAACAGCAGCCACCTCTTCACCATCCATGCCTGAACCATCCATGCAAGAACATGGTACTGGTCCAATTCCAAATTGGCGACTAAACATTTCCTCGCCAAACTGCTTTTTTGGATATGCCTACTACGGGTTACCATACACCAAAATTGTCGAGAATTGGCGATGGTATATATACTGTTCGAATCCACTCTTGACTCATAAAAAAGAAATAAGCCTTACCGTTGTTATTGAGGTATTTCGTCTTCTTCTTCTGGCAATCCAGAGCATGTCCGACCACTTTGACAGACACGTATGGATCGACCACATCCCCATCTGATGCTCGGTTGGGCTTTGGAAGGAACTGTGCGCTTATGATCTGCAAAGGAAGTGAACACGGATGAGGTTTTTTAGGCACGTTAACTCAATTCATAGACATTAAACTTAATCAAATTGTAGATAGACTTGCCAATGAGGTCACGGTCTAGCCTTTTCACCTACCACGGCCACTAACTTATCAAGATTCCTTCGCCATCAAGAAAAGCTCAGATAATAAAATTTGGTGGGCCCTGACAACTCCGTATCTGGTACCATGAATACATCTTGATGGTCGCGGTGATTTAAATGCTCATAGAATCAACTGGGAGTACGGCCATTAAAAGTCCTGAGGATCGTAACTACTGGAGTTCATACATGAACATAAACTACAGGTCCTCAACGATCCCAAATCACCTCGAACCTTTAACAACAACATGAGTGTGAGCTGGCCGGACATTACTTTGGTGTCTCACCAAGAGCTAGAGAATCAGTGCGGTTGGGAAGTTATTGATGAGGAAACACTGTGTGACCACATGTACGACAAAACAGTTATCTCAACGATAAGAATATAGTCGACGTACACAAGGTACAAAACAGCCTTTGGACGACATAAAAAATTCGCACTCAGATTCGATAAAGGATGCAGCTTGAATATGTAAAGACTGCCGAGTTTTCAGAGCCAGAAACATTGAACAACATAACTGAGGACTTGCAAAACTCTATTACCACAGCCTGCAAGAAGGCATTTAGGAAAAAGAAATTTTCGTATCATAATACCAAACCTGTTTGGTGGAACCAGGATTTACAAATCAGAAAGAGAGAAGTAAATGCCCTTAGAAGAAGATGTCAAAAGACACAGAGTGAAGAAAAATCACGAACAATAGAAATTTGTGCACAGAAAAGAGCTTAACTCATAAAAGATGTAAATAAAGCCAAAAAGGAAGCCTGGAGAAAACGTGATCTTGTCAAAAAATCGTCAATATATTGGTGACGAGATATCTCTCGTTACTATAAAAATTGGTCAGATTCTAATCGACGAGGTAACTCGTCATTAGCAAAATTCTGACATCTTGATGTACGAGATATCTTGTCGAAACCACCTGGAGAGTTATTTATTCTCTGCCTCAGTTTATGTAATGATTTTGTTTTGTTGATATCATTTTAGATTGTTACAACATTGTGTAAGATCCATCGCCCACATCAGCTGACTTCGATATGGAAAGTATGCTGCTTCCATCTCTGAGAAATTTACAATTGTTGCACAGAATTTCAGCTGTGTGTGTGTCCTCCAGGTTTTTTCACTATAATAAATTTAATACTCGCTGTTTAAAGTCATTTTTACTGCAAAAAAAATGACTTCTGGGAGGAAATCTGAAATGTTACATTGTAAGAAACTGTAGATTTCCATCGAATTATATAAAGGTTTATTTATTATTTTTTTGTAAGTAAATTTCAAAGTTAATCTTTCGTAACTTAAAATGTGGATTATTCCGTGGATTTGGTTTGGGAAACATTTAAAACTTTTCAGCGTGATTGGAAGACTATTTTGGGAGATCTGAGAAATCTGAGATGTATATATATTGCACCCCGGCAAGAAAAGTGACGCAACTCAAAATTGCAGAATTTGAGAAACATCAACTTAAAGGATACTCTAAAACTTATATTGAAATAGTATAAGCTTCTTTTAAATTTTAGGTAAGTATTTATGGTGGTAACTTCTATTACATTCTATAGGATAGTGATATAACACGCTGACCATCCTCATACGTATTTTTCAATGACATACAATCAAATTTTTTATTTTTTTGACGTGTGGCACCTTTTTTGCCGGGGTGCGAAGTGTCTAAACTGTCTCCGTTGATCTGACAGTAATGGAATAGTAATAAGCATATGAACTTTTTTTGACGAGCCGCGGTAGCTCAGTCAGTAGAGCGTCGGGCTCGCATCAGAAGGGTTGTGGGTTCTGTCCTCGGCGGAGCCCGCAATTCTGATGATTGCGAGATCGGCGCTTCGACCTGGCTAAAGACCGCCGTGTTCACTAATGGTGACTGGGGCTCGTTAAATAGGTCGTGGTCACAAAGTCCCCCATGTTCCCATACCAAATCAATACCTCTAGGGGGACCTGATCAGGGGGTTATCGGCCTCTGATTGGGATCTAAATTACGATAGGTGTGAGTGGATGTATGAAAGGGACCTTCCTGTAAAATGGATGTGTCATGTATGTCGAGCAAAGTCGGACTTCCTCCCAATCGGACTCAATAACATGGAAGGCGCACTCCCCTCGCCTCTTGCCGTCTTCGACGGGCCTGGCACTCCTCTGGTCTGCCAGTGTAGGCATGAGAAACAACAACTTTTTTTGACGAAATTACTTCAAGTTGAAAATTTTAAATTCAGTTTTTACTCAAACAACGAAGTATTTTTAAGCAGCATTTTATTTATTTCTATACTCAAGTAGCACACAAAGGTTCAGATTTACTCTTTACTTACTTTTAACGTGACTTTTAATTGATGATCCGGATGTGGACTCTTCCTGGGATCATAAGGAACTGAAACAGAAACGAAGACGTCATATCATAAATTAAAATTTTATGTACTTTTGAGCGTCCAGTAATAAATTGAAATATTTGAAAAGAAATTATAAATAGATTCCTCTAGTCAGTGACGTAGCGTTCGTATGGATTTTGGAAGTATCACTTTATTTTATATATTTCCTTCACATTTCACAAATTTCGATAGTGTTACGATTTTTGAACGTCATGGACATTTCAAACCTTCTTTTGACCCACAACTGATTTTTAATACGCTAAAGCAATATATTTGAGTTTAATGAACGTGAACGGAACAACAGATTGTAACCTTTCTGAGTTCATATCCTTCAATCAGGGAAAGAACGGTTGATTCAGTTTGTACAGAAAAGTAACTGGCTTCTATCCGGATTCTTTGCTTCTTCACTTTCGTTTAGAATATACAGTGAGACACCGATTCAACGTGTTTTTCAAGGGACCGGAAAGACATAACGTTATATGCGGGAAAACGTTAAATCGGGGAAGGACAAAAACAAATCATAGAGCATGAAATAAAGACTAATTTAAGTAACATACCTCTTATTTCTACCTTTACAATATTACATTGTTTAAAGAAATCTGTTGTTTTGGTTTGCGTTTTGCTTTTATTAGCTAAATCATTAACATCATTCTCCAAAGATATGACTTTTTCTAAGTTTTTTAGTATATCTAATTTGCATTTGACGAAGGTATTTATTACTAAAACAAAACGGATTATTTGAGGTTTTCTATCTTCGCGATCGTTAAAGATTGTAAAAATTTCAGAGGATTTTAAATCTGCAGAAAATTTTACATCAGATTAATACCTCAGATAGTCCGAATTTTATATGAATTTAGGACATGCCTGTGTCATGTCGGTAGAGGTGAGACTCATTCTTAAAATTATTGTCTTTTCTTTTTAATTTTTTCAGTATCAGTAAGGACATGAAAAAAACTTTCACGGGAAACGCCATGCTGGCCTGCTAGTATCTGACTATTTTAAGAAAATCTCTTTAAGTTCTCCCTCTCCCTGAAGAAACGTTAAACACGGGAAATATTTCGAAGTGATAACGTTAAACACGGGATTTTTTAACATCGAAAGTACAGGAAATTATTCGGGACCCATGAAAAAAGACGTTATATGCGGGTAATGTTAAATCAGGTTTTTTTTAAATTAATATCTGGCAAAAAGAAGGTTCTGATTTCACATAATATTTGTTTTCTTGTCAGTCTCAGTTCTTTTGTAGACGAGAAGGCAGATGACCTTGAGAAGTACATTTCTATATATGTAGTAAGCTCACCAGGGTAAACAGCAAAAATATGTACTCTCTACCACGAGATCCCACTAACAAGTCTGGTTGGGGGAGATAGTTATCGGAACAGGAATTGTTCATTTTGAGTGGGAGTAACTCCCTGAAGGATATCTTAATTTTATTTTATTTTCGGTGACTGTTGGCAGTGGGAAGAATTAGTTTACTAGCATACATATTTTCGATAGCACAAGTAAAAATCATAACACATATTTCCAATGTCATTAAATACGCTAATGTGACCAACTCAAAGCTCGCTAAATATGCCAATTTCAGATGCGCTTTATTGAATCTTAAATCTATCGGCTAATTTAAAGAACAGACTTGCGCCTCATTTTACGAGACTACAGTTTTCTAACATTTCATTGATTTTAACTCGTAGCGCGTCTAAAGTCCTTTTAGTTCTTCGAAAACCTTACCAATAGTAAATAACAGAATGTACTTGCCCAGTGATGTTTAAAACAATTGTAATACCATATCCCCGAACATAACTTCCGCTGTTCAATAGCTCCCACTTTAGAAAGTTGAAAATTATTTTTTCACTGCTCCGGTAAAGTTATATAATCCCTTTGGAAAAATTTCTTTAAATTTGCAGTTAAATACGCAATTGAAAAAATAGGGAAGAAGAGTAATGCAATAAAAGTATAAAATGGTAATATCGTGAGTTGTGGTTAAATCTTAAGGTCAAGTGGAGTTAAGAAAATGTGTTGACAAAATTTATATTACCTTCGTCAGTGAGATACTTTGGCTTCAGGACGTAACCACACTTGCCGTTTTGGGCGAATTTTGCTTCGTTTATGTACATTGCTTCATCCCATGTTTGATAGTTCAATGCAACTGAAATGAGTGAGATAAAAGGGAAGGTTAGGTTTGGTTTTACGTCGGAAGGCCCATATTTGGCCAAGCACTGCCAAACACAACGTAAGGTAAATGAACTTAACTTAAATCCGTCATGGGATACCGACCCTTAGCTTGGGTTTACGGTAAACTTACATGAAACGTTTAACTACTCAAAAGACGATTTGATTCATTGATAGTTTTTTGGCTCAAGGGTCAGGTTTGGTCAAACTACGCCAAACAATCGGCCATTAAATAAATCGCAACAGGAATTAACTATCCGTAAATTTCAAATAAATCATTGAAATTTAACGATAAAATTGTAATATAACACATTCAAATAAAATTATGAAAATATATACCTGATACAAATAAGAACAGGTTTGCATGAAGGGATATCAATAAATCGGTAACAATAGGGTTTGATTGAGTCTAACACTATTCACGGTATTCGTTTAAAATTTGTCAGACCGATAAAATCGGAGACGCATGCGAGAGATAAATATACCCAGTGTAAGTTGCGGTAATCGAACCTGTCGTGATTACATCTCTCGGGTTGTAATAGCCCGTTGTGTTGCTACAGTACGACGATAATTAAAAATACATACATATACAACTTACTCGCAGGTTATAGGGTAGTGAGTAAACTTACTAAGCCACACAAAGCAAGGAAATCATGTGGTAAAATGATGTTGAAAGTTGTCTAGTTTTATTGAAATAAAGTTCATAGCTCTCCATAGCGGATAGTTATTAAATAACTTCCCTCGTATTCGAAAGATGAGTATTTAAACTAACGACGCACTAGAGCAACACAGCGGACAATTGGCGATGGTCCGGGATCATTCTCGTAGGGAAAGATATGAGGACAATATCTAGTAATTTTGAATAATGGTCAGGTGATGAGGTCACACCAGATCTGGCAATCCACTCTCCGTACTTCCACGCCATGCCAACGGGAGGGCATTTGAGGCCATGACAGATATAACGTCACTAGCCCACATGTACTATGGACATCGATGTAAATGTTTTATAAAAGCATCGATGTATTGGAGCCGATGTTTTTTTAACACCGATGCTTATACTTGTCGATGTTTTCTAAATGGAAAAGTACCATTATAAAAAAATTTTTAAATAACCAAATAGCATAATTTTTATAATCAGTAAATTGAACATACTGTTAGACGAAAGTGGACAAGGGTGAAGGGTCTGAAAAGCAGGGATGTGACATCGATGTCTATGTTTTATAAAAAACATCGGTGTATTTACCATTGATTTATTGGAGCCGATGTTTGTTTAACATCGATGTTTTATCATTGTCGATTTTTTTACGTTGTCGATGTTTTATTTTTGAATGGAAAAAAGCACACACACACACACAACATAGTAAAACTTAAGAAAAATAACCGTGCAACTAAGTATTTGTCACTGATGACGACATCCGTCCCATCAGAAAGAGTTTTTTCCCTAACTGATGGTATAGTTAGTGAAAAAAGAAGTCTGCTTAAGGTCGAGAAAATTAACAAACTTCTTTTTTTACAAACTGTAAATAACACGAATATTAGGGCATATAATAACTATAGACCCCAATATTTTTTATTTACCGTTAATAAAAAATAAGTTTGTTGTGTTCCCTCCCCCCATAAGTTGATAAATAATTAATAATAGCTAACAATAATTATTGTTAAGTACACCCGTCAAAAAAAAAAAAAACGACTCACCCGATCGCAATTGCACAATTTACATCGCAGAACAAAAGGGGAGGTAGCGATCGATAGGGATTAAATTTTTCTACAAACATCAATGTGTAAAATTTGTGTAAGGAGCCGTCTTTATATTAAATAGGGTGCTTGTTCCGAAAATTTCAATACGAACTCTTTTACCACAAATGTGGATTCTACACACAATTTCAGGCGGAAATAAAAAAAGTTAATCAATTGTATTGGATTTTTCACCGATTTGTAAGTGTTTGAAAATAATATATAATGTTAAATTGGTGTTTGACGTTTTTGCTATACAGGGTGTCCTAAAAGTTCCCGTAATCCAACTTAAAAAAATTTATCGCCCGTGTTTTTTTTAATTATTGAATTTTGTCGTCTGCTTATAGTTTTATCGACTCTTTGATTTTTATCGTTTGATTTTCTTTGCGCTCAAGTTGTGCGATAATAAAGTTCCACGTCATTTTGTTCTTCATTGTAAGATGAATTTATCACGCATTCAGAGAATTGCACTGTTTGAGGCTTATTTTGAATATAAATCATATGAAAGATGTAAAGAATTTTGGCGACATAAATATCCAAATGATGCAATACCGATTAAAGATACACTATATCAACTTATTCAACAATTTGTTGCATTATTAGAAGTGTATGAACGAGACTCTTGGTTCCAACAAGACGATGCAATCTATTATCCAAGTTATGAAACCATGGGCATGCTTCAAGATTTTTCTGGCGATCGACTCATCTCAATAAATCTTTGGCCATGTCGTTCGCTCATCAGCGCATTCCTGACTTTTTTCTGTGGGGATGTTTAAAGAACAAAGTTTCTGAAGATAATCACCAAACAATAGGTGATCTGAAAATTGCCATTACTCAAAGGATACCAAGAAGTTATTCACAGCATCTTGAAACGCTTTTCTAAAAATATGCGCAAACGACTTCATCTTTGCCTCCAAGAAAAGGGCAGAAATTTTGAACATTAAAATAAATATAAGTTCAAATTTTTTCCTACGTTAGGTTAAAAGTTCTTTATGCCATTGGTATAAAATAATTGTTTTAAAATGTGTTGTTTTTGTATAATAAATTCATGAATCCTCAGTACGGGAACTTTTAGGACACCCTGTATTTGCTAAAAACATTAATTGTCCTTAGAAATTGTTTTCCCATCCTTTGCTACCCATAAACCCAAACACAATCTATAAACATTTTAACTATCAAACTAAATTTTATTATTTTATATTAATTATAAAATTAATATTAATAAAAATTATGAACAGAACTCCGTGCAAATTTTGTCTACATGCGATTCATCTGTAACTAAACATCGGAATTCCGAATTCCAGCACATTACGTGCATAATTAGTAGCGCAGTGAGACTGTTTGCAAATTTCGATGTTTATTATCGTTATTGGGGCTTGTTCACAAAGTGAAAACAGAAATGTCTGCCAACAGATCCTGGGATTCAATCAGAATGGATTCTGACTTTGTCACCATCTTTATGGACTCCGTACCAAGGCGCCTGTAACAGGTCATTGACTGCTACGGCCACTGCACGTCTTTATTAATATTTATAATGTGATTGAACGAACATATACACGCTCCCTCAATGGTTTTTATGGATTTTCTCTGTCAATTTTATGCCTTTTTTATTATTTTTTCTTCAAATCCGCCTGAAATTGTGTGTAGAATCCAAATTTGTGATAAAAATGGGGGGTTCGTATTGAAAATATCGGAGCAAGCTCCCAATTTAATATGAAGACGACCCCTTAGACAAATTTTAAATATTGGTATTTGTAGAAAACATTTACCATTATCGATTGCTACCTTCCGTTTTGTTTTATGATGTAAATTGTGCAATTGCGATCGGTTGAGTCGTTTTTTTTGACGGGTGTACCTACCTAATTATACTTATAGTTAGGAGTAGGCTATGTCAAATTGTTGTAAATACTATTTTCTTTTATATTATTCAATTTGAAAATAAAAGATTTGTTAATTGTTCCTATTAATTTTTTTGACTTTGCTTCGACAGTTAAAACAACTCTTAGTTATAAATTGCAAATGACAAATTAAATCTCCCCCTCCCCCGTGCGAACATTAATGTTTGAGTTTGCCTTACCAGTTTTAAAAAATGGGGGGGGGGAGAGTTTAAATACACTGATTTTTAAAAACATCGATGTTTTAATTTTGAACATATATGTTTTGCTGTCGATGTCGCATCCCTGCCATGTACCCGACAGTCCGCCCACATATTCGAAAGGAATGATTCCAAAAGCACTACCCACCCAACTGACATCCCAAGCTCCAGTACGGCACGGGGTCGTAGTTGGTCGAGTCCGTCCTCGTTCCCTTCGGATAGATGCGAGACACGTGCTTCCGGTTGTGTGCGATGAAGTCCATTCCGCCTTCTTCGTAAGCCAAATTCAGGGCCACTGTCTCAGAAAACGATGACATGTCGGTGAAATGCCCTGGAAGAAATGAAAGATTTATTAGTTAGTTGGCTTTGTCCGAGATTAGACATTGATACCACTTTGGATTTTAGCTCTCTGTGGGTTTCAAATACTTAATTCTACCTTTCCACCTGAAGTCTTTCTTGCGTGATTACTAACCAAATTGTTTTGTCTTTCTTGACCATTAGAATATTACCAAAGGATTCCGTAGTCCGAGGAACGAATCAATAGAATACTACCAAAGGTTTCCATAGTCCGAAGAACGATTCAATAGAATATTTCCACAGGACTCTATTCTAAGGAAAGGACGAATAGAGAACCTTACCAAATTATCGTATTCTAAGGAAAGGACGTATAGAGAACCTTACCAAATTATTATAGTCTAAGGAAAGGACTAATATAATCTTTCCTTAGAATAGGATCAAGATTCTATACCAAGGAAATACTCTATTCAAGGAAAGGAACAGTAGGATATTTGAACGGGATTCTATTTTAAGAAAAAGAACAATATAATTTCTTAAAGGATCCTATTTTAAGGTAAGGTAATTTTAATTAACGTCGTTCTAGAGCAACACAATGGTATTGACAACCGTCTGGGATCAATCCCCTAATGGAAAGATCCGAAGACAGTAACACGTAATTTTGAACCACGCTCAGATAACGAGGCGACACCTAAACTCCTATTTTAAGGAGAGGACCAATATAATTTTTTCCAAAACGATTCTATTCTAAGGAAAGGACCGATATAATTTTTCTAAAAGGAATCTATTCTAAAACAAAGAAGCAACAGAATCCTTACAACGGATTTTATTCTAAAGAAATGAGTAATACAATATTTCTAAAGGTTGAAAAAAATCCGCCTTTATGTGTGAAGCAATACTTGAATCCTGTGACTCTCGGAGGGTTAATAAATTAAAATAATGATACAACAGAACCTTGATTATACGACGTAATGTGGATCGAGGTCACCGGATACCAGGAACTCGGATAACGCGGACTTATATAACACAAAGCAGTCTATACAAAATACAAAACAAAACAACTGTACATGTTACTACTATAGATACTGATTCATAAAAAAGGGATTAATAATATACACTACCCTACAATAATGGACCGGACGCCAGCGGTTTTGCATAAAATACTTGTTTGGGGGTATTTTTCGTGGTATGGCCAGGGACCTTTGCAAGTTGTTCCAGGTCAATTGAACGTCGACGCATACGTGAACATTTTGGATTATCAGGTTCTTCCTACGCTCAGGCAATTTTATGGAATGGACGAATGTTCCAGGACGACAACGCTCCATGTCCTGTTGCAGCCTCTGTCAAGCAGCGGTATCAAGATATGGATGTAAAACGTCTTCCTTGACCTGCTCAGAGTCCCGACATAAACCCCATTGAACATTGGTGGGACGCGTTGGAGACACGCTTACGGACCAGGGAACAACGTCCGAAATCTACAGCTGAGCTAGCGACATTCTTGCAGCAGGAATGGACACAAATAACCATAGCTGTGTATCAAAACTTTGTTAAAATATGCCCAGAAGGGTTACTAGTGTCATTGCAGCACATGGGAGACCACCCCCTATTAAAGCATATATTCTTTTCCTTGTATATCACAACGTGCTGTCCGGTTCATTAGTGTAAGGTAGTGTATACTTTGATTTGAGTCGCAGTATGTATTTATTGTTGTAACTTTACAATAAATCTGTTCGGGACTTCCGTACTTCTTAAACTATCTTAAAAAGTCTTTAACTGTCTTTTGATTCGCAGCACTTTCACATGCAAGCTGATTTATTTCATCTTTCTTGTCAATGCATTTTGAGCTACATGGTACTTTTTCTTGTTGATGATTAGATGTTTACATTTTTATACTTTTGAAGTACTTATTTTGTCTTTGTGTTGTTTACTTAAATGTTTTATCATGCTTTTAATGTTGGTCTGGTTGCAAATATATTTTTTAAATGTTTTAATTTAATTTAATTTTGTTGTGCATTTTGAACATGTTATACGTTTTTAAATCTTGCACCATAATACCTAACCAGCCATCTGCAAAAGCCAGACCAGTCAAGAACACAGTGCGAACCCTCATGCTGGAAGCCCCCTTCAATTAAAACTTTAAATAAAACTAGGTATCAAATTCGGTTGGGATAACATGAACCATAGCTTCATTAGAGCTCGAATAATCAAGGTTCTATTGTAATTAAAAATGTATTGTGTGATTAGGTAGAAACCTTTAGCTGTGTATTTAGTGTCACATCTCAACAAAAATGGACACCTTAAAGATTGCAGAAACACTTACTTATTTAAATAAAAGAGTTTGGAAAGTTGAGTAAAAATTAAAATAGAAAGATTTGAATAAAGATTTCTTTAACTTACAGCATACTTTGCATTCGTTGAATGAACTGAATCTTTGAGCAGAGAAATAATTCACTAGATCCGATAACTCGGGAGCTATCCTTGCTCTATTCTGAAAAAAAATATACAAACAGAAAAGTATATAAATATTTATTTTTTAGTATAGTCTCATTCATTTATTAGTTTTAAAGACATTTTCTTTCAATAGATGGCAGCAGCATAGGTTTCTTTTCAAGATTGTTATTCACGGTTTTTGCACTTTAGCTATTATTTCATGACTTTTTGGTATTGCGAACATGACTTGTCATGACCTTGAGAACAATGAATAATTGAGAAATTTTCTTGTAAATCATTTTTAATTCGCTTAGCAGGTTGCATTTCGGTCATTCGCCGTTTTCCATGAGGGAATAGGGCAAATTTTAAATCATAATTTAAGACGAAGTTCTTTTAACTACATTCACTTTTTCACTTTGGATATGTTTAAAGAAACATTGTTGTCATTTACGGTATTCCATTTTAGAGCTACTCAAAAAAGTGCGACTGCACTGAAAAGGCAGATGATCTTGGATAAGTTTATTTACACGAAGATGGTAAGGGAATAAAGAGGAAAGGGCTCCCTCACGAAAAGTCAAGTTAGGTGATCACTATGGGTGATCATTTGTTTCGCTATAACTGCTATCACTACCAGTCCCTGATTTACCATTAGGCCCGTGAGGCACGGGCCTAGGGCCCCCATAATTTAAAGGGCCCTAAGTTTCAAAAGTATCTAAAATATTTTAAAAGTTTACATAAATTATTGGGTACTAGTCAGGCTGCGCCAGCTAGCGCTCGGCAGTGTGTAATAGTGCTTTTTAAACTTTTTTACACACCGTAATTAAACATGTTTTGATTTGTATATTTTATTTATTTTTGTGAAACAATTCTTTAAATCATTGCATATTCAATCAAATATTTAAGCAAAGTTGGCCGAAATGTACATATACCGCTACAAAATTACCCGCGTCTAGAGATATTTTGCAGGAAATAGACATATCATTAAAATCTAACTCCTAAATAATATTTCTGCAACATGTAATATACCGGAACACATAATGCAAACAAAAATAAAATTCCAATCCTTGAAAAAATGCTAAATTCTGAAAAAAAAACACGTACGTATCTTTTCAAACGTGTTGAATTTCGACTTCCTGATTATATTTATTGTGAAATAGAATAATGCGACAAAAGACTTTTCAACGATATTGACAAAGACAATAATGATTAATAAACAAAAATAACACATATTTATAATACTTGGGAATCCTCAAATATGTCGGCAACATCTCGCAGTCAACTCAAATACCCAAACACGGAATTCTAAATCAAATTAAAAAAGTAAACATTAATTCTGACGCGTGGCCCGATACCGGGTAGTAAAATTACGTTTACATCAAAGGAAGAAATAAAAAGTAAGTTCAAACATAAATATTACAATTTTTAATTCCTTATTTTTCATAGAAATTGACCTCGGCTATTTGAAAACAGCAAGAATTCAAAATATCTGGGTTATTTTATATATGTTGATTGTTGCCATTCGACGATACACAAATAACGTCGATTTCGGGTCCACGTACGTTAGTGTTTTATATATATAGATTTACGTAAATGTCCGTCGACCGTTTCCCCCACTATCACATTCTTGTAATTACATTAATTATCTAACTATTATGTTTTTAATTTTTATCTGCTTTATTTTGTTTTGCCAAGAGTTATAAGTAATGTCACTATTTTCTCAAACTTTTTGGTGACATCTGTGAAACAGTCAACAGTCAAATACGTAAGTACCAATTATTGTTATAAAATTAGTTTTTGTGATGAACAAATAACATGGGGGGGGGGGGGCCTTCCTGCGTGTTGTGCCTACTATACCAAATTTTCTAAATCGGGCCCTGATCACTACCGATACCAACCTATAAAGTCGGAGCCGGAATCAGCTCTCAAGATGTCAATCACGGGAGGGGTTTGACCTGCTCCTCAATCATTCAAAACCACGTGCCTCAATAGCAAACTCGATGTAGCCTAATCTTTTCTTTTTTGACGTGAATACGTCTTCAGTCCGCTACATGGTAACCAGAACAGAAAGTTGAGGCTCCATGTCTCTACACTTCATCCGCTGTGGCAGAGGCTATAAGGACACTCACATTCTCCGAAATGAAATGTTATTATTGATAACATCGAGAGGTCATTGAGTTTGAATCTCAGGTGTTGACCTCGTCATCTAACTGTGGTTCAAAATGAAGAGGTGTCCTGTCATCTCTCACTTCGGGATCAATACCAGACCCGTTGACAATAGCTTATTACTTTGCTCCAATGTGACATAAATTCAACTAATAGTCTGTTGGATCGGTGAAATGAAAATTTCTTAGTTTACAACTGCAGTTGAACACACAGTAGTCGGCAACGCCCATTTCGGCACATTGACAGGTTGGTCTACAAATTATAGTGACTGTAGGGTTGCAGTTGAATATAAATTTGCATTCGCACGAAATGTAAGGGGTAGTTGAATTAACGTCGCAATGAAGCAACATGACGGCTGTTGACGACCGTCCGGAATCAATCCCAAAGGGAGTGATCCGAGGAGAACACCTCGTAATTTTGAACACTGTGAGACACTGACGAGGTCAACACTTGAACTGGCATTCCACTCTCCAAGCTTCCTCAACACGCCAAGGTGAGGACACTTGAAGCAGATTTATAGTTCACCAGCCCCCATTTACATGACGATCTTTGGTTGGATCGCAACCCTCCGGTTGGTAATCCGCTACTCTTCCGACAGGGCCATAACGCATTGCATACAATGTAGGAAAAAGGCTACTCACCGGAGCTGCCATTGGCATTGCTATATCTGGAAAGCCATCCATGTCGGGCATTGGGGCTGCAGCGGCCATTGCGGTCTCCAGGGTTTCTTCCCTTTCTTCTTCGTCTTCCAACTCGAAGGGCTCAGGAGACAACAGGACACCGTCGGCGTTCTGAAGCTCCTGCAGATTTTTGCTCTACAGAGAAAACACCAGACTTTCAATATTGTTACTGTTGGGACTGATATCATCCAAATTGTGAAACCAAATGAACATTCTACCAGCACACATGATAGCATGATCTATATATATATAAAACACTAACGTACGTGGACCCGAAATCGACGTTATTTGTGTATCGTCGAATGGCAACAATCAACGTCAGTAAAATAACCCAGATATTTTGAATTCTTGCTGTTTTCAATTCGCCGAGGTCAATTTCTACGCAAAATAAGGAATTAAAAATTGTAATATTTATGTTTGAACTGATTTTTTATTTCTTCCTTTGATGTAAAAGTAATTTAAACGTAATTTTGCTATCCAGTATCTGGCCACGTCAGAATTATTGTTTACTTTTTTAATTTGATTTAGAATTCCGTGTTTGTTTATTTGAGATGGCTACTAGATGTTGCAGACATATTTCAGGATTCCCAAGTATTATAAATATGTGTTCTTTTTGTTTGTTAATAAATCATTATTGTCTTTGTCAATATCGTTGAAAGTCTTTTGTCGCATGATTCTATTTCACAATATATTCAGGAAGTCGAAATTCAACACGTTTGAATAGATACGTACGTGGTTTTTTTTTTTTTTCAGAATTTTGCATTTTTTCAAGGATTGAAATTTTATTTTTGTTTGCATTATGTGTTCCGGTATATTACCTATTGCAGAAATATTATTTAGGAGTTATATTTTAAAGATATGTCTATTTCCTGCAAAATATCACTAGATATGGGTAATTTGTAGCGGTATATGTATATTTCGACCAACTTTACTTAAATATTTGATTGAATACGCAATGATTTGAAGAATTGTTTCTCAAAATAAATAAAATATATAAATCAAAACATGGATAATTACGGTGTGTAAAAATTAAAAAAAAAAAGCAATATTAAACACCGCCGAGCGCTAGCCGGCGCAGCCCGGCTAGTATGTAAGAAAAATACTACTCACCGGAGCTGCCATTGGCATTGCCATAGCTGGAACGCCATCCATGTCGGGCACTGGGGAGGAAGCGGCCATTGCGAACGCCATGGCTTCTTCCCTTTCTTCTTCGTCTTCCAACATGAAGGGCTCAGGAGAAAACATGACGCCGTCGGCATTCTGACGCTCCTTCAGTTTTTTGCTCTGCAGAGAAAACACCAGGCTTTCAATATTGCTACTGTTGGGACTGATATCATCCAAATTGTGAAACAAAATTAACATTATACCAGCACACATTTAAACAGACAAGCCCGGAATTGCATGTACAATTATGATGGGGGATAAAAGAGGCCAAACTGCGTATAGTACCCTTTACAAAACATCTACCAGTTGAAGAAAAATTTACCTTTTAGATGTTTGAAATCCTAAAGAAATTCGGTGTTTTAGTTATATTTGTATTTATACCTTTATGAAAATTTTCCGGGCTAGTGCTTCAGGTGATGGGAATTCCTTTTCATCTTCATTCACAGGTTCGGTGTAGAGGTACTCTAAAATTTAAAAAAGAAAATTTGACATCAATTTACAGAAGCATTTTAACGTTCTTAAAAACATTTGTTATTTGAAAGAACTTGACTAATTTTAAATATCCAAAACAGGTTTTGATTCAAATTAAGCAATACATTTGAATTTAACCATCTCATTTCAGATTTATAGTATTTTTAATGTACAGTGAGAATATTCTCAGTCTAATTATTTTTTGTACACGTATCAGAACAAGAAATATGTATATGTACCGCCAAGAATATTCGCAAAATGCTCAGCCATTTTCGTTTGATAAGGTAAGCTGCAGTGATTTTCTATGGACAGGATCACAGGGTATCTACAAATTCAGAAAAAGGCACAAGAAATAAAAAGTACTTCAATATTTGTAATTACTTATACAGTTCAAAATGTTTCGAGATTTTCAAGATATTCAAGCGTTTTAATTTTACATTTAAAAAAAATTCTAAAGCAGTCATCCAAGTTAGACGCCAATTTAGGACAAAGCAAAAGAAAAATAGTTTCCAAAACATACACATGATTAAACTCTTCTGTCAACCTGTATAAATTTCGAAAAGTTTATAGTGCTCATATCACTTAGTTTTGGATAAAGATGTAAATCTACTCTTTTTATTTCAATCTAGCATTTGTTCTATGCTCAGTTTATAAAAATGCTTAGTGAAGTGTCTCCAATAACATAATACAAAAATTAATGCAATTAATTATCGATGATATATTTTAACCCTCCTGGGGGTTCATCTCCGTGTCAAAAACTGCCCTGTAGTGTCTAGCCTTTGCTGCAGAAACCTATTCTAAACTGTCACCAGTTTTAGTCAAGGGACAGTTAGTTTACTACTTGGGTCTTCATTCCCCTTGTAGAAAAGAGGCTGTGGTGTCGTCGCCGCAAAACAGTAGGGTAAAAACAGTACGAACTGTACACAAGGAGAAGACAACAACAGCTAAGATATTTAAGTTCTTATTATTCCATGAACATTAAGAACAATATACAGTATTTACGTCATCACATTAACATCGTTACACCAATACATAAATGTATGTATTATCCCAGTCCAGCACGGTGAACCAGCCTCACCCGCTGCCTCTGGCTCTCTTTAACTGTCTCTAACCATCGTCTCCAAAAGCCACGAATAACCCAACAGTAAAAGCCAAAAACGAATCAGAGATCATCTGGACGAACACCACCTGTTCTTCTCAAGGTGTTGTAAAGCGCGTAGCGAAAGAACAGCAGCTGGTGCCAAACAATAACCAATCAGAATATATTCGGCATTCCGATGACACAAAGGAGCAGGTACCTGCTCTGATAGTGACCCTTCCTAATGGTCAAGCACAAAGAGTTTCTCACAATGTCACAGGGCAGTTTTGTCTCGCCGAAATATCTCGTCCTAGGCAAAATTGATCAGATCTTGGACGAGATATTTCGTCTAAACACTTGGAGGGTTAAAATAATAATTTTATTTTAATTAGTTGACTTTCGATTATAATTAAAGAATCTTCTAAATTTGTAATACAAATTTTTGAGAATCATCAATCAAACTAGTGATTACTACAGATCTAGTCATGAATTGCAGGTACCTACTGGGAGGCTCTGAAGGCGTATTTTTTAATAGCTTCCAGGACATCCCTCAGAAATATTCGACTAGTTAACGTGTATCCATGAAATATGATTGGCTCATCATCTGGTCCATCCCAGGTATCCACTGAAAAGGAAAGACAAGGAATTATATTAACAACATTTTTTTCATTGGGCCGATTTGCTTACCATTAAAAGTTTCAACCTAAAGATGAAATAAGGGCTTTCAAAAGTCGCAAATGGCAAGAGGTGAGATTTGTTGACAAAATTTATGATGATTGGCTTATAATCAATGGCGTAGTCGTAACTTATGCAGTGCCGGAACGCTCTGACCTGGGTGATATTGTTGGGAGGGCGGTTGAGGGACAGAATGGAGTGACATTTTAGAATTTTTTCTTATTTATTTCTCATTAAAAGAATAAGCATGTCGGAATGACGATCCGGCTCCACTACACCTCTGCTTATAGTTGACCAATTAACTATTATTTGGAAAGTTCGGAATTCTTTTTTTTACAATTCTTTTGGCAACTTGTTTATATTGTATTTGAGACACAAGCCAAGCGACGTCACGTTCGAAATACGTACATACAACACTTTCCGCGTGAGAAATACTACCTCCCCCTACACCCGGGAGCAGAAAGTGCCTAAAACACAGAAAAAACAAAGTCTTTGCAGAACAATTTTTCCTTAATTTTATCACAGTTCTGGCCGATTTTTTTTCAATCCTAAGCTATGATGTTCTTAAGTGCAAAGCGCGCTCCTTGCTATGCCTGTTTTTCTTTTCTAGCTATGGAACAACCTCCCTACACCGCCCCAAATTACCACAAACTTTATAAATAACACATCTTCTATGTCAATGACAAAATATTTAACTACAAAAGTTATCGACAGAAATGCAAATTCTGAAAGTACGCCTTGGTTTTAAATAAATTAAGTGGATTAATTTTGATGTTTTATTATAAATATATAATACCTACTTAGTCGATAATTGTGTTTTACGTCTGTTTTTGATTTGACTGCAGTTTTCAACATTCGTACAATATACCTGCAGAACAATTGTAATTCCTTGGAGTTGTGTTGCAGAACACTGAATATAATTCTGCACCTGGGTACTTACACATGAGGCTATCAGAGCAACAAGGCCATTCTTGCTGTAATAGCCTCAAGCGTGATAATAGAAAAAGCCTGTCACAGTTAAGCGCGAGTAAAAGATGTGGATAAGAATAGCTGTATTTTTCTTAATTGTACTTATACCTTCTCACGTCAACGTTTGGAACAACGCCCACTTCATATAAATGTAGCTGAAAGACAATACCGTAGCCGGAAATTGATATTTTTTATATTCTTAGTCTTTTTTTTGTGTGTTAATTTACCTCTCATGCCATCACATTCAATGACCTGAGAAAGATAAGACCGATCTTTCTTTAGGTGTAGGTTTAGGTGTAGGAGGGTAATAAAAGTTATATTGAGAAGGAAAGATATTCTTCCTACATGTCTGCAACATTATTTTTCTTTAAGATAATGGAATTGTATAATGTGCTTATACACCTCTTTAGTTTTATTGTTCTGAACTCCCTTTTTGAAAAGACAAAAAACAATACATCCCTCTTCTGTCTGTATATTCTCACGTCATCTAACAATGGTTAAAAATTAAGATGTGTTGTCTTCAGAATCCTTCCCTTCAGCATTGATCCCGGACCGTCGCCAATAGCCAGTTGTATTGCTCCATTAACGCGTAAATACAAGTATCTACATACATGTATATTTTCACTTTTCATTACAAGTTCTAGAGGCGGTTCAGGTTCGATTCTTGTTACTTACTCTGGGTGTATATCTCTCCCTCTTATGTATCAGAAAAATGAAAACCGTATTTCCAACTTATAAGGTAGGTAGGTGAACTAACGTCGCACTAGAACAATATAACGGGCTATTGGCGACTCTCCGGGATCCATTCTGAAGGGATTTCTTCGTCATTTTGAATCAAGATCTGATAATGGTGAACATCTCAGCTGGCATCCCACTCTATACTTCCACACCACGCCACTTTGAGGACATTTGAGGCTACGACAGATTTAACGTGGACCCCCACCCTCCCCATTTACATGGTGGTCTTCGGTTCTATCGCGTTTCAAACTCGCAACCCTACGGACCGGACTATCGCAATTTAGAAGGTGCAAATCTCGCTACCAACGTTTTCATGTCTGCTGTTTGATCAAAGTAGCCGAGGAAGTGACCTAGATTCAGTATTGAAATAAGGAAAAGCTGCTCTCCTACGTGTAAGCGTCGGTGGTATAACGGTTAGCATAGCTGCCTTCCAAGCAGTTGACCCGGGTTCGACTCCCGGCCGACGCAGTGTCATTTTACGAACAAGAAACTAAATTTTTATTTAATAACCATTCAAAAAATAAGAAATCTCGTGGTAACTTTTATGCAATTTTTCTTTCCCAGAAATCTTTTTAGAAGCGATTTTTAGGTCTTGCTCACAACAGCCCCATTCAAAAGTCATAGTTAAATAGTAAGAAAAAAAGAAAATTTCACTTTTTTTTTTTTTCAAGTTACGGAAAAATTTGATTTAGTTATCCCTTCAGACTGAGCTGTGCATCCTATTTTCTCTTAATTTACTTTTCAAATATGCAATAGACACATTCATAAGGTCAGAGTTCATAAGGTTCAGGGTCCAAAAGGAGGCAGTAATACGAAAAAGATATTCATGGAAGCAGTCGTGACCAGCTAAAGACAAAATTATCCTCAGCCAAAACGCTGTAAAGTTATGACACCATCATTTTTTGTAAGAGTTTCTACAGTCAGAGCAGTTGACCCGGGGGATAATTGGTGATATCAAGACAAAACGATGTCGATTTACAGTTGAATTTATACAGTTTGAAAATCTTGTCTGAAAAAAACTGTTTTTAACGATTTAATGATGCGTTTTTTTACTCATTTTATATTTCGAGGCTCTGCGTGCGAATGCCAAATCTATATATATATATATATCAAAATTTGCTCAAAGTTTTCATTTGAATTCTGATTTTGGAGGCACTGTAAAAATCTTTTCTGCAAACAGCAAATTTAGATTGGAATTTTTTTTTTGGAATGTCACATTTTGTAAACAATCTTTTTTGATGGGACACATGTCTTCATTGATGCGAGCGAAGCGACCAATGTTCGCCCAGCGAAGCAATCCTGCGGGGGTTGGCGAGCGTCAGCGAGCAGGGGGCGGGCACCCTAGTGATTATTATTTGCAGAGCACATTGATATCTTATCTCGCGAAGAATTAAGAATCGTTTGCAGTTTTTTTTTTCTTTAAATACCCCAGTTGTGGCAACATTTGTAAAAATATCTTTATTATTTGTGTTCTTGTTATTGCTGAAACTATTCGTGTTAAGAATTCGTCGGTTAGCTATATATGTCGATATTTATACCTTTGTACGGACGCATGGAATCGAATTAGAGCCACGGCCTCTGTAATGGTACATAGTATTTTGTAAATATATTTGTTTTTTAACTATCCAATCCACTTATTTGAACTTCGCACATTTCTTAGGACAAGCTCTAATTATTGGTATATGACTCTTATTACTATTTGATTTATTACATAAGAGGTTTTTCTGTCGAGCTAAATATAGGTGGCATTAGTGTTTTTGCCACAACTCTTTGTACACCAGATGTAACGTCGCTTGACTTGTTTTCCGAAGACAATTTCATCATTCGCCAAAAAAAATCAAAAAATAATAATTCCGAATTGATATATAGGACAATTTTTAAGGTTAACACCAGTTAGATTAAACATTAAACGACACAAAATTATACTTTAAGGTAACCCCGAGGTGCATTATGAGAGCATTTGCATAACAGGTATATCTGTATTCTATCTGTTTTGAATGTTTATACTGAAAATCTATCATACAGGGGTTTTAACGGCATGTATCGCTATACGAATTCGGAGCTTACCGTTGAAAATCCGAACGAGGAATGACGCCTCTCTTACGCCACAGAAACGAAATCTACTAACCTTATTAGCTCCCTCTACCACCTAAACAATTTGACCATACATTTTCGAAATACCCTGTATATGCTAATCATACAAACACAGTACAAAGCCCCAAATCCGGAATCCTTCGGACCTCGGCCATTTCGGATTATTTGCATTTTTTGTCAAAAAAACTTTATCTACCCCCCCCCCCCCTCTCGCTAATTTTGCGTTTGCGATAGTAAAATAGCTCGTTTATAAATAGGAATAATCTCTCTACAGGGTGGTCCCGAATTCATGGTACAAACTTTAATGGTAGGTACAGGACATTGTAACAATGATTTATTGTATAGGAATGTATAGTCGCAAGTGAAGCGGTGAGGCGAAAACAGGGGAAATAACGGCCGAAAGGAAAAACAAAGATTTTATTGAAAGCGTTGTTGACAAGTGTCATGTTTACAGTAATTGTTCAAAATTGCGTCCACCAGTATCGATACATGCTTGACAGCGTCGGTGGAGCGATTGGCGTACACGTTCAAAGATGCCTGGTATTTCACGCACACCTGCAGCAGCTACAGATAAGCGAGCGACGAGATCCTCATCTGAGTCAACTGGAGTCTCATAAACAAGATGCTTTAGATGTCCCCATAAAAAGTAATCGAGGCTCGATAAATCGGGAGATCGGGGTGGCCAAGGGACTGGTCCACCACGCCCAATCCATCGAGTACCAAACGTGGCATTCAGGTAATTCCGTACATCAATGCTGAAGTGTGCTGGCGCCCCATCGTGCTGAAACCACATGCGGTTACGAATGGCGATCGGAACATCATGCAGCAGTTGTGGTAACACTTCTTTCAGAAAAATAAGATAGCTTCCGCCAGTGAGCCGCGTGGGTAGTAAGTATGGGCCAATCAAAAAGTCGTTCACAATACCAGCCCACACATTAATACTGAAACGTTGTTGAAACGCATGTCGACGCGTTGCATGTGGATTATCGGTTGCCCACACATGGGAATTGTGCGCATTAAAGACACCCTCGCGTGAAAATGTCGCTTCATCTGTAAATAGCACATAATCTACGAAATCCGGCTGCAACGCACATTACTGCATCACCCACAGGCAGAAGTTCACGCGGCGAGGATAATCTGCCGGATTCAATGCTTGTACTTTCTGAAAATGGAAGCGATTTTCGTTTAACACTCTGCATACAGTCTGATGACTCACACCTACGTCACGCGCAACACTTCTTGTGCTTGACTCGGGTCTATCAGCCACAATGTTCAAGATGCTTTCTTCCAGCCTTGGAGTGCGTACAGCTCTTACTCGACCAGCGCCATGTCTGTTGACGTCGAACGCACCTGTTTCACAAAGTTGACGATGTAACCGTTGAAAAATTCTATGATCCGGCATTCGTCGATCAGGATACTCCGCGCGATACATTCGTAACGCAGCTCTGCCGTTACCATTTGCACGGCCGTACATGTAATGCATGTCTGCTTTTTCTGCATACGTAAAGTCACCCATCGTCTACAGCAGCACAATTGTGAATGGCGCTTTTCCCTACTGCGATGCATCATGTTCAACAGCGGCTAGACATCTACTGCCCTCTACCGGCAATGATACCAACCGATCACTCCATTTCTCTTTCCTTTTATTTCCCCTGTTTACGCCTCACCGCGTCACTTGCGACTATACATTCCTATACAATAAATCATTGTTACAATGTCCTGTACCTACCATTAAAGTTTGTACCATGAATTCGGGACCACCCTGTATATTAAAAAAAAAGTTACCGTCGCAGGATTAAAAACTGTGCTGTTTAGCTCGATTCTTAGACGGTTTCCCTAGAAAGTTAAGATCAGAAAAATATGAACATAACATTGTTTGTTCTTCATCGTGTTCCCTGGAGAACTGTAAAGATCTTTTTCCAATGCGGTTATTAGTTTAGGGTTTATTAAGTGTCAAAGTTTGAAAAGCGAAATTTCTTCCGCGAGTGAGCAAAACACATACAAATTTTCAGTCTTAAGCCGTGGTTTTTTTTTAAAGAGTACATCTCAACGTAAATTTTTGCAGCTCGTTGAGTTTTTTTAGAAATTTCAATTTGGTTCTTGATAATACTTTTTTTTTTTAATTTGGGAAAAATCGTGAATATGTCGTTACTTTAAAAAAAAAATGTCATGCGTAAACGAGCAGGGGGCGGAGCCCCCTAGTTTAAAAAAAAAGAAGAAAAACATTTTTAATACGATGCAACAAATTTTACTTGCAAATCTTCTAATTGTTCTGTGTGGTGTTTGCTCTGTCCGTTATTTTGCATTGTTTCATCAACTAAGTTCAGTTTTAACTCGTTGTTCTTTGAAAATTGTCGGAAAGATGTAAAAAAAGTAAGAAAAACAAAAGAATGACGGTTAGCAAAACGTCCAGATTTTGGACAATTCCGGATTTCGGACGTCCGAATTTGAGACTTAGTACTGTAAAATCATATTGCGCGAGAGAACTACTAGCCTAGAAATTGTTTTATGAATCCGTGTTTCTACTAATTGAGTTATTCAAAAGAGAAACCTGTACTAACATTCCAGACATCTGCAACCACGCATCAAAGCTTGGATGTAGCCTTCTATACTGCTATCACCTATGAGCTGTCCACTTATGAGGTATCTGGAATAGTAACACAAGAAGTTACGACGCATCTCCTAATTTTCTACCACACAATGTATTTATTAAACTTGATTCTTTTTATATTTAAGAAAATTATTTCCCGCTAGAGAGAGTCACCAGTGACCTTGCCACTATATTGGTGACCTTCAACTGAGATGATTTCGGACCGGAGTTGCTATAGCCTCAAGTTATATTCTAGCTTCAGATGGATCCTGAAGTTACACAGTCAGCAATGAAAGTGGTTCGATTTTTCAATACAGGTTTTTAAAAGCGTATTTCCCAACTGCATACAATAAACTTAAATCTGGATCTAAAACAGTTTTCAACCTGTTATTATTCATGTGAAAATTTAGTTTTATAATATTTATATTTTAGTGATTTTTTGTAAATTTTTGTTTCAATCCAATTTAAAATATCCTAATAAACAAATTATGTTGAAGTTCCATGCAGGAATTACAGTAGAAATGTCTTACATTAATCTATTTGGGCCCTTTACATTGTCAATAAAAAAAAATTTAAATGCCATTGAGAGTGGATGAACTTTAATTCTTATTTTTGTGTGATTAAAGATATACATTTTAGTCAGCAATGAAATTTCAATCAAAATGAAAAAATTCTGCCTATAGTTTACAATATACTATGTATTATAAATCATTGCTGAAAAGTCACAAATACTAAGCATTATCAATAAAAATAACAAGATGTTTCTTACGTGTTGTGTGATGAAGCTATGAAATAATGAGAAAGTGGACGCGTCATGTCTTGGTAGATTATCCGATGCTTTTTATTGAAAATATTTTGGTCTGTAGATAACATCAGTTGCTGAAAGCCTAAAAGGAAAAAACAGAAACATTTCATATGGAAATCTAGGAAAATTCTGTTTTGCTGAACAGGAATAATTCCTGTTAAATTCCTGGAGTAATTATTTATTAGAAAAGATCTCATGTAAAATAATTGTCATACTGCCATCTTTACATTTGACATTGTGATTTTAATTCAGAGTAGTAGTCTAGAGCAGTGCTCCCCAACCTTTTTATCACTGCGGACCGGATCAACGTTTGATAATTTTAACGCGGCCCGCTGAGGGGGGGGGGACGTTTATTGTTTATATTTTAGATTGTTTTGATTGAATAATTTTAATTTAATTGTATTTAAACATGCCTTCAAAATAAAATACAGTTACACCAAAAAATGAATATAAGGTGTTTTAACATTTTAACTCACTAGAACGCTAAATCAATGAGAACCATGAGCTTGTTTCTTTGCAACTACACGGTTTTATCTGGAGGTAAAGGAGACAATGACACCCGAAGTGTGTGTCTTATGTCCAGTTTATTCCGTTGTTTTGTTTTGGTTGCTGTCACTGCAGAAAATCCCACTTCACACAGATAGATTGTCGGAAATGGCAATAGGGATTTAAGTGCTGTGGTGGCAATCTCAGGGTATTCTGCCATGACTTTAATTCAGAACACCGTCAGAGTTATTGTCT
This sequence comes from Metellina segmentata, assembly GCA_947359465.1. Lineage (NCBI taxonomy): Eukaryota > Metazoa > Arthropoda > Arachnida > Araneae > Tetragnathidae > Metellina > Metellina segmentata. The sequence goes on from OX375874.1 coordinate 19,384,156, forward strand.
CGAAAGTAGTTTTAAGGCCGCCTTCATTTGCAATTTCCAGCTGCTGTGCTTCTTCTTGCACAGACATGCTAGATTCGCCTGATTTGTTGACAAATGGGTCGCGGATCTATTCCTTACCACTTCGTGGGTCTTTTGTGGTTGGGAAGTAGCGCTCGAACTCTTTTAAAAGCAAATACAGGTGATCGTGCACCAACTGGGAGAATGAATGTTTATGCTTAGTCTTGCCTAAAATCCCTGCTAATGTCTGAAACATGTACAAAATGCCTCTGTTCACGCGTCGTCCCCACATTTTCAGTTTGGCTTTTAATGCAGCTACTTTTTCTGCCAACTTGAAAACAGCTGTCACATTTGTCAAAATTGAAAAATAGAGACATACAGAATTCAGAAATCATAATTGAAGCTCTAGTAACAGAACAAATTTCAAGTTCTGATTTACCGCCTCCTAATTTGAGTGGACATTTCATAGATAAAAACCGCACAAACGCGAGAGAAATACACCACAGTAAATAAAATGGAAATAATTTAATGTTCCTTGGGCGGCCCGGTGCCATTTGATCCACGGACCGGTACCGGTCCGCGGCCCGGGGGTTGAGGACCACTGGTCTAGAGGACCACACAAGGTCTCTTTATGATGTGTGATTTTAAATCTTTAAAGAACACGAGACTAATTCACGTGGACATAGTGTGGCTCTGGTAATAATAAGGCATGTGACGTAAAGGAAGTCCATTTGTAAATAGGTGGTAAGCTCGCAGGGAAAAGGATTGTCATATGTAAAATCATGTATGGCGGCCACCATTGGTGTTTATTTGTTTCGCCAACTTGTAATTATGCCAAAGACGCCAATGGTGTGAATGTACACTCTATAACAAAAAAATCGACGCACCAAGAAGTTGTCCGATTGCGATAAAAATTGTGGATGGTGAAGAACATACACAGAAAAAAAAACGATTAAAATTTCAGAACAATTGAATAATTCATTTCAGAGTTTGACCGTTACAAAGGGAGGAAGTCAATAAGGCGTTGGTCCACCTCTGGCCAGGATGCAAGCTGTCACCCGGCGTGGCATTGACTGAAAAAGTTCCTGGATGGGGGTCCTGCGGAATTTCACGTCAAATTGTCTCCAACTATCGAGATAAATGGTCAACATTCCGGGATGGTTGCAATCGCCTTCTCATAACGTCCCAAATGTGCTCTATGGGAGAGAGATAAGGAAACCTAGCTATGGCCACGGTATTTTTTGGAAAGCTAAGACAATTCATAGCAACACGTGCCGTGTGCGGCCCGGACTTTTTGTTGAAAAGTAAGTCCGGGATGTCGCAAAAGGAACGCTTACACAACCGTTCTTAGAATGTCACCTGTGCTGTAAGCGTGCCAGAAATGACTACCAAAGGGGTCCGGCTATCAAAGGAGATGGCACCCCAGACCGTACGCCCTGTTATGACCATGTGTGGCGTGCTATAGTAAGGGCAGGATTTGGATGATATATATATATATATATATATATTATATATATATATATATATATATATATATATATTATATATATATATATATATATATATATATATATATATATATATATATATATATATATATATATATATATATATATATATATATATATATATATATATATATATATATAGGCATCTCTTTCATGTCTTCAGACCAATCTGTAGCCATGAAAATTGGCACACAGGTAGTCCTAAGAGTGTCCCTCACTGCCCTTAAAATATAAAGTTTGTTTTTCTGCAATAAATGGACATAGATAAGGAAACACGTTCTACAGGGTGTGTGGATGAGTTAACACAGGGAAATGTTGCGGTCATATTTTAGCTGTCGCGGTAGAAAACACGTTCTACAGAGTTTGTCTATTTGAGTTAACACAGGGAAATATCGCAGGTCATATTTTAGCTATCACAGTTATATTTGAAACCCGAGCAACGACGGGTGATCATCTAGTAATGAATAAAATTGCAACTGCCTCTAAGCATACCTTCCAATGATAAGTAACCTTCAATCTTGTTTTCATCCGGTTCATGCTCCTCTATTAGTACCGCGCAATCGTCCATCGTGACGGACATCTGAAGAAAAATCAGGACTCAGTATTAGGTGTTTGCACGAAATCCATATACTTACAACACCGAAGTTTGTAGAAGGAAATCCGAAATGAACTTACGTGCTGCTCATCGTTCAGAAAGTTTCGTAATTCTTCACATCCCCAAAGTGCTGATTTGTTGACAGAATATCTGAAAAATATAAGTGAAATTTCTATAATTGTTTCAGAAATTTCGGGAATACCTCAGGATTTTTTTTCTAGTTTATATATAAGCTAGAGCTAACAAATACAAAAATTACAATTATTGAGGACCTGATTGAAATGGAAGACGCTTCAAAACTAAACAAAGTTTTAGGAAGGTAGGTAGTTGAATTAACGTCACACTGCAGCACACAACGAGCTATTGGCGACTGTCCTGGAGTGAAAGATCCAAGGCCAACACCTTGAAATTTTGAACCACGATCAGAAGACGAGTACAACATCTGAGCTGGCACAACACTCTCCAAACGTCCACACCACGCTAACATAAGGATATTTGATGCCATGACAGATTTAACGTGCAGATTGCCCCACATCTATTACGATCTTTGGATCGAATTTGAAGCTGGGTCAGCCCTCCAGTAACTAATCCGCCAACTGGGCTGCCGTGGTCCTAATATTTGAGATAAACACGTCTAATGCTAAAAGAGACATGATTATGCTGTTTTTTTAATATTTGAAACGGATTTGTATTGATGCAAAAATTTGTGTTTGCTGTATTCAAGAAAAGAAAAGAATTTCAAAATGCTGTATTTCTAACATTGTTTACCTTTTCATGAGTTCTTCAAGCTCCGGTCTGTGCGTCAAGCTGCGGTAGAACTGGACGAACTCCTCAGGCTCCAAGGCGTCTTCTCCATCTATTTTAACTTTCCTGAAATTAGCAGCCTGCAAGAAGGTAATGCAGACAATCTTTTACATGTGTGATTCTTGCATCACATATTTACAGCATAGGGCATTACATAACTCTCTTTGCGTTTCATATACTTTACTGATACAGTGTTCCCCGATGGTAGCTGAAGTAGAGGTAGCTGAATTAACGTCGCACGATGGCAACCCAATGGGCTATTTGGTAACACAAGGTAAAGATCCGACGACAACACCTCGTCATTATGAATCACGGTTAGATGACGAGGTCTACAACTGAGCTGGTCACCCTAAACTTCCACTCTACGCCAAGGTGGGAATATTTGAAGCCACGACAGATGGAACGTGCACGAATGTTTTTTGTACGTGTACGAATGTCTTTTGGTTCAATCGTGTTTCGAACTCGCAACCGTTCGGTCGCTAATACACTATTCTATCAAATGGGTTACCACGGCTTTTCTATTCTAAGGAAAGGATCTATAGAACGTCGTCAAGGGATTTTTTAGGAAGGAGCAATGGAATCTTTCTAGAGTATTCTTTTAGGAAAGAGCAATGGAATCTTTACAGATGATTCTAATCTTAGGAAAGATCAATAGAATCCTCCCAAAGGGTTCTTTTATACAGAATGGATTACTAGAATCTTTTTAAATGATTCTACAGAGTGTCTTAAAAGTTCCCCATACTGACGATTCGTGAATTTATTATACAAAAACAACAAACTTTAACTGCGGAGCCTGCAATTCTGATGGTTGCGAGATCGGCGCTTGGACCTGTCTAAAGACCGTCGTGTTCGCTAATGGTGGTTGGGGCACGTTAAATAGGTCGTGGTCACAAAGTCCCCCATGTTCCCATACCAAATGAATACCTCTGAGGGTACCTGATCGGGGGTTATCGGCCTCTGATTGGGATCTAAATTACGATATGTGTGAGTGAATAGATGTGTGAAAGGGACCTTCCTGTAAAACGGATGTGTCATGCATAAAGAAGTCCAACCCTCCGGGGCAATGGCACTCCCAATTGTGCCATATATGGCCCGCACGACAACAACAACAAACTTTAAAACAATTATTTCTTATGCTAATGGTCAAAAGCACTTTTAACATAAAGGAGAAAAAAAAATTTGAACTACATTTATAGTAAATGTTCAAAATGTCCGCTCTTTTCTTGGAGGCAAAGCTGAAGTCGTTTGGGCATAGGGGAAGACGGGGTACAATGAAACAAGGGGTACAATGAAACATTACTTCTAAAATCAGTACAATTTGTCACAGAAAGTTGCAATTTATATATATGTTATACAACTATAAGTTCCAATTACTGATGTGATTTGGATACATTCGCACTTCTACAACATTAGCAATAGAAGATTATTGGTTTTTCGCCATTGAAAGTAAGTTTCTTTACTAAAAGTAATTTTGTTTCTTTTTCCTCGTTGTTATATGTAATAATTATTTTTTCTATACATTTTTTTTTTTGTTATCTTTGTGTTGTTGTCTTCATACCTCCAAAACCAAAATTAAAAAAAAAAAATATTAGAAGCTTGAAATTATTTTTATTTAGAAACCTCAGAACGGGGTACAATGAAACACTTGCAGATGGGGTACAATGAAACATGTTTCATTGTGCCACGGGTGAATGCATTTACTTGAAGTAATATATCAATGGTAAATATAATATCACTGATATAAAATAACATATTACTGGTTGTCATTAATCTAAATAAAACACTTTTACTAAGGAAATGGCAACACCTAACATTAATAGGAGAAGGCAACACCAAATCAAAACAGTAATCATTTGAAAGCATGCAAAATTAAACTGTTTTTTTTCCTTCTAAAAAAAGTACAGATTTCAATAGTAAGTTAGATTTTTTTATTCAAAAACATTTAAGAATAGTTTATTTATTTCATAGGCGTAAACTGCACTTACTACAGTTCACAATCCTCCTAAAGTTCTTGGTCAAAGGGGCCAAAAACAAATAGGTCAATTAATTTCTGGTGAAAGGGGTGTTCTTGTTACTATCTGTGGATTTATTAATGCTTCTGGAAATTCTATACCCCATTATTTAGTATTCCTAGAGTAAATTTCAAGTTTTGCATGTTGAATGGAGCTGTTTGTGGGACTGTGGGTGATGCAACAAAATCGGGTTGGATGAATGGAGATATTTTTGTTAATGTTCTAACAGATTTCCAGGCACATACACGCTGAATGAAAGAAAATCCAGTTCTACTAATAATGGACTATCATGAATCACATATTACAATTTCCAGTCTAAATTTTACTAAAGATAACGGAATTGTTGTTGTAACCCTGACCCCCATACCAGTAACAAATTACAGCCGCCTTTAGACAAAACTGTGTTCAAGTCACTTAAAAATTTCTTCAATTTTTGCTGCAAATGATTGGATGCTGTGTAATCCAGGTCGTACAATCTCTATCTATGAGATATCTTCTTTGCTTGGCACTGCTTATTTTCTTATCACTCCACAAAATATTACAAAAGGTTTTTCAGCAACTGGAATATGGCCTTTCAATAGAGAAATGTTTTGTGAAGAAGATTATTTGTGTTCGTATGTGTCAGATAGGCCTTGTCCTACTGAAAATTATTCCCATGGAACTATTTATATCCATGGAATATATTTATTAAAGAAACTGATGAGCTGAGTAATGAAACTGAAGACCAGTCATACAAAACCTAAGAATCAGAAGTGGTGGATCTTGCCATAAGTAAATCAGAATCACCGACTGCAGGTTGATCAGCAAATGTTCATACACCATGCACTAGCTCTAAACCTGCGAGGAAATACATTTATCCTCAAGAGATAAAACCTTACCCCAAGGCTGGTCCAAGAAAAGTAAGAGTAGGAAACAGAAAAAAAAAAAAGAGTTTAGTTTTAACCACACAAGTAAAAAATGCTCTGGTTAAGCAATTAGAAAATAAAAAGGGGAAAAAAACTAAGAAGGGATTGTTTTCAAAACAAACTCTGCCTCCTACAGACTCTGAAGATGACGATGATCCGGATAATTTTCCAGCTCCAGATGATCACTGAAGTACTAAGAATGAGATATCCACACATAACAGTGTGACACAAACAGTATCTGTATAAATGATTGTTTTAATCAATGAGGGTGAACTGAAACAAGGAAATATATTCTGTTGGAGAAATCATAAATTTAAATGAAGTTGAATGTGACTAAAATAAACTATATAGGGTGAAAATTGCTTGCATCATTTGGAGTGTTTCATTGTACCCCAGTATGTGTTTCATTGTACCCCGCCATACGGGGTACAATGAAACACTTTGAGACATTTACTTTTTGTTATTTTACAAACATAAAGATATTGTTTAGAACCTAATAAAAATTTATTTAAATGGGGAAAATACAAGTTTAAAAGTATGCATTAATTATATTTGTGTGCATGCAAAATTGTGGATAGGAAAAAATAATTAGTAAATTTTGTTTCATTGTACCCCGTCTTCCCCTACGTTTAGAAACGCGTTTCAAGATACTGGGAGTAACTTCTTGTATCCTTTGAGTAACGACATTTTTCAGATAATCTATATCTCGGGGATTATCTTCACAAACTTTGTTCATAAAATATTCCCACAGAAAAAAGTCAGGGATGTTCAGATCAGGGAACGAGGAGGCCAAAGATTTCTTGAGATGAGCCGATAGCCAAAAAAATCTTTTAGCATGCCCATGGTTTCGTAAGTAGAATGATTGATAACACCGTCTTGTTGTGCTACCAATAATCTCGTTCATTCACTTCTTAATAATGCAACAAATTGTTGGAGTTCTCTGTATACAGTGCCATCAACAGTTGACTTGGGGAAAAAAAGACGCCCAACAATCTTTTTGCGTGATATGGCACACCAAATGCCAATTTTTTTTTTTAATGACTAGGGGGCTCCGCCCTTTACTCGCTATTGCTCGCGAACCCCCAATAATTACTATGCAATCATATTTAGTTCGTGTGGACAATTATTTTTGCTTGCAAAAAAGATTCAAGGGTAAATTATTATTATTATTATAAAAATGAATTAAGTTTATGCTGCAGCAAAGGAGGCGGCTTTATTTCTATAGTTCTTAATAAGATTACAGTGAAAACTGAAAAAAAATTACATAACTAAGATATAATATTTTGGGTAAAAAAGATCCTATTAAAGTTTTCCACACAAAAGAAGAAAAAAATGACACTAAAATGTATCCTAAGGAGGAAAAAATTAAAAAATAACACTAAAATCTATCCTAAGAGAAAAAGAAACCGTTTTCTCCGTTACCGCATAGAAATACCGAATCATAGATATGTTTCAGCTGATCCGTGTTGTTTGTTGTAATAGTACTTTTTAAGAGTTTTATGTTCGACTGTTGCTATGGAAACGGCGACCGGTTATTCTGAGAACATTGCAAACTTTCTAGCCCGTGCTCTCAACTTTTATGAATTAATTAATTAAAAAATATATGTTTATATATGTTTATCGTCTGCGCGTTCTCCAATTTCATAACCCGTTGAACCACAAGACGTTATCACGTGACTCGCTATCTACCAATCACATAGCGAATAAACCTGAAAAAGATCGAAATATTTTATCTATATAAATAAGAATGGAGTGTTTATTTGTACATTTAATTTTTTCGACCCATTTCAAGTTTTCTATCCGTTTTGGACCCTTCTGATGCCAAATCTGCCCTTTTCGCGTTTGTCTGTCCATCTGTCTGTCTATATGTATGTATGTGCCCTATACACGTCCACACGGTTTAATGTATTTTCATGGAAATTTGCATACAGTGAGTACTTATCTTCATTTAATGAGTGGAATTGGTTGCGAAAGTCTGTCTGTCCGCCTATTTGTTCTATGTTCGGTTTTGTGTTTATGTGTTTGGCATCACATGAATTTTATTCCAGATATTTGATTGTAATGTGTTTTATTTTACACATTATTTATTAGTTTAATCAATGCAATATTAAACATTTCTTTATTTTTATATTTAGTTGAGTTTTATGCTAAAACACCTTAGTAAATATACTTAACTAAACCATAATTTGGTAGTTTTGGAAAAATGGGAATGTATATTGAATATTACGATTACTTCGATTGCTTTACCAGTACTGCTAAAAAGTAATTATTCTTTAAAAAAAAAATTTTAATGCAATTTCAGCTCTGATATTTTATTTATTTCGAGTCTTATATTATTCTTTGCGCAATGAGAACGATTTCCAGATATTTGGGACAGACGATATTTTTCAACGAATGTATAAGATCGCGCGAGCAGTGATATTTTCTGTTTCTTTCGCTCTGAATTAATTTCACATTTCTAAATTTTGTACATTTTTAGTTGTAAATTGTGGCAACTGTGCGAGATCAAGAGATAAAAATGAATCACAAATTAATATCTTTAGAACAATTTTTTCCGACACCTTTTATTTGTTTTATTTCGCCGTTTACTGTTTTAAATATTTATTATTTTAATAAATGTGTTTTCTTTCTCATCACACGCAACACCACAACAAAGCATTCGACATAAAAATTGCAGGTAAGTCAGAATAAATTTTTAGTAAATTTTAAGTGAAGTTATGAAATTATTGAAAGAATAATGCCGTTATAGAAAGAATAATGCCGGTATTGAAAGAATATGAACGAATAAAAATGTTTAAAAAATCCGAAATAGAACTTTGCAAACATTAAAAGAAACGTTGTCATAATGACAGGAGATGATTGCAAAATTTCATTATGTCACATAAAGATGAAAGAGTGTCACAAGTAAAAAAATATTGTTTCGTTGACTATGAGTGCGAGAGCACTCGCCGTAAATCATAATTTTTATTAATTGAGTTGAACATGAAAAGAACTTAAAGGGAATTCCAAATCTCCCTCAAAATCGTGTTTTGTAGTAATAACCTTAGTGTCATCTTTCGTCATTTTGTAGCTTTGTCATACAGCAAGGGTGCGATGTATGTGAAATGTATTACATGAATGGATATGTATGTGTAGGATTTGTGTCCAAAGTAAGTTGTAGAAATTATAAAGATGGCGAAAGGTATTCAAATAAACTTTTATTTTACAAAAAGCGTAAGTCATTATATATTTTGATTATCTCTTCAATTTAGAGTAAACCAATTCAAACCGAGTAAGATCGGGTATTTTGCTAGTTTTATAATATAAAAAAAGAAAAGGTTTTTGTATTTATGGGAATTTGTCGACGCCTAAATGCGTGTTCACGTAACCGCTTAAATGTGACCATGCCTCATCGGAGAAAAATATTCTGTGAAAATGTTGATGTTGTTGCGAATAAATCTTCGGAAACACTGGCAATAATAAAGTCGCTTTTCATTGTCCGACAGCTATAACTCATGTAGCATTTAACACGATAAACACGTAAATACAAAGCTCTTAAAGCCTTATGTGTCGATCCGTGTGATGTGCCCATTTGTTGCGACAAACGCCTCACGGATTGATGAGGAGATTGCAATATCCTCCGTTGAGTTTATTGCACAAAGTCTGGTGTAACGACTTTCGGTCTTTCACTCCTGTATCTGTCTTCCACCTAACCTGTCTCACGAAATCGGCGAAAAAGTTGATGTAGCGTATCTTTACTAGGTATTGCATCATTTGGATATTTATGTCGCCAAAATTCTTTACATCTTTCATATGATTTACATTCAAAATAAGCCTCAACCAGCGCAATTAATGAATGCGTGATAAACTCATTTTGCAATAAAGAACAAAATGACGTGGAACTTTATTATCGCAAAACTTGAACGCGAAGAAATCAAACGATGAATATTAAAGAATCGACAAAACTGTAAGCAGACGATAAAATTCAATAGTTAAAAAAAAATGGCAGTAATTTTTTTTTAAAGTAAAAGTACGGGAACTTTTAGGACACTCTGTATTTCAAGGAAAGGAAAACAGAATCGTTGCAAAGAAAGATTATATTCCAAGGAAAGGATCAATAGAATCTTGAACGTCAAAGGTTAAAACAATCCACGGATTCTTTAGAATGTCGTCGTTATTTGATCAGCATGTCAGACCCCGGCAAGAAAAATGACACAACTCAAAATTGCAGAATTTGAGAAACATCAACTTAAAGGATACTATAAAACTTATATTAAAATAGTTAAGCTTCTTTTAAATTTTAGGTAAGTATTTAGGGTGGTAACTTTCACATTATATTCTATAAGAATAGTAATATAACACGCTGGGGCACCTCATACATATTTTTCAATGACATAACATCAAAATTTTTATTTTTTTGATTTGTGTCACTTTTCTTGCCAGGATGCGACGTGTGTTGCGGATTAAAAACAACAATCTACCACTCAGAAAAAACTACTCATAAACACTAATCAAGTATAAAAAAGAACACTCACATCAAATAATTTCTTAGCTTCCCTTATCCGCATTCCGATGTTTAGCTGATTCAGCAGTCCCAGGCACTCATCGAAAGTGAGACTGCCGTTGCCGTTCACGTCTGCCTTCCGCACTTGTTCTTTCAACCACCTGAGGATTTTGAAACACACTACATCAGACATATTGCGCAGGAAGAAGCAATCATATAATTCCAAACATGTTATGTTTTTATTATTCCGCGAGTTAATTGAACATTTCGATCTTGGCGCTCGGATTTGAGAACTACTTTCCTATACCCTATGGCACAGCGAGGGATGAGTTCACGTTAAACCTCGCATTCTAGGCACAACCTTTTTAGGCCCGGTGGCTATTTTCCAAACACTCATAGGTACTACAACTGGGGGCGGGGCTAACCATAACGGCAAATGTTACTACAACTGGGGGCGGGGCTAACTATAACGGCCAATGAGACTGAAATCAACCAAATATAAAATTATCTCTTCTTTTAAAGAGCTGAAGCAACAATGGCCTAATGGCTAAAGTCACCTACTTTCAGTTTGGCGTCGGCAGCGGAGGATGACTTCCGATTTCAAACCAAGCTAGCGGAAAATTTTTAGATCCTCCAAATTATTTAAAAAAAATTCCAATTTAATTCCTTTTGATTCTAAATTACTTTTCCTAATTTTTAATACCCTTTTTATATTTTTCCAACCTTCCGTTGATTTTACATACTAAGAACCACTCCTGAACTCACTACCAGTTGATATTTTCCCGCCCCTCTGCCGTCCCCTTTGCTTTAGGATGATGGTGTCGTATCCAACCCTGGTTTAGGTCCATTCTGATGTAAAAAAAAAGCATACATAAAACACTAACTTATATAATTATTACACTGCAAACAGGATCAGGCAGGATTTCAGTTGTCTTTAGCGTAGTGAAGGAGATTCCTATCCAGCGCTAGCGATCATTGGCCGTTACGGTTAGCCCCGCCCCCAGTTGTAGTACCTATGAGGGTTTGGAAAATCGCGGCCCGGTGCACACATCTGGTTTTTCAACGTGTGGCGCCGCTGCCGCAACGTATGTGCGGTCTGAGATACATTAGATCCAATGGAGCAGTGCACACATGCTTCCAACGTCGCTGGGACGACGCACATCCAACTTGCGTGCAATTTGTATCGCAGTTCCCCACGGCGCGGCCCATGAGTCTCCGTTCTGAAGTACCTTGTTGTCATAAACAAATGGAATATATATATAATAATTAATAAATGGTTGTATCCAGTAACGTCTATTTTGTTTCAAAATATACCTTTTTTACACCAAGTAAGCCGAAATAAGCACGTTTTCTTTGTTAAAATATTTATCGCAATCGTCATTTCACGGTTATGTGTGCATAGTTAGGCTTTGATGCCGCAGTGGCGCTGCACGTTGAATAACCGGATGTGTGCTCCGGGCCTTATAGAGCGGACAAATATTCATTCAGGACGGAAAACAAGGCTTTTCTTAGGATTCGAATCAAGGACCTTCGATCCTGAATCCATCACACTGATCGCTAAGCCGATTGGTCGGTTCTATGTAAAGCATATAATATTTTCTATATTTAGACGTTTTTGTAATTGCAAAAACTACTAGCCCTAGGCCCAAGGCTTGTCCCAGCTCTAGACGTATTTTTGTTACGACACGATCCACCTATAAGGAGTCGGTGAGTTTTTATTGCTTGATATCTGACCCATGTATGAGCTCAGTATGACCTTATAAGCTTCATCATCCGCTTATATATGACTAACGACATACGATGCTACAAACAATAGAAGAGCAGCGTAAGATGCAATTTTAGGGATTTCGATCGTAGTTAATTTGAAAAAGTAATATTAATGATGTCGTTCTATGTTACCTAGTAAAATCCTATTAATAAAATAGTAGATTTTGTAACAGCATTTGAATCTAGAGTATATTTCTGTGCTCAGATGGCAAAATGCTATAAGTCACTTTTTTAATTTTTCGTGACAGCAATTTTAAGATTCAAGATTCAACATGTGATTCTGTGATTTTTGATTTATTACAATTTTCCCACTTTTGTTTTCTCATAAACTGTAAGAAAGACTTACGACATGTTGCCACCTTCTAAACATTAACAAACCAGACTCCAGGATGGGATTTACTCAATTTTTGTGGGAAAAGTGACATAACATTTTGTCATCTGAGAACATATTTATACATGCTCTTGCTTTATTCCCGATAGTAACCACGGTGAAGAAATCAGTTTCTAATCTTTGAGAATAATCTATCTTCATGATATATTTAAAGCTCATAAATAAGCTCCGTTGCCCATGAATTTAATTATATGATATTAAAAACAATAGAATCAATGAAAACGGTATAAACTTCAAAAGCTTTACGGATTTAGATCCTATCCACAATTGCATAAAGTAAATTCATTAATTCATTCTTTTATCTGATAATCGAATAAAGTAACAGATTTTGAAACACAAGGACTAAGTCTAAGGATTCATTAAAACCTTTTATTTTTTTGTACCAATCTAGTTTTGATTTATTTAATAGGTATTAGAAGGGGGAATCTCTCAAAGCTCTTCAAACACCTAAATCTGTTGACTTGTCGAAAGGGGGGGGGGCAGTGTAAATGAAGTTCATAAGGTTCTGAATAGCCCAAGTACCAAACAGCTGAATGGATTCGGAATCAATAAATATGATGTAGTAGTAATATGAAGTAGAATGACAGTAAAATAGTAGATTTTGTAACAGCATTTGAATCTAGAGTATATTTCTCTATGATGTAGTAGAATAAAAATAATTATTCTGCTACATCATAGATGATATGATGATCTATGATGAAGTAGAATAATAATATGATGTAGTATTAGGTATACAACTTTGCTTCCGCCGTTTTTTTCCCCGAAATTCGAGGCTTTATTGTAAAAAACTGGTTATACATTCATGATTCAAAGTATTGTCCATCGGTGGCCACTACTTTTTGCCATCTTTCGGGCAGCGTACGAATCCCACGTTGAAAAAACTGGCCATCTTTTGAAGTGATCCACGAATCGATTCAATTTTTTACTTCTTCATAAGACCAGATGTGCTGGTCAGCCAGGCCGTGTGCCATTTATCGAAACAAGAGATAGTCTGAGGGAGCAACGTCTGGAGAGTACGACGGGTGGGGTAGGACTTCCCCTTTCAACGTTTCCAAGTATGCCTTGACCACTTTCGCAAAAAGTGGTCGAGCATTGTCATGCTGCAAAATAATTTTATCGTGTATTTCGTTGTATTGCGGCCGTTTGTCTTTCAATGCTTGACTCAAACGCATCAATTGCGTTTGATAACGATCGATTATGAATGTTTCAGCCGGTTATAACAGCTCTTCTTCTCTTTATAAAACCTTCTCTCTTCCAACGCTTTGCCGGTCTTCGACGTGGAAATCACCGTTCTTGAAGCATTGAAACCACTCACGACAAGTTCTTTTCTTATAGCGGCCTCACCATAAGTATTTGAGAGCATTCCATGAGGCTCAGACTCAGATTTTTTTATATTGAAGCAGTAAATTATAAAACCTCCCGCAAATGACTAGAATTTGGCTCGTAAACTGACATTTTCAATCGTGAATAACTTTATGATGCAGACACAAATCGACTAATGTTTCTATGGGAATATGTAGCCAGATGTCCAAGTTTATTGCATGACGTCTATGATCTATTTATTTTGACCACTACTTACCGCTAAAGCCATCTGTAAGAAAACAGCGGAAGCAAAGTTGTACACCTAATAGAATAATAAAGAGTGACCAATGGTAACCTGTTTATGTACCCAGGATCATGTAACCAAAACTAGTTGCAACGTGAATTTTAGATTGCTTTCATCTGCTGGGGAAAGTGAACATTTATCACCTGATTGGTTCACAGGGACGGGAGCAGACGCACATTCATTGATTCATCATCTAATTGGTCCATGCGACATAGTAGTGGATTTGGGGAATTTCACCATTTTTGTCACCACTCACCTATCAAAAGTTGTTATATCGTCAAACGAGGTAATAAGATACCAAATTGTCTAACCAATCAGTTTTTCGCAAACTAGTCGACTTGTTGATCACAGCTTTTGAAGCTCCTCAATAGAATACAATAGCCCAGTAGTCTACCGTATTCGAATTCGTCTAGGAAGCCATTTGTGTTTCTGATATACTCCCAGGACAGTTCACTGAGGTATTATGATACACCCTGTTACGTTTTGTATACATTTGAGATATTCATTAATCTATGTTGAGCACATAAATTTGTAATCGAACAATGAGGCAATTCTAAAGCTGACAAATAGCTCCAAAACAATTGATATATAACGTAGATTTGTTTTGTATTTTTTACCTGTGTGGGCATTAATCAACCAATAATTTTCGTAACTTTCAATATAGATTTACTTGGAATAAGACAAAAAAATTCTTAGGCTAGATGCACACATCCGGTTTTTAAACGTGCGGCGCCGCTGCGGCACCGAAGCCCAACTATGCACACATAACCGTGAAATGATGCTAGTACTCATTTCGTGCCAATTGCGATAAATATTCTATCGAAGAAAACGTGTTTATTTCGCTTACTTGGTGTAAAAAATATATTTTGAAACAAAATAGACGGTTACTGGATGCAACCATTTATTAATTATTATTTATATTCCATTTATTTAAGAAAACAAGGTACTTGAGACCGGAGACGCGTGTGCGGCGAGCTGCTGCGCCGTGGGGAACTGCGGTACAAATTGCACGAAATGTGGACGTGCGTCACCGCAGCGGCGTCGGAGGCATGTGTGCACTACTCCATTCGATCTAATGTATCTCAGACCACACTTGAGTTGCCGCACGTTGAAAAACCGGATGTGTGCACCGGGCGTTATACTCGCATACGCCAGAATCGTATACGTGTGGAATGAATTGATTTTTTTTCCAACATATTTTAACACTTGTTATACCAGCACCCATTGGCCATAAAAAATAACCAACACTTGGTTTTTGTTAGGTTAATCCTCCAACGAGATATCTCGTTCTTCAAGATCTGACCAGTTTTGGTAATGACAAGATATCGCCAGCAAGATATTGCCGATTTTTATATGATGCCGGTATCAAGATCTGTACAATTTTTTTCTAATGACGAGATACTTCGTCGAGACAATCACCAGAAGGCTCAACAAAGAGTATTTGTTACTCAGAAACTCAATTTAGAGTCAATGCAATAAAGACCCGTGTTTAGTAAAAAAAAGTATCTGTTCAGCAATTTTTTAAATTTTAGAGCGATTTCCAGTAACTCCGACGTTGTTAAAGTTCTAAAAATGTGTTTCTATGCAAAAAGATACATGAAATGAAAAACTCGAGACCCTGCAATTTCGATTACTTTAGAAACGCTTTGCATTAAATTCGCCATTTATTACTACACTAAACTACATACTACCGAAAGAGTTGGAAAATCACTGTACTTCCTCCCTCTGTGTACCTCAAATTAAATAACATTAATAAAAATTTTCCAAATAAAATCCTCAAAAAGTTTAAGATATTCACACGAAAAATAGGTGGCGCAATACCCACTTTGTTATGTTCAAGTTTAGGAAATTAGCAGGCATTCAGCAAGTACGCATACTTTTCCCGCCCTGGCCAAGGCTAAATGGGCAATTAAGTTCTAAAGATTCGACATTCGTCTGCTTAAGCTAAGCCCTAATGTACACACACAATTGCTGCTAAATATTCATAATAAGTTATGATGCTGCTGTAGCAAACCTAGAAAAACTGAGAGACACGACCAACTTAAAACTTTAAGTGTTTAAAAGTTTTTAACTGTTGTGTGAGATGCCGCCCTGTTGACATAGGCATTTTACAATCATCCAATCAAGTTCTTCAGTTTGTTTGATATTCAGCGCATTTTCCAACTAGACTGCGATTATATTAATTTCTATTTGAAGGTCATTTATTAAAACAATTTATTTGTAGTTAGGATTTGTTAAATAAAACTGATCTGTGTCGAATATAATGAAATAGGATAGATTTAGCACTCGTAGATGTTTGGGTGAATTTAGATCTAAGTTATTTAAATGTATACAATGATCGGTTTGATGTGTATTTTTAAGCGCCCCCATTCCGATATATCATTGCATAATAATATACTTTTTTTTGCCTCTACTAAATATTTCTCAAAATTGACCATTCATATGATCGAAGCGATGCCTAATGTATGTCACAGGTTTATGGATTCAATAAATGTTGACAAAGCTGGTATTTTTCATTATTTGTCTGGAAAATTAAATTTTTTATTATTGCTGACTTGAAAAGTTATCTTTCTCAGCTCAGATTCTTTGATTTCAAAAGTCCTCCAATTTGTTCATGGCAAACATTTTGTACACAAAGTGTTTCGTTGTAATTCAAAATTCGAAAGAACATTTAAATGTTTATATGGAGGGAAAAAAGAAAAAGTAAATCATGACAGAAGCATGGGAAAGGAATGATAAATGTAAATTAAAAAGTAATCATCCTTACGCAAAATAGTAGGCAGCATTTGAAGTTTTATGATTAATTACAAGGTGCTTCTAGAAAATTCTACGATATCATTGGGAAAATACAAACTGAATGAAAAACATCTTGCGAACAAATTTCGTATGCCTTCAGTCTAATGGCGTTTATGAACCTGGAACTCTTTTTGTCTCTTTCAGTTATTTATCGCCCTGTACAATTTACATCACATCAAAAGTAAATGTATTATGTTATATCATTGTTATCTTGGATTTTTTTTTGTAAATATTTTTCGCATTACATTTGTTATATCTCTCAATAATATTTGCTAAATAGAACAAATAACATTCCGAATGTTTAAAATATTTTACGTTAGAGAAAAAGTTTCAACACTGAAATATTATCTATACCAGCTATTCGAGTAGAATGTTGATTATTATAAGGCAGGGGTTCCCAAAGTGTGTGCCGCGGCGCCCTGGGGTGCCACGTAGAGAGATGAGGGGTGCCGCGACTCGCCCATGATCTCTAATCGAATATTTTGCTAAGCAAATAATATACCACAGATAGATATTATATAACGAGGGTAATTTTTAATTAACGTCGTACTTGAGCAACACACCGGGCTATTGACGACGGTCCGGGATGAATCCCCTAAGGGAAAGATCCGAGGACAACGCCACGTCATTTTGAACCACGGTCAGACGAAGAGGCAACACCTGAGCTGGCACCCCACTTTCCAAACTTCTACACCAACCCAACGCGAGGACTTTCCACCAAGACAGATTTAAAAGGTGCACTATCTGTCTCTACACCATACGTTTATAAACATCCATACGCTGACCCGGATTCGAAACATGAACCTTCTGATCTTGAGGCTAACACCTTAGCTACCAGACCGGTTGGCCTACTTTTACTACACTATAAATCCTGAAAATCGAACCGAAGGTCTAAATTTTTTGTACTGCTTCTAAATATTAAACGATTCTAAGATCTTGTAAATATTCGAAATCGTTTACAAGTTACAAGGGTTTTCGTTAGGTACTGTCACCATGAACAGACATGTTTCCAAAACTTTAAACTTGTTTTCTGAAAAAACGAGTTTTTGCAATATGATGCTTTGTTCAAACAGTGATGACTCAACAATAAATTAATCTATTATGATTATTTTTGTAACAATATGTGACCAATAAGGTGACCAATCGTCCTCCTTTTGTAGATTCTGTCCTTCCTCGAAAAGTGTCATCTTACCTGTCCTCCTTTTCGATAATTTCCACAAAACGATTCAAAAGATTGAAGGTGAACATACTTCAGCTACTGAAGTTAGTCTTATTTTTAACGATTTTGTCCTTCAATATAAATTACGATTTGAAGAAAAATTTATACCTCTCTTTAATAATAAAAAGAAAATTGTCAAACTTAGAGGAATCAAATCTGGGCATAACGGAAAAGTTTACCAAAGAAGTGCAGAATTTTTACCAAACATGTTTCCAATATGTCGAAGAATGGTCTGAAACAAATATCGCAGGAAATAACAGTTTTCAATGGTGTTTGCTTTCATCGCAAGTAAATTGGGCAGATATTGAAAATGGTGTAGAGTTTTTATCGAAAGAAATGCCTGATATTAAAATCGATGACAATTGTCTGTTTGAAGAAATTGGAAGACTGAATGTATGCATACATTCTAATAAATTAGAACAATGGGAAAATCAACATGTTGAAATTGATAAAAGATGGGTGGAAATATTTTACCATTTCAAAAATGAACACATTCCATGTGAAAATTTACTTATTATTGTTGAATTTACGTTGTGCTGCACTGGAACTAATGTAGCAGTTGAAAGAGTTTTTTCAATTGGTAATGATATATTGACAAAAAATATTCATTCAGTGGAAAATACTTGTTTAAGTAAATAATTAAAAGAGATGTAAGCATAATTACTGTACTTTTTGTTTTAATTAATAAAATGTTTCATTATTTACGTCGTACTTTTTCTTAAATTTTTTCGTCCTCCTTTTCATTGTAAAAAAATTGATCACCTTAATTATTAGTAAGAATTGATTATTAGTTTTAAGCAGTCGGAACTTTCTGTGATTTTTTATATTAATTGCATAACACACCTCCGAAGTTATGACAAAGAGGAAATATGTTCTCACAACTTCCTATTAAGCCGATTTGTAACGAATATGTAATTTTTCCCATTCTACATCCGGCTAGATCCAGTGTTGTATTGCAAAATGGGCTGAGTCACCTGCTAAATCTATACAAAAGATACACGTATTATTTTTTCTATTTGGTTTATATATATACTTTTGTTTGCTATGATTTTTGCTGTTAAGTTTTTTAAAAAAATAAATTATATGAGAAACATTCTATGCCTTTGTGGAAAATATTGTAGTCGTTAGGGGAAATAACTTTTATTTCATTAGTATTCGCGTATGTCATGTAAAAACCTATCCTTTTTTTTTAGCTTAAATCTTCCAGTATTAGATCAGTTTCGCCTTTCATTTCTTCTTTATCACATTCCGTTTGAATACTCTCATTTGCATATTACGGTCTCAGCAATATCAAATCCATATGCCAATATTTTTTTCATGCTCCTTTTGACAACTGCGCCAATCCAGTAGACGTGTAAAATTAGCGTGATCGCGTAAAGTGATCCGCAAATTTAATTTAATTTTAATTGCGAACGTGCAGCTGTTTCTTCTGTATTTCAAGTACGTGCCAAATATAATATTAGTAAATGTATTTTTAATTATGTGCGCGAGAGCCGCGTTTGCCCGGTTGGATGTATAACGGACTAGCAACCGAAGGGTTGCGAGTTCAAATCCAACCAAAGACCGTCGTGTCTAAGAGGGGCTTGTGCACGTTAAATCTGTCCTTGTCGCAAATATCCTCACGTCGGCGTGGTGTGGTACTTTGGTGAGTTGGATGCCAGGTCAGGTGTGACCTCGTCATCTGTCCACCGTGGTTCAAAATTACGTGGTGGTGTTCTTGATCTTTCCCAGCAGGGATCGATGCCATACCGTCGCCAATAGCCCGTTGTGTCGCATCAGTGCGACATTAATTAAATATTTACTATCTACCTTAATAATGTAGGGGAAAGCTGATTTTGCGAATGTATTTTTTTAATTCTATACGTGCAAACTATAACCATGATATGGAAAAACAGGTGTATGTACAGTATGTACAATAAAGTTAAAGTATAGTTAATGAAAAATCTGTTGTTTTTGTCAGATAATTTCTTAATATTAGGGGTTCATATTCAGTATTTATTAGTTTAACGCATTTTGCAGTCAATTCATTTCCGAGTTTATTTCTATTGGTAGACTTTACAAAATCCATCGAAGAAAACAATTTTTCACATGAATATGTGGATCCAAACATCGTTAAAAAAGCATTAGCAAGTTTCTTCATGGGTATAAAATTGTTTTGTAAAGAATCCCATGCGTTTAATATAATATTAGTGAGGAATCATTTTAATTTGCAGTAAATTCAGACGTTTTCCTTTCTACTTCGAAAATCAAGTTATCAAATTTATTTTTCCAAACAATGCTGCCTTGAACTTCAACTAATCCCATTTCTAAATCATGGATACCTAGCCACTTAAATTTGTTTAATTCTATTGTTTCGAATTTCGTTTTGTGTGGATAAAAAATAAAGTGAAATGTATTTTCCATACTTTTAAATTGATTAAATCTATCCTCAAGGCTTGTTTTATTTACTGTATAATCAATAAATATTTTTTATTGCATTTTGTTGAACATCAAGCGTATTTTTCATTGTTATTGTGAGTTGAAAATGTTTTTGTAACTGAGGAAAATATTTCATGATGTTCTTTTCCAAATCCCTAGTAAAGATGTCAAGTTTCGTCATAAATATCCTAATATTCTCAAACATCTTTAAAACAATTTGTCCATTTCCTTGAAGTTTTTTATTCAGTTCATTAAAATGCTGAGTGATGTCGCATAAAAACAAAAAATCATTTAGCCAATCTTTATTTGAAAATTCGTCAAAAATTTCTTATAATAAAATAACTAACTGATTAAGAACTTGACCGGAACTGAGCCATCGAACATTGTTGTATGTCAAAATCCATGAATACTGGAACTCCATTTCCTCTAATAATTGTGCAAATTGTCGTTTATTATGTTTTTTTATTCCTCTAATTGAAGTTTCTATCTTTGCGACCTTGAAGAGCGGGACCTCGCTAACCTTGCCAAACGCGCATTTTACGAGCCTCGTGTGAACAGTAAATATGTCTTTATTATTAGTATTTACCACGTCTGTTCATTCTCTAGCGGTATTTTATAAATTTACTTATTCTACTCAATCGGCATTCATATAAATCTTAAAACAGCATTATGTATGATCAATACATCTAAAACATTTTACAAAAATCATTTATGCATTTTTTTTTTCATTTTTAAGTTTTTTATTAACACTTGTATTTTCTTCATATTTTTTAAAAGAGGGATTCGAAAAATAATTAAAATTCTTTATGTATATGATGAAGTAATGATAAGTTTATAAAAATCAATTTAAAAAGCCTGCGTGGGTCAGTGTCTGACCCGCGGGTCATAGGTTCGCCATCCTTGCCCTATTGAATCACTCCTTGAAGCTGGCGACCAGGTAACGGACACTCCTTGATACCTACAAATTCTTTATTTTACATCGTAGATTTTACATGTTTTCAGAAACATCTGAAATACTCGACCTCTCTCGGCTCCCACGCCCAAACACACCTTCGCTTTCTTTCTGATAGTGTTCTTGATCAGTAAAGGTCAACAATCTCATGCTGACTGTGATGCCGTCTACAGAGTGAGTGGGACATTAATAACATCATTGCTACAACCTTAAGCAAATATTAAGGTTACGAAAATAAAAATCAGGGGCTTTGCATATTTTTAAGGGTCGTCAGATTCATACACAAGAGTTTTTTTTTTTTTTTTTTTTTTTTTTGGGGGGGGTTGTGTTGTAAGAGCAATATTTGGCTAAGGTAGCCAAACACAACAGACAACTTCAAGTAAAAAATGTTGTAAATAAGAAAAAAGAGGGATTGGGGAACAGAGTAGTTGAATGAAAGCAGAAAATG
This sequence comes from Metellina segmentata, assembly GCA_947359465.1. Lineage (NCBI taxonomy): Eukaryota > Metazoa > Arthropoda > Arachnida > Araneae > Tetragnathidae > Metellina > Metellina segmentata. The sequence continues at coordinate 19,406,057 of OX375874.1, forward strand.
ATCACTGGGGTATATCCCGGGAGCACGATTCTCGTATTTACTAAAGACAGTGAACTCCACGGGAAAAGAAACGATCTTTCGGGTCCGTGAAGTCCGTATACACCTAAAGGAGATGTTTTCCTGAGGGCAAACATGCAGAAAATGAAAGACAAAGTAATCTATTATGTGCAAGAAATTATATTTTCCCATTCCAAGCATACCAGAATTTATCTCAAGCTTTATGTGATAATCTAGCTACCAGCTTTTCATAAGTTTGAACACTCTCTTTGGATTCCTGGTGACAATTTTTTGCAACTCACCAACCTTTCTTCGTCGTGTTGTGTCTGCATATACTTGCAGCAGGCTATCATCTGCCGAAGTCCACGCACCCAAGCATCCCGAGTGTGGACGTTGGGCGCTATGAGGTCCACCACAGCGTGTCCAGGACTGATGATCAAGGAAAAGCAGTTGTCTTCGTGCAGCTTCGAAAGGAGTTGGGGATGCAGCCTTGCCTAAAGAAAAGACACGCCGGTATTATATTCTGCACTATCGGACCTCTAGTATAGCAGTTTGTAACTTTTTTTTATCTCAAGGCACCACATGAACTAATTACTAAAATGACACACAAAAAATTACATTTTTTACTGATCTGACTAGAAATAGTTATATTAATGATTGATTTACAAAAGCAAAAGCTATTATTTACACACTTTTTTTGTTCTAAAGTGTCTTTTAAAATATCTGCTTGAAAAAAAATATTTGTGGCACTTTGTGAAGAAAGAAATACTCAGATTTATTTATCGATTTAAAAAATCTATTAAAAATTATTTATGGTACTTTATGAAGAAAATAATCTTTCCAAATTTATTTCTACGGGTATTACTTGAAATAATATGTGAACAAACACACTAAATAAAAGTTAAAAACTGAAACGTGAAATTAAATAAATCTTACTAAAAAAGTTAAACTAATAAATATAGGTAGGGAGTCTCACTGGAGAACACAGCGGGCTATTGGCGACAATCCGGGATCCACCTCGAAAAGAATGATCTTAGGACAACATCTCGTAATTTTGAACCATGGTCAAATGAAGAGATCAACACATGAGCTGACACCTCACTCTCCAAACGTCCACACCATCGTGAGAACATTTGAGGGCACAGCAGCTTTAACCTGCACTAGCCCCCACGTATACGACGATCTTTGGTTGGATCAAGTTTTGCCTTGAACTTGTAGCCCTCTGGTTGCTAATCCTTTCCCCTTCCAACCGGGCTACTGTCGCCACTAAAGAGTTGGGACAAAACACGAATCATTTAGCTTGTTTTTGAAACATGTATTGGGTTATACCACAATCGTCATTTTTGGTTAAGATCCCGATTCAGTTGGGAAATAAAATTCTGGTTACGCTACTGCATGGGGAATTTCAATATCCAATTTTTTATCGATATCAGACACAAATTATAAAAAGTTTTCGATCGATATTTGCTTCAGATTAATTCCTTTTAGCGATTGGTTTATTTCCGAACATGTTCGGTGCGTTACCTGTATTTTTCTTCTGAACTTGGCTTCCAACCCATTAAATACATCTGAGTTCCACCCTTTACGGACTTCTTCCAGATCGAACAGGTCAACTGTGAACAAAAAGAAACAGACCTGATAATTACTTGTTATTAAAAAATTAAATGAAGTCAAATGATAAAAGATGAGTGATTTATAAATACAGTCGTTAATTAACACACATTTTAAGTTGTAACCCTTCAGGTGGTTCTCTCTTGGCATTAGCAAAGCTGACCAGATCTTGATGTTAGAAATATCTCTCTCCATTGGGAAAAAACTGATCACATCTTGATATCGTCATCATAAAAAATAGGCAATATCTTCAGACGAGGGATCTAGTCATTGACAAATATGATCAGATCTTGATGGAAGAAATATCCTCGTCACTAGAGGAAAACTGACCACATCTTGATATCGTCATCATACAAAATAGGCAATATCTTCATGACGAAGGATCTAGTCATTGACAAAACTGACCAGATCTTGATGGAAGGAATATCCTCGTCATTAGAAGAAAACTGACCACATCTTGATATCGTCATCATACAAAATAGGCAATATCTTCATGACGAGGGATCTAGTAGTCATTGACAAAACTGACCAGATCTTGATGGAAGAAACATCCTCGTAATTAGAGAAAAACTGACCACATCTCGATATCGTCATCATAAAAAATAGGCAATATCTTCAGACGAGGGATCTAGTCATTGACAAATATGATCAGATCTTGATGGAAGAAATATCCTCGTCATTAGAAGAAAACTGACCACATCTTGATATCGTCATCATACAAAATAGGCAATATCTTCATGACGAGGGATCTAGTCATTGACAAAACTGACCAGATCTTGATGGAAGGAACATCCTCGTCATTAGAAGAAAACTGACCACATCTTGATATCGTCATCATACAAAATAGGCAATATCTTCATGACGAGGGATCTAGTAGTCATTGACAAAACTGACCAGATCTTGATGGAAGAAACATCCTCGTAATTAGAGAAAAACTGACCACATCTCGATATCGTCATCATAAAAAATAGGCAATATCTTCAGACGAGGGATCTAGTCATTGACAAATATGATCAGATCTTGATGGAAGAAATATCTTCGTCATTAGAGGAAAACTGACCACATCTTGATCTCGTCATCATAAGAAAAAGGCAGACATCTTTACTAGACATCTGATCATTAGCATAATTGGTCAGATAATGATGGACGAGATATCTAGTCATTAGAAGAAAACTGAACTGTTAACTCGTCCATCATCAAAAAATAGTTCACATCCTGATGACGGCTCGCCATTAGGGATGTGACATCGACAACAAAACATAGATGTTCAATATTAAAACATTGATTTTAGTAATACATCGCCCAAAAACCATCGATGTTTTTAAACATCGTTGTACTTAAACTTTAATTTATAACTAAAATTTTTTTTAATTGTCAAAACAAGGTCAAAAAAATTAATACAAACAATTAAAAAAAATTTTGTTTTCTAATTGAATAACGCAAAAGAAAATAATGTTTACAACAATTTGAAATAGGTGCTATTAACTATAATTATAAGTAGATAGGTACATAATAATAATTTAAATTATAGTTATTATTAATTATTTTTTATCAACTTATGTGAGGGGGGGGGATAAAACATAAACTTATCTTTTATGTCCTGCAAATAAAAAATATTGGGGACTATAATGATGATATACCCCAAAATTTGTTATTTGCAGTTTGTAAAAGAAGAAGTTTGCTAACATTCTCCCCTTAAGCCGACTCCTTTTTTCACTAACTGTCCCACCAGATAGCCATCACTCACAAATGCTTAGTTGTACGGTTATTTTTAAAAATTTTACAATGGTACTTTTTTTTTATTTGAAAACATCGACAGTGTAAAAACATTAGCGTTTACATTGACAATGTAAAAACATCGGATTTTTTTTAAATAAAACATCGACATCGATGTCGCCTGCCTACTCACGATTAGCAAAATTGATCAGACCTCGATGGACAAGATATCTCCTTGAAACCACTTGGAGGATTAAGTCTTTTCTCAAGTTTTTCTTATAAAGTTTCTCCACACAAACATTTAAATACTTGTGTAAGGGCAAATAATATTTGAAAGAGTGAATGTTCAAGCAAGAAACATACAGTGGCTTCCCAAAATTGAGTATACATTGAAGAGTTTTTTTTTTAATTAAAACTTTGTAACAAATAATCATTCGAATTTCAATTTTATAGGGTGCATTTAAAACACACTAGGCTAAAAAAGCAATGAATTCCATAATCGCGATTGGCTTTAACTATCCCATTTTCAAATTTCAATGTCACAAAATTGAGTCTACAGCTAGCTTATTTCGTACAGAAACACAATAAAAAATATAAAGACATTTTTGTTTCAAATATTATTTCATGCACAGCATCTTCTAAGCCTAAAGAGGTAATGATTGGGGTGTGTTGTTTAAGCTAGATCAGAAACTTTAAATAACTTAAATGTACATCCAATCTTTGGAGCAACTGTATATCTTCTAAGGTACAGATATATTTTTCTTAATGAAACAAATTTCCTCAAAGGATCCAGTGCAGAACATTTGGAATAAAAATAAGATTATTTATATAAAGGTCTTTTACAGTGTATTGAAATTCTGTTTTCAAACTTTAAATGGTGGTAGACAACACAAACACGCACAAAAAGCAATATCAAGAGTAGGACAAAGTGAAAAAGAAAAATAACAGATACATTGATTTTTACTGTTTTGTTTAATATTTGTACCATTTAACAAAAGGATGGCTAATCGCCTTTAATATTCTTGACCTTATGTAACGTTTTATTTTAATTATTTTTAATCAAACTTTCCATAATTTGTTTATTTTAATGGGATATTAAAATACAACGAACATTTTTCTGTAGTTGAATTTTATATTGCAATTTTAATTACATTCAAAGATAAAACTATTTAGATACGTGAATCGGTCAAATTCTTTTGTAGGGCAGCACATTTTCTAACTATGGATATCACTCAGAAATGTTTACTTAAACTTAAGTATGGGATACATATCATTGTTATTTCTCTTTATCAATTGTCCCAGTACAGTGATGTGAAGCTTTTTTTATTTTTTGAAATACACATAGAAACAGAATCATTGATAAAAAGATCGATACCAGTTGTGACAATTTCGTTCCAAAGTCGAAACTATTTTAGAGCACGAGTAGGAAGTGCCTTTCATGCGGGAAAGGTGCAATCCTTCAACAGGTGGGTGAATTTGAGTCGTTTGACCTTGACAAGCAAACGCAATCTCTCTGTTTTCAGATGTTATTCAAATAAAATCAATCTAAGACATATGGGACTCTCATTTTCCTGAAAGTATCAGGAAGTCAAACAATATCCACAGCTTGAAAAGTTATCAAAAAGTTGAAAGTTAACTATTTCTTTTTTCATTATTATGCCCTTGGCTACAAATGTAATGGAGTAAACATTATAAAATAAAATTATGTATCTGCATTTCTATATTTTTGGTAAGTCGAGAACAAATGTTGCCCTCCCTTTTGGGCTTTGAAAAAATAAACACATTGCTTAGGGTAAACTACTAGTAATGGTCAGCTAACCAGTAATGGGCAGGTTTACACTGAATTGACATAAATTAAGATTTTTAAAAACATTCTAGGAACCAAATTAGTGGTATCTAAAAATTGATTCATTCAATATCCTTATAGGAACACCCAAATCTCTATTTTTCCAAGCTTCTTTTGTGTGAATTATGATTTCATTGTGCATGTGTCTCAAATATATAGGTTATGTTCTTTTTATGTGAATTTTTGAGGTGCTTCCTTCTGGCATCGCTGCTTTACATCAGAACTCAGATTTATTGGCATGTACTGATTCCTAACCCTTTTTTCTATCATATAAGCCCATTTTTTTTAATCAGATAGAATGTTTTTCATTTATTTCTAGTCATAGTGCCAATAACTAAACAAAGACAAATAAATATTTTTATAATGGGCACATATGACTATTATTAATTTTTAGGTGAGTTCTAGTATTGTTTGATTATAAAATAGTGCTTTTGAAAAAATTCTGCATTGGCCCGATTCTTCAAAGCCGAAAGAAGCTGGAAAAACGGAATATAACCAGGTACCCCTTCTCTCGACAGTGGCAAAGTTTTCATTTAGTCAAAGAAAACAGGAAGAAATATAATTAAAAGAAAGAAAATGCAAAAAAAAAAGGAAAAGGCAGAAAGAGAAGGAAGGAAAACTACCAAGAAAAGTAAATTATGGATAATAGCGGTAAATAAATAAAAATGTTAATGTAAAAATGAATTAATTTTTGTCTCATTCTTTTAGGAAAGGAAACTGCATCAAAAATGATGAAGGAGTCACTTGGGCTGTACTACAAGTGTGCAGCTAAAGTAAAAACGAGGGGTTTTAAATGCAGCTTATACAACAAAATTTATGGCTGCACATATGTCTGCCTAAAGAATTCGAAGAGTATTTACAGACAGTGATAATGAAAGAGATATATTTGTTGGCCCCTCAAGTTTTTGATATGCTAAAACGATGATGATGACAACATCGAAAATATTTTTTGTAACGACAGTGTTGATTAATTATATTTAACAATAATGAACTGAGGACTGTGTAGTAAGTAACAATAAAGATTAATGTTATTAAATAATTTGGTGTATTTTCTAAAAATTGTTAAGATTTAATAATTTTCAGAATGACCATACCTAAATTTGTAGGACCATAACTGGTAAAACAGCTATATACATTTTTTAAATTACAGCCGACTAACCGGTCTGGTGGTGTTAGCCTCTAGATCGGAAGGTTACTGGTTCGAATCCGGGTCAGCGCATGGATGTTTGTAAACGTATGGTGTAGTGGCGCCTGGTGCACCTTAAATCTGTCTTGGCTGGAAGTCCTCACGTTGGGTTGGTGTGGAAGTTTGGATAGTGGGAAGCCAGTTCAGATGTTACCTCGTCATCTGATCGTGATTCAAAATGATGCGGTGTTGGCCTCGGATTTCTCTTCGGGGTTGATCCCTGACCGTCGCCAATAAACGTTAATAAACTCCATACCTACCCAATGTTTCAAAAATTTACTTAGAAGTAAACGAGAAGAGAGAGAGAGAGAGAGAATTGCTGTTTTGTCATCAACAATAAATTCTCTGATGTTGTTGTTGTCGTGCGGGCCATATATGGCCCAATTGGGGGTGCCATTGTCCCGGAGGGTTGGACTTCTTCATGCATGACACATCCGTTTTACAGGAAGGTCCCTTTCACACATATTGTAATTTAGATCCCAATCAGATGCCGATAACCCTCTGATCAGGTACCCCCAGAGGTATTGATTTAGTATGGGAACATGGGGGACTTTGTGACCACGATCTAGTTAACGTGCCCCAGCCACCATTAGCGAACACGACGGTCTTTAGCCAGGTCCAAGCGCCGATCTCGCAACCATCAGAATTGCAGGCTCCGCTGAGGACAGAACCCACAACCCTTCCGATGCGAGCCCGACGCTCAAATTCTCTGATGTCTGTTAGTAAAATTAATTATCCGACAATATTTTCAAATGAATGCCTGAAGGTTTACATGCAGTCTTCCAACGAGTTACTTAAAAGAAAACATATTCGACTCACCAATATTGCTTCCCAGGCGAGAACCAGAGCCACACTTGAAAACTAGATGCGAAAACACAAAAGAATAAATATTAGAAACCCCCAAATCGGTTTACTTGGGAGTTACAGTGGAATGAATTCCACAACCACTCGACAGAAGCGATAGTCCAAATCGCCTGAAGAAGGAAGTGGAGAAGGTTCACAAAGACCACGAAAAGGAGTAAACAGTGGGAATTAAAACATAAACACACAAAGCTCAGAGAGGGAAAAAATAAATTTGAAATGCATTGGAAGGAGTAGAAGGGTACATGCAATTTTTTGCACCAAACATACAAGTATATTTTAGAAAGTAGTATGGATCTTACTTAACATTTCAGAGGTACGGTAGAAAAATATATGTACGAATTTTAACCCTCTAACGCGAGATTTCTGAGTAGTTCAAGCAGGGGCCTTCCCCCTGCTCGCTGACGCTCGCCAACCCCCGGAGGATTGCTTTGAAATCCTCATTGGTTCACTCTACGAACATTGCTCGCTTCGCTCATATCAAAGAAGACACGCGTTCCAACAGAAGTAATTTTTTACAAAATATGACATTCCAAAAACAAATATATATTTTTTTAATATAAATTTGTTTTACTGCAGAAAAGTACTACAGTACCTCTGAAATCAGAACTCGAAGATTTTGGAATTCAGATGAACACTATGAGCAAATTTTGACTCGAAATATGAGCGGTGCTTTGGAAATCGAATACCCAGCATGTTGTTTGTAAGCTGCAACCGCTTGTCTGATATTTTTTTAAAATCAAATCTCATCCGATAACGCTATAAATTCAATTGAGGCGCGAGGCTTCGTAGTAAACAAACAATCGTACGGTGTTGCTAATAATAAATAACGTCTTTTTTGTGGGCAAATAAGATAATTCACTACGCTACAGTAATGGACCGGACGCCAGCGGATTTGCATAAAATCCGACAACTTGCTTGGGGGTGTTTTTCATCGTATGGCATGGGACCTTTGCATGGTGTTACTGATAAATCGAACGCCGATGCCTAGATGAACATTTTAAACAATCAGGTTCTTCCTACGCTCTGGCAATTTTATGGAATGATGAACGAATGTTACTTGCATGACTATAACGCTTCATATTATGTTGCAGCCTCTGTTAAGCAGTGGTATCAAGATATGGATGTAAAACGTCTTCCCTGGCATGCTCAGAGACCCGACCTAAACCCCTTAGAACATTTGTGAGGCGAGTTAGAGCTTACGGAATAGGGAACCACGTCTGAAATCTACAGCTGAGCTGACGACATTCTTGCAGCAGGAATGGACACAAATACCCGTAGCTGTGTATTAATACCTTATTGAAAGTTTGCCTAGAAGGGTTGCTGGTGTAATTGCAGCACGTAGGGATCATCCCCCTATTAAAGCATGTATTATTTCCTTTATAACATCACATCTTTCTGTCCTGTCCATTATTATAGGGTAGTGTATATATAGATTGTTTTTACACCGCAACACACAATGTCGAAATAACTACGTTTATTGATTTAAAGAATCCATGGATTTTTCAACCTTTTGAAAGATTTAATTGCTCTTTTCTATCGAATGAAATCCTTTAGAACGATTCTATTGCTCCTTTCCTTGGAATAGAATAATTTAGACAGGTTCTATTCTTCGTTTCCTTCGAAAAGAATCCATTGAAAATATTGTACTGAACATTTTCTTGAAATAGAATAAATTGGAAATATGATTGCTCCTTTCCATGGAATAGAATCCTTTAGAACTATTCTATTGCTCTTTTCCTTAAAAATAATCTTCTGAAAAGATTCTTTTGGCTCTTTTCTCGTAATATAATCTTTTATAAAAATTCAATTTCTCGTTTCATTAGAATAAAATCCTTTGAAAAGATTAAATTCAGAAAAAAAGACCAAAGGATTCAAATCGAAATTTCATCAAGACGTAGAGATTTAAACTTAATTAACGCCATGATTAACTTCGAAACAATTTTCAATTCTCCTCCCAACCTCGAGAATAAAAATATCCAGATGACTATACTGTTCAAACGCATGTAGCTTCTGTAACTGTATTAAGTATGAAATGAAATGACAATCCCAGGCCATTGGTTATGTACAAGAAAAAGTAAATTTGTTTTAAGAAATGGCAGGTCAATTCAATCCCTAAAAACAGAGCTAACCACAAAATATTGGTATAGCAACAATGATGGACGAACGAAAGAAAATAGATGAAATGGGTGAGAAAAATGGTGGATTGAGCATGTCATTTAGGAAACTTGGAGAATTGAATGACCTGATGCCGTATAGTTCCAAAAATATGATTTAATAAACTTATGACATAATCAAGAGGCACAACTGTTTAATAGTACGTATCTTTATTCTTTGCAATATTCAAGTCATGATGTAGATTAAATCAGAGTGACAGTAAATGCAATGAATTATAAATTTAACGTACTATTGATGATAGAATTTGTTTTACTTGGAGAGTTCGTGTTTTGAGTCCAATGGATAGTACATTTGAACAACTTTTAGTTGTAATTCTTTCTTCAGAAGAAAAAGACCGATTTGAATAACTGAATCGAATTATTTAGCTCTTGGTCTCCTTTATAAAGGACCATGGGTAACTTTAAATAGCCTGTTTTCTGTGTCACCGTCGATAACAGCAAAATTGCCGGAAAAACCAGAAACGCAAAATGTATTCTGAATTAAGAAATTGTATTAGATTATCAATGCATCTGTTCCATGAATAACTCACCAACTATAACAGTTCAAAAGGGAAGTGGTACAGAGTCATAATAATTAGTGAGGACAACGTAAATATGAAAATTGAGCCATTTTGAATCCAATAAAATTCTACAGACCTATGTTTTTAAGAAAACTAGTTTCCCATATAATGAGGTATAAAGTAAGCAGGTAGTTAATTAACGCTTCATTGGAACAACACAATGGGCTATTGGCGACGGTCCGGGATTAATCCGTAAGGGAACGATATGAGGACAACGCCTCGTAACTTCGATCCAAGGTCAGATGACGTCACGTGTAATGAGATAAATAATGAAAGACGAGTTTTAATTGATGCAAAAAAACAAGATAAACAATTCAGATAAGCATAAGCAACATAAATATTTTCGAAACACATATGGTGCTGATACACACATCTACTTCGTATTAATATTGCTAATAGTGATGATTTAGATCAATGGCTTCCAAAATGTGACCCGCGAACTCCCAGGGAATGGCAGAAAACATGCAATGCTTCATTAGCCAAAATAGAGAACATTACAAAAAAATATTTCATTAGTTTATATATATTCTAAAATGTTTTTTTGAATTCAAATCAATTAGTGAGAGATTGCAGGTTTATTTTTGATTCATTTATTTGAAACAGTCTTGAAATTGAGAATGACTTTTGACATTGAACTAAATATTTATAACTGCTGAAAAGCAGCTTCATTTTTCATTATTTGATTAAAGTATATATTGTGATGCTTATATGCAATAAATAAGCGTTTGTGTATTAACTATTAATTTGATTTCAGTTTTTCTCTGTTTCAAAACTTTAGACTGTCATCACAGTTCCTTACTCTTTGTTCTTTATCGTTAATTTTTTTAATTAACGGTGCAGGAAGGAGACTTCCGAATCAATTTCTTGTTCGAGTCGAAGGGAGATCTAAAATTGAAGGGTGATAAAAGTGAGGTTCCCAACGTTGCTCGCAAATGCTACTAGGTATTAAACAGTGGGGGATCCCAACGTAGCCGTCCGTAGCTAAGAGTGGTTGGTGTGACTAGTAGGAGGCGCTACAAAATCCACCAGCTTTATTGCACGTGTTAAAAATACCAATTTTACAGAATCCAATCAGTAAAAAAAATTTTATTAGAATTTTAATGAGATGGTTTAGGTACAGATAAGCTCGCTTCACAAAGATACTTCATTCGAATAATGTTACAATGTATATACTATAAGACCCGGTGCACACATCCGATTTTTAAAGCACCGAAGCCCAACTATGCACACATAACCGTGAAATGACGAAAGTACTTATTTCTCGCCATTTGCGATAAATATTCTATCGAAGAAAACGTGTTTATTTTGCTTCCTTGGTGTAAAAAAAGAATATTTTGAATAAAAATAGACGTTACTGGATACAATCATTTATTTATTATTATTTATATTCCATTTATTTATGAAAACAAGGTACTTCAGACCAGAGAAGCGTGTGCGGCGAGCTGCGGCGCCGTGGGGAACAGCGGTACAAATTGCATGCAAGTTGGACGTACGTCGCCGCAGCGGTCCCGGAGGCATGTGTGCACTACTCCATTGGATCTAATGTATCTCAGACCGCACTTGTGTTGCGGCTGCGGCGCCGCACGTTGAAAACCCAGATGTGTGCACTGGGCCTAAGATGCTTTGATTTAACGGAACTTCGAACTGCGCGCTTATGGCAGACTGCTGTGTAAATAAAACTTCCGGATAATGCATTAGAACTGAACTGATGAAACTACGGGCGTTCAACAACCGTCTCTTTTCATGCTGTAAATATAACGTTTGAATGCTTCGATTTGTGTATGTCCAATACTCGACGATGTTTTCCACCGCTTGCCACAGCCCATTGGTCCATGAAACCCAAACAACCTCTATAACGAACAGCCGACTAGGAAGCCGAGTGGTTTGCGTCCTGACCCTAGATTCAACAGGTTTTTCGTTTGAATCCCGGTCTGGACATCGATGTTCGTAGCTGTTCGAAATCTATTTTAAGTGTGGAACCCGATCTATTTAACCTTCGTGTAGCAAACAATTGACCGTATAACGACAAACCAAATCAAACCTGATATCTCAGGTTTCATTGAATCTCATCTCGATATTTCCATCGAGTTCAAAATTAATCTATCCAACTCAGACACGTGATGATCAAAGCAACGCATTCATTCACAACAAATCAATTTAAAAATCCGTAACCACAAGGTTAACGTTCCCGAAGAAAAATCCCGTGTCTCGGTGCAATGACCCACATTAATCGGAAAACCGCATAGAAAAGAGGTCACTCGGGACACTTTCGATGGAAAACGTGCAACCTGTTCGGGGAAATTTTCAACTGAAGTCCCAAGTGGTCCCGGTTTCGAAATTGGAAATTGTCACGGGGAAATCCATCGCCTCCTTTCGTTTTCTGCAAGCATAGTCACAAGCGCGAAATGTCAATTTATAATGAACGAGTTCACGAGCTCGCGTGCTAAGTCATCCGACAGGTCATGACTCATGTTGAGGAAGTAATTTGGCTGGAGTAATTGCGCACGTTAATATCTCTAGTAATTCAGCAGACATATGTGCGGGAAATATCGAATTAAATGTGCATAAAAGAAGGTGGAATAAAAAGTTAAAATTGTCCGATTCTTTCTTTTTGTCTCATGTCAGTGAACTTTGAAATGGAATCGAAAACAGATATGATTTATTATTCTCAATTGTTCAAACTCGTTCATTTTGTAGCACTCGTCTTTTTTAACTCGGGAGATTAAAATATTTTTTTCCTAAAAGAAGAGAGACGCATATAAAGCATGAATGCAGGCCATCAGAAACTGTTTAACAAATTTGTTTTATTCAATTCATTTTTGTAATCCATCACAATTTTAATTTCAAAATATGTAATTTATTAGTTTTACCCTTTTTGAACGAGTGTTTTCTTGTTCAACAAAAGTGCTGCTTTATTCTAACGCAATCTCCCTACGTGAAATTCTTCATTCTCCAAAATTCTTGTTTTAAATTCGACAAAGAAATTTTTATCGGTTCCTTATGCATTTTGCTTTAACTAGCACATTATGCTCGATAAGTAGCTTCAGAATGTGGTAAAATTGAACAATGTATGTACGCTTATGTACATTTTCAATAAATAATTTCCAGAACGCATTGTACAAGTGAGTTGCGCTAAATATTTCAAATACAATTGCAAGAATATTGTGTAACCTGCTTTTAATCTCCCCAGCTTCGAATTAATGAAAAAGAAAGGCTCATAACTCCTCCACTAAGCTTTTTAACGTACATCTGCCTTTGGACAGACGTACCAAAAATCTCACTACGGCGATATTTCACCAAATGCATAATTATTATTTTTAATTTCCCCTCTATTAGAAATTTTGCTTGAAATTGTATTTAACAGTTACCTTTGCAGAATCCGTAATTTTAATTTTACAGGGTGTCCATAAAAGAATGTCCCAGTTTCAATGGTATGTTATAACAGTTTAATTTAGACTATTTACAACAAATCATAAATCAAATTGAAGATAAAGTAACCTAGTTTTTCTTACAGATGTTCAATATGTGCAACTTTAGTTATACGATACACATCCAACCTAAAGTCCAATTCTTCCCACACTTAAGTCCAGAGTAATTGAAGTAATAGCCTCTTAAATTCTGTCATTAAGTAGCCGTATTGGACTTTAGGTTGGATGTGTACCGAAAACCAAAGGTGCACAAATTGAATATTTGTAAGAAACACTAGATAAGTTTACATTCACTTTGATTTATGATTTCAATTTTATATTCAATTTGATTTGATTATATTCAATTTGATTTATGTCTAAATTTAGGGGGGAGGGGGGCTGGGACACAAAAAACCTTCAAAAAGTCCTTTTTTGTTTTATATTCTCAAAAAATTAGATATTTAATTATCTTTTGTTTGACACCAATTTTATGATGATATCTTGAGAAGAACCGAAATTATAAACAAAAGAACGTTTTGATAGCTGTCAAAGTTTTAAAACGAAAAATATGTCGACTTATCCGAAAAACTAATAACAAAAGTACAATTGCATACAAATTGTTCCGTAGAAAGGTACTATTACCCAAAATAAACCTTAATCAAAGGTCTGAAGACATTAACGGATTTATTTACGCACTCGGAGTGAAAAATCCATCAGGTACTAAAATTTCACCTTTTGTAACTGATTTTCATTAATGAAACTTTAAGGTGATTTTTTTCGATGATGGATTTTTCACACTTTTCCCAACTTTAAAATGATACAACTCAAAATCTATTCAAGATAATTGCATGAAATTTGGTATGTATATTCTTCATTCATATTTAAGAGATTTGTCTTCAGCAATTTTAAAAATTATTGATATGTTATAAAATATAAGTGTGTTTATAAATTATAAAATAAAAAAATGCTCATTTTTGATTTAAAAATTTTTAATATTTTTTTACATGCATGTATTAAAAAACTGTGAAGGCAAATTTTTAAATATAATATCTGCTTCTAGAAAATGTAATTATTGTGTCTTTTCCTAAATAATTTCTCAAGTTATATCAAAAGTAAAAACAGTCACTTTTTTGAAAATTTTTGAACTGATATCAAGTTAATTTTTTATAATTTTCTATTTGTAAATTAGGTGCTATGTCTTCATTAAAAATTCCAAAGCAATATCTTTATTAGCAAAAAAAAAATAGAAAATTGTGTCCCGGGACACCATAGAAACTGGGATATTATTTTATGGACACCCTGTATTTTCTTATTAGTTACAATAGTTGTGTTGCTCTAGTACGACGTTAATTAAAATTACATTACATTAATTATTAGTTATATTGGTGAATATTGGAATTTATGTGTTCATTTTTGTAATAGTCGTGTATGAGAGATTTTTCTAGAACAATTTGGTAACAGTAGTGTTTTTACTAAAGAAGGTGAAGGTGTTTCCTGTATGTATCGAGGACGTGATGCTAGAATGTTTTTCGAATATGATATGACAATTGATTGGTAAACAGCAATTAGATCACAAGCGTAGCCAAAACAACAAAACCTGAAACTACATTTTAAGGTTACCTACATTAGTATCAGGCGAGAGCATTCGGGTAACAAGAAGTGAACTAACCGTCTTTCCCCTGGTTCCTTTATTTAAACCAAAAAATCCCTCTGAGAAGTAAATATTTTATCAATAAATACGTATTCTATTTATAAATACTTGAAATTTAACTAGCGTCAACTCGCACAAAGAAATGTTAAGAGGCATAGAACGTTTAGCAGAAGATTTTTCATATGCAAATGAAATATTTTTATTTCTGGGAATTCAACCAATCAGCACCCAAAAGGTTTCACATAAATTTTCGGCCTTAAGTTTCATCCAGCTCAGTTTCTATGATTTCAACGGCTAATATTACAGAGTTAAGACTCAGAAAATGCTTCATAAAAAAATCGCGCTAACCCACAAAGAGTTATTTCTCATATAGGAACTCGAACAATTAGAAGGGAAAGTAAATGGTAAAAAATTAACTTGTTTTTAAATAAATTCACATGCTGAAAACATAATAGGTAAATGTTATTCGCTTATTATAAAAATTAAGAGTTTATCCGTCGACATTTAAGTTTTATTAATTTTACGACAGATACCAGAGCCCTAGTGATGTGCTTTCTGTTAAGCTAACTATGGATGTAACAAAGACAAACATGAAACACATTTTTAACCATTTACTAGATGTACTCAAAGTGTGCGAGCGTGATCGTCTTTAACCCAAATAACTCAGATAAGTTGCGTCAAGTGAAATTGATAATTCTCTGATAAAATCTAGTAAAAAATGTATTGCACCTGCAGCCTCAACCAATAACTGATAAACATTGCCCAAACTGAGGACTGCAGTAACTTTTGTTTCAAAGAAATACGCAAGTCTTTTCGATACATACGCGCGTGAGCAAACAGTGACAGGTTTTCTGTCAAGTTAATGCTATCTGTCGGTATTGTTTTTTTGATGGAAAGTGCTTTCTGAAAATATTCAGGACGTAACGTCGCTTGATTTGTTTTTCTAAAGAACGTATTCCAAATTGATCTTGATATTTAATTGGTAAATACCAGTTAAATTAAACGATGAAAGCCGCCAAAACGGCGATAAGCTACAGTTTACGGTAGCCCTATTACGTATCATACGAGAGAGTTTAGGTAATACAGTCAATATCGGTTATATGGTCAGCTCAACGGTCCAGAAAAATCAGACCTTATAAACGGGGTGACCATATATGCGGAACAATACTCCGCTGTTTAATTATGGCAGGGTTATATTCATTTAGCAGAATATAGTGCTTATAAACAAATAATTAAAGTTTTAAGAACACTTTAAAAATTAATTCTATTAAACGGGTTATTTGGAGCGACGAGTCAAGGTACACCCTCTTCTATTCGGATGGCAGTGTCTGGTTTCTGCCTGGAGTACGCCTCCTGCCAGAATGCATTGTGCCCGCAGTAAAGTTCGGCGGAGGTGGAATATGGTCTGGGGGTGTTTCTCCTGGTGTAGACTGGGACCTTGGTCCAAATTCATGGTAAGCTCCACTCCAAGGTCTACTGCACTACACGGTTAAGCGTTCCTTACTTTTCTTTCTCCCTACTCAATTTTCAACTATTGAAACAAAGTTCTGTCTGGCAAGATCCGATAAAAAAATCCATATTCATCAACGTTAAAGACGTTGACAGATTCATATCTTTCGAGGAATTTTTTCTTCTGGTCATTCCCTGTGTTGCTCCCCACCTCAAAAAATGTTACAATTACTTTTTTTCAACAAAAAAAAAACTGATAACCTCATTGAAAAGATGAAAAACCGACCGATAACCAGAAAAATAAAATGACTATTTAAGCGGTGCGCTTTAACACATGTTTCCCTATTAAGTTCGATATGACTTTACAAAACTGACCATATAAGCGAGGTGACCTTATAACAGAGTGACCATATAGCCGGTACTGACTGTAGTAAGTCAAGTCTCCGTCCTTTTCCGTCTGGTTTGTTAAAACTTAAAATCTCACTCGTAAATTGCAAACAATAATTAAAAATTTTTTATAATTATACATTAAAACAAATGTATTTGAAATTTATCATAGGCGCAGATAAATTCTCAGTTCTTGTGCAGTTAGTTTTAAAAATGTAAGACTGTGTTTTTACAGTGTGTAAATAATGGTTAAATCCTCTCATTTACACATTTACTCCGTCATCTCAAAAGAATCATTTTACTGACTCATTTTCTAGCTCAGTGTAAATATTCGTTATAATTTCCTGTTCATAAATTATTCGAATAACAAAATATTTGTTTAGGTTTTAGCATTTCCACTCTGTCTTTTAAACTGTTAATATTCAGGTCTTTAGTAAACCGGATATTTCCACTCATTATGATGTTTGAAGTAATTCGATCCGTATGAAACATAATAACATTTACAAGTAGAATTAATTATATCAGTAGCATGTGTATCACTTTTTAAACCTTGAGTAAGCTAACTAAATCAGAAAACCTATTGATGAGTACTTACTGTGAATATACGGTACTTACTGTGAATATACGGTACTTAACCTTGTATAATTCGATACGTATTCCGTATAACACTGCTGAGGCAGGCTACATTTACAAAAATATGTGGTGCTTAAATGGCATAGCGAGTACTCATTTAAAACCTCCTTACAATGTATTCTTCGAAAAAGAGATACTAGTTATAATTTCTGGATCTTACTAATTTGGTTTTATGTAAATAATTCTTTTTTATTTCGCTTTAACTTGTGACAAAAGTGTGGTTCTTCTCACACAATTAAACTTCCTCTATGTAAGTATGTTGGTCATGCACGTTAATGAACTGTGATGAACTGTGCACTTTCAACCAATTAGAGCTTCTGCACACGAACTGATGCTATCTAAATAAAACTTATGAATATATTTTTGTTACGAGAATCTGGACTTCATTACAGCTTTAAAATTTAAAGTTAGAAGGGCAACTAGAAAATTTTTAACGCCAAACTTTATCAATTCGAAATATGTTTGGATGTTTGGAACATATACACGTAAAGCAATACTTTCCAGAAATATAACGGCTAAAATTTACTTGTTTTCTGGTATATTATTTGTGTTTTAGTGTCTAGTATCAAAATTCGTTCTAAGCTATTGGGACTCACCTGCTGTAATTTTTCCCTTCCAGAAGGGTTTACTGGAAGGCGAATAGGAAAGGCGCAAGTTCTGGATGTCCACTTTGTACTTCCTCCGGTACCATCTGTCAGCAGAACGAACTTTGTACATTACTGTACCCATGGCCATGCCCTTCATGATCAGCTGCAATGGCATAGCTGAAAAAATATAAGAAAACGTTGAAAAATATTTACGCTCTTTAGAAAGTCCACAGACGCTGCCAACTTTCAACAGAAATTTTGAAATACATTGAGTAAAAAGGAAGAAAAACTAAAAATATTTTTACATTTTATCACAGTAGTTGACAAATTCTTTAATTTCAACAATCTTAAAAGTTCAATAATTTGACATATGTTATAAGTATAAATACTATATCATTATGATATCGCTATGAATAAAGAAATGGTTGTTATGTTATGAAAGAGTGCTTAAATTCCGGAAAGAAAAACTTTATTTTGTTCATTAACAGATTTCTTTACTATTTTAATATTAGTTTTGAAATTTGTTTTTTATTTAACACATTTTTATTTGTGGATTTAATTAACAAATGATTCCCATTGCCGAAGTCCTTAGTCACTTACAGAAGTATGTTATATCGTCGTTTTCAAAGTGACACATACAAAGTCAAAGAACATAGAATCTGAGAAAACGAAAGTGAAGAGATTCTATATTCACTAAGCCTGTTTCTCAAGATAAAATATAACCTTCATGCAAATAAAAAGTACCTTAGTGGATTTCATCAGTCTAAAGATCACCACATTCTGGTTTAGAAAAACTAAACAACTTTCATCTTGGAAATTTTGACTGTTTCACTTGTAATCCGACGATGACTGCTATGTTGACATGCTATTTTTTGTACTATAGTTTACTTTGATATTATTTTTTCCTTCACAAAATAGATGTTTTTACAGTATCATATATTAAAGGTTTCTTAATGCAGTTACAAGGAAACAAAATGATATTAATAAATAATTGTTTTTCTAAAATTATCATATGGAATTATCTACTGCAGCAACTTTTCCAATACATCAGTAGAAAGGAATCAATGAAAACCCAGTAGTTATAAACTTTAAAAAAAAAAGAATTACCTTCGGAGAAACCATCCAAAATGCTCACATCATTTTGAGACATGTTTGAAGGAATTAGCAATTGATAGGCAGGATTGGCTTATTCACTGCTTTCCCAGTAAAATTCATCGAATGGAATGACAATTCATTTGAAAATTCCCCGTCAAAAGTGTCGCGTCTCCGACTGTAAAACAAATCAAAATTCTTGCTAGCAGATGGCAACAACATCTGTGCTGAAACGATTGTTCGTTCACGGCGTCAGAGTCCTTCAGTTGATGCGTTTTACGAGGTATTTTCCTTGCAACAGCGGAAGACACACAATGTACAACGACAACTGGAGTAACGCGACTCAATTACGCCTAAAGGC
This sequence comes from Metellina segmentata, assembly GCA_947359465.1. Taxonomy (NCBI): domain Eukaryota; kingdom Metazoa; phylum Arthropoda; class Arachnida; order Araneae; family Tetragnathidae; genus Metellina; species Metellina segmentata. The sequence goes on from OX375874.1 coordinate 19,425,578, forward strand.
GATTTAATCTTTCTGGAACCACAACACGCTCGAATTTCTACCGTCTGACCCTCAAGGAATGAAAAAAGAAAGGATTGCGCCTCTCGGAGATTTTGAAGAAGAAATAAAAGTGCACCATTTTTTCTATAGGATATCGGGAGCGAAAGCTACAGTTACGCAAAAGTTTCGATAGAAACATTCAGTGAAACCCCAATCAGTCGTCACACTCAAGGTGACCAAGAAATGTTGAGGACTTAAGAGTAATAACCACAGATTGCACTAAATACTATGTATTTAATTTGTCACAATTATTAAATTTGTCACAATTATTGTAACAATAATAGAAATTAATGGAAAAACCAAAAACTACTTAAATGATAGAAAAAGTCAACCGTACCTCTCTTTTGAGTTTCATTTAAACATTTTTTAAGCTTTAATACTTCTTTACATACTTATTACAACGAAAAGCGATTGTCTAATTTGACTGAAACGAACTCCTGTCGGTACAATAAATTTTCTTCTCAACATCATTTAGTGCTTTGGATTCGTCTGTAGTACTGTCGATGTAGATATCTAACTGTTTATAAGGCATCAAGAACTTGTGTTTTATTGGTGGTGAAATAATTTCCTCGTTTTTATCGCTCACTCCTTCACGCTTTCCTTTAAAAAATTTCATTGTTATATCTTTACGGTCACTTGAGAACATAATGCAACGTTGCTATTGATACCTATGCAGCCCCATTTATGTCAGATCATATTTTAGCAGGATAACAAATTCTGTAAGCAAAAATTACTTCTAGATCTGCAACTTCAGGGAGTAAAGTTCGTGTATTTATGTCAGAATTATAATTACACCCAAGCTCTTATAACAAGATCAAATTTAGCTGTTTTAACTAATATTTGGTTGCTGATTTCGAGTCTTAAACCTTACAAAATGGCACTCATGTCAAGTTTATGTTAGTGAGCATTTGATGTTTCTTTCAAAAGTAATACTTTTAGGCATATAAAATGACACAAGATTATTTTTATTTTCATATATCTGATACCTGACATTTTATGGGTGACAACACTGGTTTTATTTCACTCGGTGAGAATATGTAACCTCAACTGAACCGCTATTGCTATTTTTTAATTGAATGAGAAGCATGTGCTGTATATCTGTGAGCAAAATTTAGACAAAAATTGGAACAAAGGCAGAGTCGTGTATGTATTAACGTTCCAGAGAAGTTTTGCTATGGGTGCGGGTAGTAAATTTGGAAATATCAGTTATTCATCTACTAAATCTTTCTAAACAACAAGCTAAACTTTTAGATTCAGACTTCAAGAGTGTGGAATCTTTTAGCTAAGAGTACATGCATTTCTATGTTAAGAAACAGAAATTTGGTTCTATCTTATTTCTGTGAAATACTGAATGTGTGCTTTTGCTTAGATATTCCAGGGTTTGTGAAAGAATTACAAATCTCTCACAATCATGAAGAATGCGTTTATTTAACACCTCATCCTATGTTAGTTTTAAAGCTGTTCTTTTTTACAACGGAAACTAAAAACCAGAACGGAAACAAAATTTCAGTATCATATGCTGTAAGAATGAAGAATGAAGAAAGTATGGGGAAAATTATCACTGCAATAATAAAGTATGACCACTTTAAGTGGTCAATATTTTTACCACTTCACATCAGGTCGGGACTGATGAAATTATCTGAAAAAATTGGTTCAGGTTTTTGCACAATTTACCAAGATAAGTGATGTAATACTCTAGAAGGAATTTTTTTTTGTCCTGAAATAAGGAAACGGCTGAATGATTCTGTTCTCACAGAAAAAACGGAACAGCGAGAAGTTTGTAGCATAACAGTCATTGTTATTCAAACAGCACTTACAAGACCTTCTCAAAAACTACAAAAAAAAATTAAATTATGCTGTAAGGTATATAGAATCTTTCTAAAAGATTCTGTTATAAAAAAGGACAAATAGATTCTTTCTAAAGTATCCTATGATATAGAATGGACCAATCGAATCATTACAAACAATTATATTCCAGAAAACAAGCAATAGAATCGTTTCAAAGGATTATACTCTAAATATAGGACCAATAGAATTTTTGCTTAAAAAATCCACAGGTTCTTTCAACCAAAACTTAAGGGGAAGATTTTTTCATTAAATGTCTTGTAGGCAAAAGCAATACAGCTCAAAGGGTTAAATTGCTGAGATTTTCCTGTAAATGTTGTTTTTCTGCATGGACAATTAGTATGCAGAGAAGCCGGAATTAGTAAAATTTTCTCTCCCTTTATCCTCAGTAACAGTAATCTCAGAACAGATTCGGAAACGTTAGGAAAATGTATTGTTGCATAAGACGTAGGACAAGATTTGCTCGTGGAAAATCGATGAATTATTTACCAGGGATTGCAGAAACTTTTTTCACCCCTTATGAGCGTCGCGATACATCAATACAACTCTACTCGGAGATTTCTAAGTAGAGTTGTTTAGTTTTCCCCCAACAACAGAATGATTATTTGACCTCTAGAAAGATTGCATTGATCCTTTCCTTTGAATAGAATAATTTGGAAAAATTATATTGCTTTTCTATCCTTAAAAGAGAATCTTTTGGAAGGATACTATCGGTCCTTTCCTCGGAATAGAATAATTCTTTGTAACTATTCTATTGATACATTCTATAAGTGAGAAACCTTTGGAAATACTGTATTGACCGTTTCCTTAGAATTATTTTGAATTACTTTATCTTTAGAATTATTTTCTTAGAATTCCTTAGAAGCCTCCGAAAAGATTCTATTGGTCTAGAAGGTACTGGTTAGAAATCATGCAAGGAAGACTGCAGGTTACAAGGGGAGATTATGCGTGTGAACCCCTCGGAGGGTTAAGCATATCTTCAAATTTGATAGAACATTTTCGATTTTTTATTTCAGACAGAAGATGTTTTTCGAAAAGAAGAATAGGTTACAGAATTTTTAGAACGTTGCAAAAATTAATACTGATATGTATACAACTTTTTATTGATTTTTTTGACAGAAGTAATAAATATACCTGGAAGAAGTAATAAATGTATCCGTTCTTTGAAAAAACTCTCAAGTCGAAATTTAACTAGATCTTCTCGAGGTTCATTCTGGATTGCTTTTATCGATTTCATTTAAATATTAAATGGTCGTACGTTTTCCTTTCGTAGATTTCACTGTCTCTTTAATAAAGCACATCTATTAATAATAAACGAAACGTTAATTATTTTTCAAATTTTACTTTAACGTTCAAATGCTTCATATTTTTGTGACTTAAAATTTATTTTAAAATATAACACGCATGCATGCATGTACGATAAACTGCTAAACTTTCTTATTAATTTTTCTTTGCTAATTTCTTTGTCTCGATGTACTTACTGCTTTACATAAGAGAAAATCTGGAGACAAATAACAAATCGTGTTTTTTTTTTCAGGACAAATGTGTAGAAAATACTATTATATTAGAGTAAATGAAAACGTTTTGAAAAATGATAACAAATAATGTTTTTAAAAAGTAAAGACTACCAAAAAAACTGATTATTAAAAACCCTATTGATAGCTAAAACACTATCAACACTTAAAATATTTCTAAGAAAACGGGACTTTATACAAAAAAAAATTTTTAACAGAAAAACGGATACCCTTGTTTTTAAAGTAATTCGGACATGTTATAGTAGTTAATAGATTTTAGTATTCTGTATACCGATTCTTATGAACGCATTTCATATAAACAACTGAACTTCATACATGAAAAGCACCCTAACCTTCCTACTGGCGTAGTTTGAAAAATGGTGTACCAGCTCAAGTGTGACCTCGTCATCTGATCGTGGTTCAAAATGAAAGGTATCCTCGGATCAATCCCATCGGGACTGATCCCGGACCGTCGTCAAAAGCCCGTTGCGACATTTATTCAACTCCACTAACCTACCTACCTAAAATAGTGGTGTTTAACAAAATTACAGGTTTCTCTAGTTAATTAATTTGCAAAACCAGACGACTGGGTTGAAAACTGACATTTAAATAAATTTCTTACCAGCCGTCTGAGCTTGATAATTATTTGCACTGGTTTTACCCTTCAATGATCGTTCTCATCCAATCAAAAACTTCAGAATCAAGTACGGGAAGTAGCTGAAATTAAAAATGTGTGAAGGAAACAAATGGAAGGGGTAAGAGAGAAGGTGACGGGAGAGAATTAAAAAAAAGACGAGAATCGACGAACACGGGTGGGAAAAGGGAAAGTTGTAGTAGCGATGTGGAAAACAGCGAGCCAAACACGAAGAGAGATGACCTTGCCGCAATCCATAAAGAACTTCAAGAGACTAGGAGGAAGGAGAATAAAAAAAGGAAGATAATTATCTGCTTAATGTGCTCAAAACGAATTTAGACAAGGTGTCTCTTTTTTGGATCCGTGTAAAGTGATGCCAATTGAACTAATAAAAAGTAACTAGCTTCCGACACGAAGCTTGATGACTTAATTAAATCCATGTGCTGATCACGTCCTCTTGAAGAGTATACGTTGCCGGGATTAATAAGAAAGTAGTTGAATTTACGTTGCTATCGAGCAACACAACGAGCTATTGGCGATCTCGAAGGGAAAAATCCGAGGACGACACGTAATTTTGAATCACGGTCTGATGACGAGGCAACACCTGAGCTGGCACCCCACTCTCTAAACTTCCACACCAAGCCAAAGTGAGGACATTTGAGGACACCTAAAATTTAACATGCACCGGCCCTCTTTGTATACGTCGATCTTTGGTTTGATCAAGTTCCGAACTCAAAACCCGTCGGTTTTTAATTCTCAACTCTTCCAACGTGTCCTAGAATTTGGCAGATATTATCAATGTTGTTGAGGAGTTTGGTTGATTTTAAGGTGCATGGGACCATATTTGGTTAACTCAACGTCAATAAAAAGGACAAACTCACATTTTACTGACACAAGTGAGCACACACAGGGTGGAATCGGAGCTGCACCACCTATAAATCGCTTGTTGCTAGTGCAGTGGGTAAACCCACTATGTCACACTATGCACCCCTTGTGAAGTAATCCAGCTTCTATTATTTGGCTCTTGTCTGTTTTGTAATATTTGTACCCTAAGCTTTGAAATTAGAACGAGTTGGTGTTTGTAAATGGCCATTTAGAAGACAAAATTGCAAATTAGCTCATTGCGATGGCATCCTAAAAACAAACAACAAACAAGTGAAGGACATTAACATGCCTGTTATAATTTCGTTAATAAAGACCCCATGTTTCAGGTTAAGCTATAGGTGGCTATAGGGTAATTTCCACGTTGAATTTATTATTCCACACGCTATTTCGAGATTGGATCCCTGTGCCCCTTGTGGTCGCCAATATTTCCGAGTTCTCTCTCATGAAATAGAGACGAAGCTAGGCTTTGGAACTTTGCGCAAATGAAGCCGATGTCACCTTCTGACCAAAATAAACTTTATGTATATTAGGTTTATATATTATATTAGGTTTATATGTTATTAGGTTTATATGTTTGTCCTAATCATATTAATTTTGTGAATCCATTTTCAAATTAATTTTTTATTGCAATGTGGCATGTGAAAGAAAAGGAGTTTTCAAAACCAACAAAGAAGACCGTAGGTAGGTAGTTAATGGACGTCAAACTGGAGAAACACAACCTGCTATTGACAACGGTCCGTGACTAATTACAAACGGAAATATCTGAGGACAACACCACGTAATTTTGAACCACTGTCAGATCACGAGGTCACACCTGAGCTGAGACCCCACTCTCCAAACTTACACACCACGCCAATGTTAGGATATTTGAGTCCACGACAGATTTAACGTGCACAAACCCCACGTTCACGAAGACCTTTGATTGTATCGAGTTTTTAAACTTGTATCTTTCGGTAGCTAATACGTTACTCTTCTAACCGGGCTTCGGCGGCCCTAACAAACCAAACGTAAAACGAAGATTTTACTATCATCGTACTCGGATCATACATGACAGGTTCACCTTAAAATGTAGTATACCGACTTTTTGACGACGTTTGGCGTTTAATCTAATTGGCATAGAGCAATCTATTATCAGTAATCAATTCGGAATTCAATCTTTGGAATTTCTATTGGCGACGTGCTAAAATCGTATTAAAAAAAACAAATCAGTCGTGTGACGTCATGTCTGTCAATCATTGAAAAGGTGATAGTTACATCTGGAATTAAAGCTAATGAACTATTCCCCGTGACAAACAATGCCTTAGGAGGTTGGATAGTCTATGAGAAATGTCGTATGTCGTACTATATGAGCCTGTTAAATCCAAAGTGCTGTAACTCCACTTTCTGAAAAATCTGAGTTAATGCTGGTAACAAATTCTGAATATGGAAAACTACTTATAAGAAAGGTGGTGTAACTCCCAATTCTTCAAATAACCACGCAGATGGCAGCACAAGATTATGCAGTCCATTGACTATCTAACTAATATTCTACTAAAAGTCTCTTTATCTTGTAACAATGTTTAATGGACTTGCACCACTTTGGCTTTAAACGGCTCATATGTCAATGTAATAAAGTTAGTTTGGCTCAGGATCGTTTTTGGTGACTTGTTATACAGATAGTTGTAAAACTTCGCTTTGTTAGGGGAAATTACATGCCACATGATGTAATGGATAGTGTTGCAATATAAGTGAAATCTGGCCTTATTTTGATAGACTGATTTCCTGTATACGCAATACGCTGCACACGAACAATGTAGAGTGACCTAATTTTTTTTATCTCGCAGGTGCTATTAAATGAAAAATTGAATTGAAAAAGAATCCTTATGCAGTTTCATAGCATTTTCTTTTTTTTTTAATCAACAAATAAAAATAAAGACTCATCGAATACTTTTTGCCCTCATCTTCACGTTCTTGGATCATTTTAGTGTAAAAGCAATGGTTTTCTCGTTTCGCGTGTCAATTTGTACGTGTGCTATTGTGTCCAAACACATGAAAGTATTTTCATGAAAGTTTTACGTTTGAAATACTTGTAATAACTTAATGAATACTCTATTAGTCTATCTCAAATGTTAGTGTTTGTACGTCTGTAAGTTTCACATTAAAATTGCTGTATAAATTTTTATGAAATTTTTTGATTCAAATCCAGTAATTGTAAGTAAGTTATTGAAGTTCCGTGGGGATATATATGAAAGGAATTAATCCGATCAAAAACATCTGATCAAATACAATTTGCTTTGAATTAATTCAATTCGAGCACCACCTGGCAATTTTATGAATGTAGAGAGAGCGATGAATAAGTTTGTTTTTAAAGTGTATTTATTATTGGATACTTAAGATATAGCCATGATGAATATTTCGTGATTCTCGAATATTTTATATCTAAGTACGTTTATAACACATTTAAAAGGTGTAATCGAATATTTTATCCCAATATGATAAAAATAACATATAATAATACCGTTAACCATGCAGGTAATTGTAATAGATAAATCTATAAGGATTGAAAAAAACTGATTTACTACTTTTACAGTTTAACAATCCTTTAAACAGACGTAAGTCTACCTTTGCCGAAAAGTTGTCATAGGTGCTTACCGCCGTTAAGCATTGCCTAATTATCTAATCTACAGGAAAGATTAAATCCAAATAAAAATTATCGATCGATACAATAAAATTCCTTTTATCACAAGATTTTTACGCTTTATTGCAGCCCAGCAATTGCATAATTCTACAAGTTTTATTTCTATTTTTGACAGTAGAAACACACGAAGTTGCTTCACATTAATCACTATTACCAGGCATAAAATACCTTGTAAATTAAGTCCTTTTGAGAGAGATTTTCAGTGTAAACAAACAAACCAGATGGTCTGCGAAGATTTTACCTCTGTTCAAATGATCTCGCATGATACGTATCGGGTTACCTTAAAAAGTGGTTTATCGACGTTTTGGCAATGTTTAGAATTTAATATTGTTTGGACATAAAAAATGCTTCGAGTAATTAGCGTTGACCAATCAAGTACCATATTTGATTCCGGACTTTGGAAATTTTGTTGACGAAGTGATAAAATCGTATTCTTAAAACAAGCGAAGTGACGTCATTATCAGAGAATATGTACAGGAAACACCGATATCGCCGCAGAAACACTACCGCCACCTATATTTAGCTTGACAAAAAAAAAGGCCTCTCAAATCTATATATACAAAAAGCATGTGTGTGTATATTCTCTATACAAATCTACACCTATTGACCTATCCACACCTTATTTGGTACACTTATATTTAAGAACACTGCGGAAAACATAGGCTATTTCTTTCCTGCCTTCAGACTAATCTATAGCCATGAAAATAGGCACACAAGTAGTCCTAAAAGTGACCTTCGAAGCCCCAATTTTAAAAGCTAAAGTTTGTTTTCCTGTAATAAATGGACATGGATAAGGAAACACGTTCTACAGGGTTTGTGTATTTGAGTTAACACAGGGAAATGTCGCGGTCATATTTGAAACCCGAACAACGCCGTGCTATTCAGGTAGTGTTTGATAAATACGAGAAAATTCTTTCCAAAAGCGAAACAAATGTGCATAGAAGTACGTAATGTATTAAACACTACCATTAGATGCTGGTAATAGTCTTCACAACAGAGTAAGCTAAATATGATTAATACCAAACTGGTTAATCAACTCTAATCAAACATTTTTTAGTTTTTTGTCTGGTAATGATATCTACTTAAATGTATTTAATGTCTTCACTTAACATTTCAAGTACTTGCGTTCAAATTCACCTTTAGGCTAGCCGTACATTCAACCAAGAAGTGCCATGAGCATCCGACATATGTACGCATATCCTGCTCGATTGTATATAAATTTAGTTAGCACATGTGACTTTGCATATGGCTTGGTATTCATAGCGTACAATACCCGATATACCTTAGTTATTATTTTTGTAAATATATCGATCATGGTCTGAAACAGTGGCACAACTAAAAAAGTCGTTCCATCAAAAACTAACAAATTTTAACACCTTTTGAGATAAAAGGATAAACAAAAGTTTTCATTAGCATGAAAATACATATCACGATTTTTTAATTTAGAGATATGCCACTTTGCTACAGAAAATTATATAGTTTTCCATATTGAATTTTCTATTTACTATTATATTATTTGCTACGAAAATCAAAAATTTTGAGGTTTGCCAATATTTCACCCCACGAATGACATACTGTTGATTCCATTGTCAGGCAGACTAAGGATCGTCTCAAGTAAATCAATTTTATTATTGCGTTGAAAATGTTTATTTTTACTAGAGAAGTTTTAACTGTAGTTGCTCTATTGTTCAAAATTCATTTAGTGCAACCTAAAATAGCTGAAGAAGCAGTCATAAAAACGCTTTTTGCCTACATCGTTTGGGAACAGGGACCTGATTTTGTAACTGAGAAATCTCTACTATTATAAAAGGAAGTGTTTTTTTTTTGTGGCCGCAAAATCCTGACGATTCTATGGCACTTCCAGCAATGAGATTTGGCACACAGTTAGTCCTAATTATTTGCAATTTTTGGGTCAGTGCGAATTTTGAAATTCAATCTAGAACATTTTTAAATGACTTTAATTAAATTTAATTATCATTGTTTTCTTTGGAATGGCAACAGCATAAAGATATGACAGATTCTAAATTTATTTTTCCCGTTTCCGTTTTTATTTTGCGCAGAGGATAAAAAAAAGTTTTAACTTTAGTTATGTAATTCTTTTTTCTATCTCATAGACCATTAAAGATAGAGAAAAAATTTCAACGGATTTGAAATATGCGAATAATTTAACTTTAGATCGATATCTAAAAATATGATTTTCTTTAAATAAATAATTTTTAAATTTAATATATATTTTATATTTTCGCAAGAGATTGTAAAGTCACGTAAATTTTCACTCTGAAAAAAAAAAAAAAAAACAGATTGCATCTTCTGTCCTTTGCGTTAAAAAATAAGAAACAGATTACATTTCCTATCCCATTCCATTTTCGGGAATGAGAGCAAGAAATATAAAACATATTGACTGGGATTTTTAAGTTTTTTTTCGTAAAATCGGTAGCGCTAAAGATAGATTGAAAATTTCAACGGATTTGAAATCTGCGGAAAATTTTACTTCAGATTGATGCCTAAAAATATGATTTTCTTTAAATAAATAATTTTTTAATTGAATATATCTTAACGGATTTGAAATCTGCGGAAAATTTTACTTCAGATTGATGCCTAAAAATATGATTTTCTTTAAATAAATAATTTTTAAATTGAATATATCTTAACGGATTTGAAATCTGCGGAAAATTTACACCAGATTAATACCTTACATCACGGGCACGGGCAACGCCGGCCTAGCCACGCAGTGGCTAGTAATCAATATTATAGGAAATGATAAAATATCTCGTTAACGAAAGTTTGTGATGAAATGGTCATTCTGAATGCGATCTCATGAAAATAATAACTTGTACGTTATAAAAAGTTATTTATATTTTTGTCGGCAAATTGCAATTTAGTTTCTTGTTCGTAAAAGAATCCTGCGTCGGCCGGGAGTCGAACCCGGGTCAACTGCTTGGAAGGCAGCTATGCTAACCGTTATACCACCGACGCTTGCACGAAGACGAGCAGCTTTTCCTTATTCCAATATTGAATCTAGGTTGTATTTTGATCAAAACATGAACGTCAATACTGTTTGGCATTGAGAACTTTCGCTCTATGTAGGAAACAGTGTTTTCAGTGGCTTTAACTTGGGAAGGTTATTGGGGTAGGTGCTAAGATGACGAAACATTTGTTCATTGTGTGATCGAAACAATTTATTTTATTGTACATTTCTACACCCAAAGTATTATTTATCTCTTTTCTTTATATTTGTACTCCAAATATAATAAATGGTCGGGCAAGGATATCGGTTCGCTAGGATCTGGCGCCTGATATAGCAGCCATACGTCCTATTGAGACAAATCCTTAAGTGAATCTAAATTATTTGTAACCACCTGGGCAGGTAGGTATTTTAATTAACGCCTCTGAAGCAACACAACGGCTATTGGTAACGGTTCGGGATCAATCCAAAGACATGAGGACAACTTATCTTTTGAACCAAGGTCATATGAACAGATCATCACCTGCGTTGGCATACCACTCGCCAAATTTCCACGCCACAATACCGGGAGACTTTTCAGGCCACAACAGATTTAACATGCACCAGTCCCCATGTACACGACCGTCCTCGTTCGGACTTGGTCTTGAACTCGCAACCCTTAGGGATTGATCCAGGATCGTCAACCCGTTGTGTTGCTCCTATGAGATGTAAATTCAACTACTTACCTACCTACCGATTTAGGCTAGTTAGCTCGACAGTATGTAGTCGGTGAATAGCTGATAGTTATGTATTACGATTTGTTATTTACTTCGATAATAAATAGTCGGCGAATAAGAGACACGGGAAGCTTTCACTTGCTCATGTGAGAGATATACAGCCCCAGAAAATCGCGCCTCTACAGCGCACAACTGTTCAATCGTGAAAACAATCAAGTCTAAAAGTGGAAAACGACTATTTTTTGTTTAAGTTTTATGAACGCAGACAATTCATATCCTAAGTTCGACTTTTATGATTATTTGTATAGCGTTCAATAAATCGTACGTGAATATTTAGGCACTTTGACAAAAAAAAATAATTTTTTGTCATGGTCAAATAAGGTCATTGTCTTAGAACAGACCTGTTCATCACACACAAGCACAACAGCGTACTTCATTTAATTTAATGTCCTCAAGGAGAGCAAAAACCCCTACCTGGTGGTCTGCATTCATTCTGCGGGTCACATGATGGATACAACATTGTCTTGACAACAAATACTAGATATGGCTTGTATATAACTTATCTGAGTGGATGTTAAACTCATACTTCTTTAACATCAACTTCAAAGCAATAAATATGTGCCAGATTTTTACTGTTACTCGAGCTTTAAAGAAGGAAGTTAACAATTGAAAAGTCGATTATCTGCCGCGTGAACAAGGTCAATCTATTCAGATCCAAGTTGTCACTTCAAATCATCATTGCTTGAACACTGTCTCGGAAATATCTGAATCCAAAATATTTTTGAAGAGATTGGGATATCACTCACAGGGAAATACCACAATGCATCGATTTTAAGCAGTGCATTGCAAATTCTTTTTGAAAATTTCCAATTTTCTTATTCCAACCGAAAGGTTGAGAGTTCAAGACTAGATCCAACTAAGGCCCATCGCGTACTTGCAGTGGGGGTTGATACACGTTAAATATGTCGTAGCATCTAATGTCTCCTCACGTAGGTGTGAAGCGGAAATTCGGGAGTAAGGTGCTTAAATGGGAAAGTTAAAAATGCCCAAGATTTTTTACGCCTCTATATTACTTATCCTTTCCTGTTGATGGGACGAGGATGTTTAGTGGAAGACTAACTGGGAATTGCTTCCTTTCAACATAGTATCCCACTCTTCAGCATGAAGGTTGTTCGGTGCATGTAATACCCACATGTTGCAAATGGGAGGTTTGAATTTAGATTTTATTGATAAAATTATACGACACACTGAAGTACAATTTAAAGGTAGAACTGTAAATCTAGATTTAAAATCGAAATTTTGATTCCCCAAGCTTATGAACGCTGAGAAATTTGAGATACAAAGCAAACAATAGCTGAGCTACGATTGTTATAATATTTTTAACACCAACTATACACCCCCACTAATTTTAGAAACTCGTGAATTTGGTATTAAAATTGGGAACCTAAAAAAACTTATTCGAAGCAAAGGATTTTGGATAACATGGGCAAAAATGTAGAGAAAAAACAACACAGGATCTTGTCAACTCAATGGTCCTCCATTTTAACTACATGATAAACTATGCTACAAAATGTGATTTCATGTTTTCATTTTCTTTATCGCCGAAATACGTATGTGTACTCAATTTTGTGGCACAATTTTGTAAATTTTACATTTAAAATATGCATTTTCACATTTCTAAATGTGTGTTTTCACCATTTCTTTTAAAATTAATTTATAATTGTTATTATAATTTGAGGACTTCGGAAATATTTTGGGTGTATACCTAACGTGACCCTTTATTTTTTCTCTTTAAAACGGGACATCTACTAATTTTATGTATTTGTATGCGTATTAAAAAAACCGCATATTTCTTTGAAGTTTTTATTTATTAATGAAAAGAACAGGAATGAACATGTGAAAATAAATAATTTATTTGGTCTTATATTTTTCTGAAGAACAAATTTGTTATGTTGATTTTAAGTAATAATAATGGCTTGTACAGTTTTTCAACTCTTTCAATAGCAGGTATAAGCGCAAGCCACCGTGTTATACTATAGTCTAGAAATTTCTTATACTCTGTGTCAATTTCATAACAAAATTCTTTTAGAGCTTCCATGCGAACACTATAGATATAAAATGTGAAGATATTTTCGCAATAACGCATTTCAAAGTCTACCGGTAAACAATCTGCGACAGTTTTAATCGCGTTGTGAATAATGTGAGCTTCGCATCCGACTTCTATCAATGTTCTTCCGAGAAGTAAATATAGTTTTGGTTTTGCATAAACATTATTGACTCCTCGTCTTTTCAATCTGTCAAAATTTTAGTTAGTATTATCAACACCAAATGCCACGATTTTTGAAGTCAAATTATATTCTGTGAATACTTAATCAGATAATTGAGAATGACGTCTGCTGTTTCGCCCGATTGGTCTTGAAATTCTAAAAATTGGACTTGTGTGCCTTCGTAAAAAGAAGCGAACTAAAACAGGGAATATTTTCTGGGACCCGTGGTTTTGAAGCATCAGTTAATATAATAACAGTTGAACTCGCTGAAGCGATCTTTTAATACACCTATTAGTATTGGCATTAACACAACAATAGCTTCTGTTTTACTACGAGCACATCTATATTTCTGTTCAAAACATGTTTGAATTAATTTAGAAGCACATTCGTTTGAGTAAAAAATCTGTGGTTCTCTTGCACCGTATGATTTGCCCTGACGCCTTCCATTGCAGCAACTTCCAGATATTTTGAAGTTGGTGAATACGTTTTTTTTTTAACTTAAGCATCTAAGAACTCGAAGCGGCAGCAAGACCGAAATTTTTATGTTTTTATGATCTTAAATGAGGCTTAGTATCACTGGCACCTTCATGGGTTACGCTAGATTCTGTACGACACTTTTCATATTGACGTCCGATGGAATTGCTTTATAAACTGGTACTTAGTTTGTAAGTTAACATTAAAAGTGCACTTGCGTTTAGAAATTGTTAAAATGAAGGGTTCACGTACAAGAAATTAAATTGACTTCAATAGCACACGTCGATAACAAAACAATAATCAATCGTCAAGAAAGATGCGAGAGCTATCTATGCTTACTCGCAACCGCTGCTGTCGGATTTTTTTAAATTTTTCGCGCCTTTTTTAAAATTATTGTTATTGTGTGTTGATCTCTTTCTGGAAACGGGATATTTAGGAGTCCCGAAGCTGTGCTTAGGGACAACGGGACAGGCTACGTAAAAACGGGATGGTCTCGTTCCAAACGAGACGTATGGTCACGTAATGTATACCCAATTTTGTGATCCACTATATGTATCCCAACAGCTTCTTCCACTTTTATATAGATTACATGCGTTTATTTAAAAAAATTAAAAAGCTTCTTAAAAACTAAAATAGAATTCTGTGACTGGGCATACAAACCAAGCCATTTATTTACAAGTACTTTGTGAAATCTTGAGCTACTCAGTTGAAATGACTGTTTTATTCGAAATTAATGACCTACTCGTACAACCGAAACAGTTATAAAATGTTCTTAAGCTAAAACACACACTTTAAAAAGTGAAGAAATGTTTAATCAACAAACACATAAAATTTCAAGTCATTTTTAAAAATTGTAAGTAATGCCAAAATTAATCTATATATATAATTCTCTTACGTGGCACGCAAAAAAGACGTTATTTGTTATCGCATTTTGGCAACATTGTACGATTGTTCGTTCACTTCGTAGCCTCGCGCCTCAATTGAATTTATAGCGTTATCGGTTGAAATTTTATTGAAAACAAAAATGAATTTTAGTCGAGCTGTTGCAGTTTATAATTAGAAATCGAAGAAAGCGGAGGATCTTTTCAGGGCCATTTAAAAAACGGTCCTTTTCAATGCCAACCATTATAGTTCAACAAGACGCTTGCACTACAACTTTCGACAACAAACTCAATGAAAAAGTGTGGGTGACTCGAGAGTGCTGGAAATGCACACACAAACACCATGCTGGATATTCAATTTCAAAAGCAGCGCTCGCATTTCGACTCAAAATTTGATCAAAGTTATCATTTGAATTCTGATTCCAGGGTACTGAATATATATTTTTCTGTAATATAGCAAATTTAGATTTGAAAAATATTTTTTTGGAATATGATATTTTGTAAACAATTCCTTCTGCTAGGACATATGTCTTCATGGATGCGAGCGAAGCGAGCATAGGTTCGCGCAGCGAACCATTGAGGATTGCAAAGCAATCCGGGGGTTGGCGAGCGTTAGCGAGCAGGGGGCGGGCCCCCTAGTTACAAATATTTTTCTTCGTTTTCATTTTCGAAATCAATGAATATTTCAAATTGACAAAATGTTCTGCTTTTAGAACTTTTGATATTTTCTTCAATTGCGCATTCTGTTTTGTTGGGACAAATATGCACTTAAAAACTCCTCACCCACACCGTAAACAAAAACAAAAAAAGGACAAAAAAAAACCAGCTGAAAAAATCCAGATAAACCGGCATTCTTGGCAATATATCAGAGCGTACAGCAAAAAAAAAAGGTACTTACGTGGTTGGTTACTTCCACACTCGTTGTGGCCAAAACCTTCTGCCGCGAAAACATCGTTTTGTGGGCAATACAAGCAACACCAACTCATTTCAACAGGTGAAAAATCCGCTAACTTAACGAGAAACTATGTTGCGGAAAGAAGAAACTTTCTGCCGTCATTGTGGAAGTCCTTTGTGTTTAATTGCCCGTTGGGTCTTCCAACGTAGTTTTTCCGTCCATTTGCTTGTTGGTTTTGAAATGAATGGCAACAACGAAAATCGTGTTCGCGGTTACGTCGGAGTCTGACGTAGCCTCGAGCTAGACGAGTTGTAAAGGGAAAAAGAATAAACGAAACAGAATTCTACTACACGCGTGGTTCCCCAGGTAAGCAAACCTGCGTGAAATGACCAGCGCGCGCTATGAATTATGTATTTTCCTCTATTTATTGTGTGCATTTCACACGTAAATCGGTATAAGGTATTCGCATGGAATTGTTTAATGCATTTCCTGGCACGTGTGTCTATGACATCTCGAATGACAAGAAAAGTATATTTTTGTGTTTCCGATGAGATAAGAAAGATCTTTTTTGAGAATGTTTGGATAAAATAATGAAACATCCACACGATATGAACTTATAACAATGAATTAAATCAACAGGTAACTGATTTAAAAGACATTCAAATTATATAAATATTGTTAATTTAAATATACATAACTGGTTGTAGGTAAAATATCTTGTATTTTTATCAGCGATACTTATTTATTATCCAAAATCTAAATATCTTGTTTTTATGTTATGATGATATTTTAAGTAATAGAATACTACGTTGATATAAACAACAAGGACTGTTACTCGTTATTATCGGTGGAGTTAGTGATTATAAAAGCAATGTTGTAAAACATCACACATTCGCATGCATTCGAACTACACGGTATAAGTACACAAGATGGAACACACTACTTCAAAGGCTAAGTCTCCTAAAAAATATGATAGTCGTGCAAGATTTCATAACATCATGTTTTGATGTGGTTATGAGAAAAAATTAATTTTCCGTCTGCTGTGTTTATTAATTTATAACTAAGATTTTTTTAAACTGTCAAAACACAAAGTTAACAAAATTAATAAGAACAGTTAACAAATCTTTTATTTTCAAATTGAAAAAAATAAAAGAAAATAATGTTTACAGCAATTTGACATATGTACTAAACTATACGTATAATTAGGTTGGTACATAATAATTATTGTTAGTTATTATCAATTATTTAGCAACTTATGGGGAAACATAACAAACTTATTTTTTATTTACTGTAAATAAAAAATATTTTGCCTATAATTATTATATGTCCCAATATTTGTGATTTACAGTTTCCCCAAAAGAAGTTTGTTAACTTTCTCCACCTTAAGCCGACTTTTTTTTCATTAACTATTCCACCAGTTAGGGGAAAAAACTCTTTCTAATGGGACGGATGTCGCCATCACTGACAAATGCTTAGTTGTACGGTTATTTTTCTTAATTTTTAATGTGGTACTTTTTTCATTCAAAAACAAAACATCGACAACGTAAAAACATCGATGGTAAACAAACATCGGCTCCAATAAATCGATGGTAAATAAATCAATGTTTTTATAAAACATCGGCATCGATGTCGCATCCATAGTAGAAATTAAGAGATGTTCCATAAAATTAGAATTAATAAAATTTGTGTTTTATTTTAAAGTAATATGAATGCACAAGTAAAAAACATTGTCCAAGCTTACGTTTCTTTGTTCTTGTCGATTGAGAGAAGATACACGTAACAATAACAAAGTTATTCAGCAATCATGCAGTACTAGGCACGGAGATAACTAAATTTCTTAAATATAATTAGGACACCTTTTTTGGAACACGCCAAAAAACTTTGTTTGTAGAAAATATTTCGACTTAAGTATGGGGGTTAATAACTAAAATGAGCCATGATTAGTTGACTACGAACTATGTCTTCTCGAGTATGATTAATACTTTTTATACTGATTACACATTAGATAATTAAAGATATTTGTTTGGTGTGTATGTGAATATCGGAAGTAATTTAGTGGTTGAAGGAAAATTACAATTACGTTAAAATATATTGTCTGAAATGTGGATGTATTCAACCATTTTCGAGATTTTCTCAACGTCAAGAAATTAATATTTTTCTCAATCAACAAAATGTTATGATTTTTAAGAATTTTAGAAGACCCATTCCACCTATCGCTTGCGGAAGAATAACAATGCAACTGCGAAGTTGGGGTGAATTTTCTAGTTATACTTGTAAGAGTAATATTATTCAAAAAGAAAAACTAAACTTCCTTTTTATCTTTCCCCTTCCATTAAGTTGAATATTTATAGTATTTATAACGTGCTGTAGTGATTATTAATCAAGATATTCTTAGTTTTCTTTTTCTGAATAAAATTACGAATTCCGCTTGGCGTTAGTGTTCTTCTAGAACAGTGATGTGACGTTCAAAATCAAAAGAATTCATCTTACATCAGATCGATTTACTTTAGAGAATCAGATCAAAACCCGATTTACTTACAATCTAAATGCAAGTAACGCATTTTCAAACTCGTATCCGAAAAGAAGAAAATAGCTAAGAGATCTGGCTTAGATGGCTGAACAGCATGTTTCCAGGTTCTTATAACGGGCATGGTTGTAATGGTGGAGTTGTAAGATAATCGATGTTTGTTTCGGTAACACGTTAAAATATCAAAACCGCCGAAGTGAAAGCAGCCCATTTTTATCTAAATGTATTTCTCATGTTTATCATTTGCAGTTGGTTGCTAAGACGCATACATGTCTCCATAGTGACACATTGAAAGGTCTTTTTGCGACACTGGGGAACTTTCACGGCTGTTCGTGAGCTAAAATAAATATTATTTTTAATAGCAATGCTCAGTAAAATTTTCCCAGAGATGTGGTGAGAATTGAGTTCGAAGTTAAGACTAAATTGTGCTGATGTTTAGTTAATAACTTGAAATTTGACTAATTCATTGAGTTCTTTATTATTGTTTTCGGTTTATACGAGGGCTGTTCACTAAAGAATAATCATAACTTTTTTAAAGGTGATTAAAAAAATCAAGAAAAATTTAATTCCCATTGTATGTGTGTGGCTTAAGTTTCACGGTCATGGTGTCATTGCTGAGGCCTTGGCAGCCACCAAGTACGCCTAGTTTTACTTTCGGATGTGGATGTGACACGCGATGTACAACACAATGCATTGAAATTTTGTTTTCTATTTAAAAAATCGTCAGCTGAAGTCTATATGATGCTACAGGAAGATTATGGGAAGAGTCATGTTTGTTCCCCATCCTCCATATATTCCTGATTTAGCACCATGTGATTTTTTTTCTTTTCCAAATTTGAAGAACCACCTCCGGGAAAAGTGGTTTTCATCATCACAGGTAGTGGTAAAAGTTACGTAGGCGATTTTGAAAGACCTGTCAAAAAATGGCTTCCAGTATGTGTTTGAAGACTGGAAAAGAGGTGTGATAAGTGCATTGCATGTAATGGGGGGTATTTTGAGAAAGACCATAAAAATTTTGAGGATTTGTACAGAAATTTATTTTTTAAATCTATGATCATTCTTTATAGAACAACAGCCCTCGTATAATTTCAATGAACAAAAAGTTTTCGTTCACATTTTCAGAGTTGGTGACACCTCCACGTAATAACAAACCGAAACTATGTAGAGTATGGGTACTACATTCTTGATAATCGTAATTACCTTTGAAAATCTTGGTGTCCATACTTTACAACTGTTTGACAGCCATTATGTTTCTGTGTTTACTCAGCATTCATACTTTTTCAAATTATATACAGATATGGTATCCGGATATCTACGATATAAAAACCCAACTAGTTTACACAGCTGTTTCTGTCAGTATTTTACTTTCTAGATTACGTGCTTGTTTTCCCCAATTTTGCTACTTTTTTATATTTGTATACATAGCATAATAACACATACCTACATAAAAATGCCCTGCATAACTTTAATATAAAGCATGACATGAATTTTAGAAATATTCTATTGGTCATTTCCCTAGAATAGAATACTTTAGATCGATTATATTGGTCCTGTTACATGGAAACAGAATTGGATCATAGAGATCAACCGCGTTTTGTCATTTATTTAATGCAGAAATGAAAAGATTGTTTACGGATTATTTGATCATATATGAGTCTCCATAGGTCTTAATCGAACTTTTCATTAGTTATCTACCCATATCTAGTCGTCTGCAAGAAATATGTTGATTACCACGAAAACGGAATTCGGTAGTTAGTGGAATGTCTGTGGAATCAACCATTTCCGTACTAAAATAACTATTACTTTAAAGCAGGGCTCGAAATAGCCGGGTGCACAGGTTCACTGTGCACATGAAAATAAAATTGTGCACCTAAATTTTTCCTGCTAGGTGCATGCCGTGCACCTAACGTTAAAAAAGGGGAGGGAACGTTTTATGTTATTTTGATGCCTCAACAACCTATTAGTATCGACCTCTCTCTCTCTCTCTAAAGGAATGTAATTAAAATTCCTAAATACACACTATGCGAAAAAAAATCTCTGGGCCGTAAAGGGTTTAAACAGGAGGAAGGTTTACTTGTGCCACTGCCACCAGAACTTTCCGATGATCGAAACATTTTCCAGATGGCTCTGTTGAAGCGACAGCCGTGCGCCGGAGAAGGGAGAATTTTGATGTTTAAATATTTTTATTTACTACCTAGTACTGACCTTCATAAACATACCCAACTAATAAAGTAGTTTACATTACATCAATACTCTTTTATTACGTTTTTTATTAAATATGCACCTAAAATTTAGCCTGTGCACCTAATTTGAAAACTTAGGTACACCTTGCGCACCTGTATTAAAAAATCTATTTCGAGGCCTGTTTTAAAGTATCCAATCAATTTGTATATTAACTGAGAATTTTCAAGAAATTAGCAACATACTTTTGACCATGATTCATTTTGCTCAGATAGTTTTAATTTTGTTAACAACAATGTTTTATATCGACCAACGATATTGCAATGGTATTATATCGATTTGAGTCCATTCATGAGAATTTGGTCATATTAAACGGTTAATTTTATTTATTTATTTATGGTTTATTTATTTATGGAGGACTATATATTTCGTCAAGCCCACGAACAGTTCTAAATTTTTCCATTCTAAACTTTTTCGTTCATGCTTCAAAAAATGATGTTCTTCTCACTATTGAGTCGCTAAGCACATTTTGAGAATCCCCTGTATAAACCATATGGGTATGCCAGTTTGGGATCTTAACATCCAATATTAAATGAAACTTATTAGCAATGCTCCAAGTTAATTCGAAGTGTCTGCTTCCAACGAAGCTGATGAAGCAATCAGCTCGTTTTCAACGAGGATCAACCATGCGGTTAATTAAAGAATCAGACAGGAGCTCTTCTCTGAAATGGGAACGTTTTTCTCTCTCTCTCTCTCTCTCTATTGCTATTTCAAAGCTCGTCAAGTTTGACAATTATTTTTATTCTTATGTTATTAACTTTTATTATATAATCAACACTGCATCGTTTACAATAAATTAATGCAAACGCAGCGAATGTATTATATTATTTTGAAATTGGTTTTCTTATGTTCTATTTGAGAAAGGATTTAGCAGGTGCCATTTACGACCTTTCCAATTTTCAAAACAATTAGGAAATGGCTTATTTTGAGTGGTGTCTCTTTTGAAAGCGAAGATACGATATAATCTTGATTTAGCCAACATCTCGCAAAAATACGCGATTATCAACCTGAGATGACGGACAATTTGAATACATAGAGCTTAATTTTAAAATGGTACAATGAGAATTACTTTTAAAGAGCAGTATATTAAATAAGCAATTTCAAGGACTAAATATAAGAACTGAAATTAGTTGTTAATGTTAGCTAACTCAGTGGTTATTATTGGATTTATCTTATGTGTTTTTAGGAGGGAGGGGGTATGAAGTACTGTTGGTGTGTGTTCGAGCTCGCGATTGATGTTTCAATTTATTTTCATTTCAATATTTAATGTGCCTGCAACTTTCCCGAGCCATTTGGATTTTCTCTAAGCATGATTGGAATTCTGATTTTATACGCAAGTAGATGGGTAGTAGTTAATTAACGTCGCACTGGAGCAACACAACGGGATAATGGCGACGGTCCATGATCAATCTCCAAGAGAAACATCCGATGACAACACGTGATTTTAAACCTCGGTCAGACGACGAGGTCACACCTGAACTGGCACCCAACTCTCCAAACCTCCACACCACGCCAACGTGAGGACATTTAGGCCATGGCAGATTTGACATGGACCATCCCCCGTATTTGGTTCATTACTTCGTTACTCTTCCAACTAATCACTAGGGCAACTTTTTGCAACAAATACAACTTTTTTTCACACATTCTACGCTGCATGTAAAGTACTAAAACCAAAATTCCTCTTACATGGGGTGTATTGTAAGCGAGTTATAACCGCAACAGAAATGCAACTTTCTGCATAAATGCAACTTTTTGCATAAATGCAACCATCTGTAACTTTTTAAAATTTAGCTTAAAATTAATTAATATGAAATTACTATTTCATTTTTTGCCCTCTGAACCAACCCTTCGATCACGTGTGTCTGATCTTGCGAACGCCGAAGTATTGCGGATCAAACAAGAAGTTCATGGAAAGAAGGTGTTCGTCCTAACAGACGAAAGTGAAATAAATGGCAAGAAGTAATTTTGACACAATGGTTGGCACTCTTGATAATACAGAGGAAACTTGCGTAATCGACTGCAGAGTTTGGGATGTGAGTGTCGATCATCAATATGTTGTTCGCCTTGTAGATGACGTTTTAAAATCTCTGAATGATGAGCGAAAGGATTTTGCGTTTCTGCTATCCGATACAGCACATTATAGTATGACTGCGGCAGGGGCAGTTTTTTAATGTTAAAGAAAGTACTGGCCAAGAAAGGCCATTCAACGTTCTTCTGTATTTAAGAATGTATTATAATTCTGTTGTACACGACTAAAATTGTTAATATATTTTGAATTTTTTCATTTTTTACGAATATTTTATTTTAGAATTTAGTGTATTAAAAATAAATGCAACTTTATTTCCATAAATGCAACTTTAGGGAATGATAAATGCAACTTTTCCCATTGTTTCTGCAACAAAAAAGTTGCCCTTCTAATCACGAATCATGATCTGATTTAGAAGAACGAAAAGTGCGGGGTGTTTGGTTTAGTTTTCAGAACAGAGCTTGTCAGTCTTACATCGGTCGGCGTCAGATAAATATACAGCTTTAAGAAATGTTTAGTTTGTAGTTTTGAATTCCAGTATAGTTTGTACACGCACTACATATTGCCGCAATACAGTCAACTTTTGAAATTTGGAGGACAATTGAGTCTTTGCGCATAATCAACGGCGGACCAGTATCAGGACTAACTATAGAGTTGATCTTTGATCATCGACATTCTAATGAAATAGAGGGGGCAACTGGACGGAGTCACAGTCATAAGATGCCAGAAGTATAGGTCCTGTTGGCTTAGGAATCGACTTGGGACGATTGACTATCGAAGTGAGCGCGTATAACTAGTTAAACACGAAGCGCGAAGATAAAACTGGAAGTTTCGTCAAGCTTCTCATGTAGTCCTCAAGCATTAGGATTCCTTATTTTTACAATTTCATGTGATCGTCAACCAGAGATCTTAATGTGAAGGTAGGTAGGTGATAGTTGTTGAGTTTACGTCGCTCTGGAGCAACTGAAAGGGCTATTGGTGACGGTCCGGGATCCAAAGGAAAAGAATCCATCCAAAGGAAAAGATGAAGAGGTCAACACCTTAGCTGGCACCCCACTAAAATAACATGAAGCTGCGAGCTCGTGCTCCGTCTATGTCATTAGAATGTTTCATATTTTGGTGATGAGACAAACACATCACGCATCATTCATCAAGTCTGGCTAGAGAACTACAGATGTCATTCGAATGTACAGGTTAGGTAGAACGTCGTTTTACTATTCTAAGTTATTTAATACGAAAAAGATAGTCACACTGATTATTATGAAATAACGTGAATTACTCTTAAGACTGAAGCTAAATTGAGCCTAAAATCAAATTCATTTGTTGTAAACACCAAATTCAAAACTAAGTTACTTGTGCTACACAAACTGAATTTGTTTTAAGTAAAAGGCTAGGTTTGCTGTGAGATCTAATAAGATTAATGTAAAGTCGGGTATTTTTTTTATCAAATCTTCTGTGTCAGGTCGACTTAATATACGCATTTCGTTCTAATCTGAATTAATAATCTTGTAATTACGCTTCGACACGCTTGGACTGTAAAAGCTTAAAAGTTGCAGCTAAAATCCCAGTTCAAGGCTGAAGTTCAGTAATAATTAAGATTATCATCATGATTGAAGGGTTTTGTGAAGAGATGCTTATGCCTTCTAAGCTTCCTAACTTTTGGTTTCTTTTTCGTCATAATTGGAAACTGTTAGGCAACAAGAAACATGAGATCTTGATGTATATTTCATATCCGGAAGTTCAAGGCAAATAAGACTTTCTTATACAAAGCAAGATTGAGAAAAGAATAATATTAAATTAATGGTTAAGGATTCAAAGTACTTACATTATTGAAAATGTATTACGTAACTTTGAAACTCCGTACATCAGTCTCTTGCAAGTTGTCATTTCTGGTGTTTCGAACGAGTTTATTCGTTAAAATTGGACGCATGTTGGAATGGAAACAATTTTTTCCACAATTATTTAAAGAACCTTTTCTCTTTGGATTGACCAGCTCCAAAAGCCCGTTGTGTTGCTCCAGTTCTAGGTAAATTCAACTACCTACCTAACCTACATGTATGTGACACTGATGCTGCAGAACTAAGTTTACTTTTGTGCAAATTTCAGAAACTCTTTGCAACTTTTGTCAACTGTAACCATTTTCTTTTTCATCGGACTTTGATTTCTGATCATTAATTACACTTTTGTTTGAAACTCTTTCCGCATCGACATTTAAGACTGGAATGCTTAATACAGACCAAGAATTTTGGTTTGGCAAATCTACTTGTTTATCTCTTAAATCATTCTAATAGGAATCAACTTTATTCTATGCAGGGGTGAAAACAGCCAAAATGTAAAAAAGAGGAAAATATACGTTTGTAGCGTTATTTTGAACTACAAAAATAGCTGAATAAGAATACTATATTTGTGTACAGAACAGTGGTGCAGCCAGAAATTTTTTCTGAGGGGGGTAGGCAAATTTTTAGTCTGATAAAACCATACTAAGTCCACTAAAACCAATAAAATTTGTTTTTGGAAGTAGGGAGGTTAACCCATATCCTCCCATGGCTGCGCCCCTAGTACAGAATATGTGTTTACACGATAAGCATGTATTTTCGCCTATTATTTAGGTTAAAAGCTCTACAAAGTCCACAAAAAAACAATGAAATTTGTCTTTGGAAAAGTGGGTGGAGGAACCTTCGTGTAAATTCAAATTGTGTAAAAGAGAAAAAAATATGTAGGCAACTATAAACAGTATAAATAAGTTGCATGAAGTTGAAAATGTTATTTTTATGAATATTTTTGAACATCTCACCAATGGTGAGATTTAAGAGTTACAATTTTTCCAAAACCTTGACACAAAAATGAAATTAACAGGAAATAAAAATGCTGTTACAAAAGAATAAATCAAATAAACACTATTTTTATTAAATAGCATAAATTTCATATGAAAAAAAAAATAAGTAGACATCAAAAATAAAAATGGTACAGCTTCAGTCTACGTTTATAGCAAAGGTAACGGACTTGGCGCTTTTTGGCGCTCTTCTAGTAGCGAGTAATAACAGGTTAAAGTTCCCCATCTGCATAACGGTTATTGCGGATTTTAATACAACCTGGTCAAGTGAAAAGTTTTAAAATTTCATTTCGAATATTCCAGAAAGTTCTTTCAAATTCCGTTAAACTGTCGTTTGATTTCATTGGTTCATTTGAAATAATTCTTTCCTTGGCGACTTAAGGCCCGATGCACACATCGATTTTTCAACGTGCGGCGCCACTGCGGCACCGAAGCCCACCTATACACACATAACCGAGAAATTACGCACGAACTCATTTCGCGCCATTTGTGATAAATATTCTATCGAAGAAAACGTGTTTATTTCACTTACTTGGCGTAAAAAAAAAAGTATATTTTGAAACAAAATAGACGTTACTGGATACAACCATTTATTAATTATTATTTATATTCTATTTGTTTATGAAAACAAGGTACTTCCGAACGGCTGACTCATGTGCGGCGCCGTGAGGAACTGCGGTACATATTGCACGCAAGTTGGACGTGCGTCGCCCCAGCGACGCTGGAGGCATGTATGCAC
Source organism: Metellina segmentata (assembly GCA_947359465.1). NCBI lineage: Eukaryota > Metazoa > Arthropoda > Arachnida > Araneae > Tetragnathidae > Metellina > Metellina segmentata. Next base: position 19,451,736 of record OX375874.1, read on the forward strand.
TGCTTCATTGGATCTAACGTATCTCAGACCGCACTTGTGTTGCGGGACCGCACGTTGAAAATTCGGATGTGTGCACCAGGCCTAAGTGCGCCAAGGTCAGGCCGTTGCTACAACAAAAACGAAGACTGAAGCTGTACCCCTGTGGTAAAAAAAAATATAACTTAATTCAGTTTAAATTTACAACCTATTTTCGAATATAAATAACTTTTTTTTTTTCAAAATCTCTATATTTTTCCGTAAATATTCTTATTTTTTATTCAAATCAAATAAAACTTGAAATTAATAACTCGTATTATCCAAGAAACAATTTAGCTTATTAAAACAATCATAAATATCGCCCTAAAAAGAAGCATCATTTTGAAATTTCCGTTGCAAAAAATAGCTGCAGTCTATGTTTAAAACGGTGGAGGCACCGCCTTGGCGCACTTCTAAAGTCGCCAAAGAAAGAAGTTTTAACGGATTTTGAAAGTACTTTCTAGAGTATTCAAAATGAAAATTTAAATTTTCCGCTTGCCGAGGTTGCCATAAAAGACGAAAAACCGAACATCTTATTTTCTAGTTAAACGAAAAATCACATTAAAAGCTGATCAACTTAAAATATATCATTTATACCTTTTCCGCCGCATCATGACGTTTCACGGCCGCTAGATAACAGCTCCGCTTTTTTAGGAAACCGTAGCTTTACCTACGAAATATACAACAACGTACGCTAACTAGTTCAAAATCCAAGTTCTCCAGGTTTGCCTATAAACTAATAAGCTTCTCACAAAGGATTCTTTTCAAAAAAGAATTTGCAAGAGTTATCTTTTTTTACGTTTATAGAAGAAAAAAAAGGGCAAAAATATTTTTTTTTTCGTAAAAAATGACAAAAATTGGTCATTTTTTCAAAAATTTACGAAAAGTCGGAAGAATCTCATCCCTGAAGTAAGGATACACTTTCATTAATATTTTTTTTTACATTTATTCTTTGGCTGTAATTTCATGATATAATTTAATTCTTTTAAGAAAAAATCGTAGAAAAAGCGGAAATTTTCGGAAGAAAAAAAAAAGCGGAAATTCTCAAAAGAAAAAAAAAAGCGGAAATCCGCGTAAACGCGGAAGATTTTCACCCCTGATTCTATGTTTCTTGTTTACAATCAGGGCCACGGTAGCCTGGTTGGAAGAGTAGCGGATTAGCAACCGCAGGGGTGTGAGTTCGAAACTTAATCCAACCAAAGACCGTCACGACGGTCTTTGGTTGGACAAAGAATTGGAATTTTACACCTATCTCAAAAAATTAATTTGGACGAATGGTTTTTGTATGAAATAGAAAATTTTACGATACCTTCACCAATGGATGCACCTTCAGACCCTCTGGCAGCCATTATTTTTGTTGTATGCTGTCCCTTTTGCACAACAAAATGCACCTATTCCAGTTTTGAATATTAGTCTTGGGTCCTTGTGACAGATGTAACCCACAAGCAAAATCAGATTACATGTATTGTGTGATCGTGAAGACTGAGTAAAGAACTGTTTAGGGCTCTTGGAAACCATGGAAAGATAAGATTAAAATAAAATCTCTCTTATCGACACTTTTATCTCTTTTGTATTAAAATGTATTTTTTGCATTCTCTTCTCGAGATAATCTTTTTATCACAGAGGGAATAAGCTTGGCTATAAACTTTCCTATATTCATTGGTTTTGGAAAAAACCTAGAGGACATTTTAAATTAAGGGGGTCCGGGACACAAAAATCGTCAAATTTTCGAATTTTTTTTTTATTATTTTAAGAAATTCTCTGTGTTTTTCTGCTTAAAATGACGTCTAAATCATGTTTCTATCTTAATTAGAACTAGAGATATAATAATTTTTGTGGTGCGTTGTTTTGAAAATCTAACACTCTTGACAGTTGTTGTCATGGCAACAACATCTGTCTTTAAAACTTTAAACGCGTTTTTCTCCATGATACTTTTTTTCAAGATTTCCTATATTCAAATTGCTATAAGTCGAAAACCGATAAAGTTTAAGGGTTGAAATTTAGAATATATCTTTTTCAAACATTATACTTTAATTTTGATTCAGCAAATTTGAAACAAATATTTACTTTTAAAAATATGACTTTTTTAAAAAAAAGTACCTTAAAATTTTCAAAAAATTTCATTAAAATATTTTTTTATTTTTTATTAAATTAATATTTTTTAAATTCCTGAATCAAAATTAAAGTTAATAAATTTGTGAATAATTTAATGCAAGAATTTTGAAAATTGATCAAGAATGTTTTGAGCTTTAGCAATTTAAAATGACCCCTCTTTTTTTCAAAAAATTTTTATTTAAAATTTTTAAAGAACTTTTAGAAAACTTTTGTGCTGTGATTTTGCTTATTAGTTAGATGGGTAATCAGTACAAAAAAATTCAAAATTAATTAATAAAAAAAAATTTTCAATGTGTCCCGGACGCGATATTCCACATTGACTAACTCCCGGGCACTCGCGTCGCCAAGCCTGCCAAATTTTTAAGCTGTCTGTCGTTCCGCGGTAATCCCTCCCCCGTAAGTTGGCAACCCACGTCCTTATGCAACGCGCCCGTCTCGTACCGTCGACACTAGCGCGTCTATTGTTTGTTTGTTATCCAGAGGCTTGATTATCAATTATACAAGCGCCTCAGCGTACAGCGTAAGTGTCCGACAAGTTGACTCTGATTGGCTATTATGATCATGTGCCTGAGACGTAAAGGTGTTTCATTTGGCTATTTATCTACGTTTATGCGCAGATCTCTTTGACTGATAGGAACGGTTTTCGAAAGGTTTTAACATTTTGAACCGAAAATTGTATCCTTTTATTATATAAGTTAATAATTATATAAGTTAGTGTTTTATGTATGCTTTTTGTTACATCAGAATGGTCCTAAACCAGGGATGGATACGACACCATCATCCTAAAGCAGAGGGGCGGAAAAATATCAGCTGGTAGTGAGTTCAGGAGTGGTTTTTAGATTATTTATGTAAAATCAGCGGAAGTTTGGAAAAATAAAAAAAGGGTATTAAAAATTAGGAAAAGTAATTTAGAATCAATTGGAATCGTTTAAAAATAATTTGGATGATCTAAAAATATTTCCGCCAGTTGGGTTCGAACTCGGGAAGTCATCCTCCGCCGCTAACGCCAAACTGATGGTAAGTGACTTTAGCCATTTGGCCATCGTTGCTTCACCAAGAAGAGCTCTTTAAAAGAAGAGTTCATTTTTCCCTCCCCTTATTAAAAGTTGGCGAGAAATACTACTAACAACAACCATACAACATATATATGAGGAGCCAATCAGAGTCAACTTGTCGGACACTTACGCTGTACGCTGAGGCGCTAGTATCAATTATCATCGAAGATGGACACGTTTAAAGACAAATATTTAGGCGAGTTGAAGAAGGAATTCTTACTTGCATTAGACGAGTATAGTTGAAACGACGAAAAAATCGTTTTTGATGTGCAATCCAAACCGAGAAGGAAATGAAGATGTTTGGAAAGCTTCAGCTCACTAACCAACACGATGTCATATATATGTTTCAATGATATAACAACAAAATTTTTATTATTTGACTACTGTCACTTTTCTTGCCGGGGTGCGATTCGTAAATTAGTCTCCATAAAAACTTAATTAATTTCAGGCATTACGCCAGAAAAGATGTGACTGTTTATGGAATTCAAAACAAATATTAAGTTGAAGTGGTGTTGCACAAAAACGGGTTTAAAATACACATCGGATGAGCTCTTGACAAAATGTTACAGCAAAACATTAAATTCTCCGTAAACAAACAGCGCGCGATCACTGCGGTTCGCGAATAATCTCGTGAAACGCGAGAAAGCGCGAGGTTGGCATCAGGGATTGGCGTAGTTGCTAAATCCTTGGCGACGCGAGTGCCCGGGAGTTAGTCAATGTGGAATATCGCGTCCCGGACGCGTATTTCCATTCTGCGGTACTTTTTTGGCGCGTGCGGGAATTTGGCGACAAAATCAGCTAGCGTACAATGCCAACTTGTAACTTGACGTCATGCGAATGAATGTAATCAACCGTGACCACAAGCGGATGGAGAGAGAACGATCAGCATGAGCAATGTTAAAAACTTATAAAATTCAGCAAAATAACATCTTTATTCACATGTAAACAATACAATAGCTTTATGATCGTACTGTCTTATTTTCCTTTCCATTTGGTAACAAGCATTGTAGATTATCTCGGAACTTCTTAAACAGACCGATGTATTTGAAACACCAATTTGTTTTTACTGTGATGAATCTCGCATCTTTTAATATCTAAGCATATAGAAATACAGGGTTTTATATGTTTAAATTAAGAAAATTTTTCATTTTGCTTTACTTGTACCGATTGTTCTCAACTTTTTTCCCTGAACTCTTATTTTAAACAAAGTTAATTTTGTGTATTTTTTTTAAAAATAAAATAATTATCTGATTAATTTTAAATCTCGATGACTTGTGTAGTAATCAGATGAATGAATACCATGGAATTCAGGAACACATTATTTTGGTTGTATGAAAATGTCCTTTGCTTTTTGTACCCATGCAGATATCCAACACATTTTACATTTTTAAACGATTTAACTGTGCATTGCCATGGTTAATTTCTTTGGAATTCAATCAGGAAAAAAGAATCCTATCTGACTATGCTAAAGCACCTCTAGTAAATACAAGACATTTAAATTTATTTACTAATTGATGCATGGATGATTTGATACATTAAATCGAGATTTTTTCAAATGTGAAATGCAGTAAGTTATAATTACCATTTTTTTTAAACTTAGGGTTCAATAATATAATTATGCTTCTTAAAAGTATTGAATTTATTTGTAGATGCTTTTTTTCATCAAATCCTTGTCATGGGCACCCATACAGAGGCACTCAAGCCCCCTCCATGGCCATTAGTATTGCCAAATTTGATAAATTTAAAACAGTGTAATCCTTGTCAATGTAATGTGGATAAAACAATCAAATCCTTGTCATGGGCACCCATACAGAGGCACTCAAGCCCCCTCCATGGCCATTAGTATTGCCAAATTTGATAAATTTAAAACAATAAAATGGCCAGAAACTTTTTTTAATATAAAATATTGACGATGTAATTGTCTTTATCAAATATCTTTCCACTTAAAAAATAAATTTTAAACAAATCAGAAAGCTTTAATTGTACAATTCCATTGTAACTTCTGCATTGAAAAAATTGCTAATATTTGTGTGGATTTAAAGATAGATTTGAGTTAAAATCTCTTTTGCCCGTAGCATAGGCCTTAGTGACAATAGTCCTATCAAATTATTTTAGAGAAAATTTTATATTTAACTTAAAATTTTCAATGAACTGAAAGTCATGAAAAACATGTTTTTTTTTTTGCCTACAAAATTGATTATAAACCAGTTTAATAACTTAGTTCAGTCCTATATTTGCTAGCATTTATCGTGAACATTAAGTACCTTCTGATTTATTTCTTCTTATTATAAGTTAGACTAGATTATTTCAGTTTGATTGGCTGTTAGTTGGAACACCAACATATGTATTATGAAGGAGGACAGCACAAATAATTAAAATATGAATTTATTAATTTTATTTTATTATGCAAATGTAACAATTTTTTATAAACAAAATTATTTCAGGCATGCTTTCAACAATTGAAGTTTTAGAAAAAGTCTAAATTATGTGGCAAATTACAAAATTTCTTTATTATTTACATGAAATAAAACATCAAATCCATTATTTCAATGAATTTTGTTGGTAAAATTAGTAAAACCTAATTTTCTTTAACTTATTAAATAGCTATGCAAAATTTATTAGCCAATAATTCTGAAGTGCATTTAGTTATTTTTATAAAAATAAAGAATATACTTGTAGAAATAATCTTTATTAAAGCTACACAGTACACTAAAAATGATAAAAATATCGAAAAAATGTTTTTGCATTTTTTGATGGCTTATACAGTTAGGAAGCTTGCCTCAAAATATATATTCTAGATATGATATCCAATTAGTTTTAAAGATATTTGAAGTTTACCGAGTGTTGTCAGTGTCAAAATTTGACAGCATAGAGGAGGGGGCGTGGTTAAATTGAAGAACTCCTTTTTTGCCGAGGTGCTTTACAATTTTCTGTGTGTGGCTGCAGTTTGGTCGTTCTCGCATTTCACGTGGAAACATTGGTTGCAAATTATTTCAAATTCTATATTGAATCGCTTGTATTCGCAAATTCTATATTGTTTTTGTAAGCAACAGCAGTACTCTGACACTTATGGTTGCAATATTTAATGTACTGAAAAATACAACCATAGGCCCAGTGGCATAGGAAAGGTGTGTGGGCTGCCTAAGGTTACAAAAATTTGTAAAATTAAAAAAAATGAGTGTTTTACGACACTTAAAGAATATATTATAATTAAAATAAGTTTAATAACTTCATCTGACAATTAACTTCAATAAGTGATGATGCGTATTAAAACTTATTAGTTCAGTCAACGAAATGCGATTGAATTCGACGAATCGTATGACTAAGGGAAGCCTCTTAAGTTTGTAGTAGAGGTGTCAACAATCAGAAAATAAGCAGTTATTGGTTAACCGTTTTTTATATCAAGTTACAACTAAGGTTGCTACATCTCTTTTAAAAGGAAAGTGTCCAGGCGAGGATTTTTTAACTTAATCCTAAAGCATTTGTTCCTTGTACAAATCACTCTTAATCTGTAGAGTGCATTCTTTTACTACTATACAACTTCAGAAAACAGACTGCCACAGTTAATACAAATCTTAGTCGTAAATTATGATAAACTTTCTAAAGATATCCTGAGAGAGCTTCCATGAGTAAGAAAACTTCTACAAGCTGCCAAAGTTTCAACAAAAAATTCTCTGGAATGGTCTTTAAGATTTTTGGAGTTTGTTTTTGAATATGAACTCTCTCTCTTTCAGATTCTGTACCAAATCTAACTCTAGCTACAATGAGTAAAGCTCGGCTCTGCATTACCTATTAACTATTTACTCTACAGAAGATTATATAGTTGTGGCATTCTGTTTATGCATTATGCTTGTCAGATAACCCTAACTAGCCATACAATTAAACCATTTTAACTGATTTATTTGCACACTGAATAATGCTGATACTTGGTATAAACATGACTGCATTTTAGTCAAATATATACAAGGAAAAAATTTAATGTTGCATTTAGTGACTAACAGCACATGCATCAATCCCAATGGGGGACAATTTAAACATGCTGTTAAAAAGAAATACACGACTAATAAAATAAGGTAGTAAAGCAAAAAATACTTTTTATTATCAAGTAATAAATTATCTCTTTTCCAGTAGTCTAACACACGGCATACATTTTATATTGAAGTGTTTTTCTTCCATAATAACATAGTTCAACATTTTCATAAAAACAGGCTTTAATAGCCTTGCAGCTATGCAACCATCTCCAATCTGTTTGTGCCACGTGGAAATGGCAGAGAAGTAGCACAGATGAGGGATAAATTTCTACTAAGGCTTTTATTCCCGTTTTTGAATCATCAGTCATAAAGAGATGGCGTCTGAAAATTAAAAGGAGACAGTTGATGAATTTCAATTTTACCAAATATAAATAATATCCAATTATTAGTGTAAAAATCAAACAATATATTTCCTGGTCAAACAATCTACATCTTTATCAGCAAGTTTTCTGATTTATGGAGAAATACTAAAATAATATACATATTTAGACATCCATTTCATATTAATACATTTCTTCTATCCTAAGCTAAAATATGATGCATTTAATTGCACAATTGAAGGGGCAAGTGTATCACCTTTATCCACTTGCCCCTTCAATTAAGAATGTAGTGTATTGAGTAAAAATAAATGGTTGAACACATACACTGTAAAAATAAAATCTCCAAGACTATAAGTGTCCATTTTCTTAATAACAAGTGTTTTATTGTTTAAAGATACATTTCCAGTCATCCATTTGCCCTTCATTAATTCAGATTTCCTGTTTCAGATTTGTACAAAATTTCAAACTGGGTTGAATCTTAGAAATCACTTGTTTAACTAATTCATAATTTTTTAGTCGTGAAATATTTACATTTAATTTTTAATAAAAAGTTGTGCAAGTTCTTAACTGTACACTTAACTGATTTCATTCAAAATTTAGAATGTTTACATTCAGGCCTTGTTTACATTTAGACAGTGAATTCTTAGTCCTCTGAAGTACTTTTACAATATAATAAATGAAATTACGTTTAAAGTAATGTTATATCTTGATATCAAAACTACATTTAAATGTCCACACTAGAAAATGTTTCTAGTCTTTGTTTACATTTAGATTGAGGTATCTTTTCTAAACTTCAGATGGCTTCATTGATATTTATGATACAACAATGATCATTTCTTGAGAAAGCTGTACAAATGAATGTTAACAATTAGATTTGAGAATGTCTCCCTTTACAGGTTTTGTTTACATTTATAATAGTTTATACAAGTTCTTGTAATGTTAAATGATAGTGTAACTGCTAACCTGTGATAAATTATTTTACAAAGAAATTAAAAAAATGTCTATTACACAGATTACTTTAAATGATTTTGCCATGTTCACAAAAGATGCAGTTAATATTCTATAGTTAGCTTTGTGGCTATTCTCCATCTGGTGGGGACTCGAGTAATAACTTCTATGCTTGGGTAAGGTTGTGTAAAATTGAGAAATATAAATAATTCCTTGCACTCCTAAGGGTTCGCAAACCACCCATTGGAAACTCACCATGCTATGGTAAGATTGTATGCAGTTCTTTATTTTGTTTTTATCAAAGCCTTTGCAGGCAGTCCAACATTGTGAAAAGGAGAATATTGAGGTCTTTTAAGACTATCATTAATCATTACCTTAATTAAATACTCCAAGTAATGTAATAAATATTTTCTTTAAATAGATATTCCCATTAATTCAATGCTGCTGGCTTTGAATATGTATCAACTTTGGGTGTTAAGCCTTAACCTATCTGCTTAAGTAATTTTTTACACAAGTTTCTAATTGAAAAAAAAAAAGAAAAGGAAATGTATCTTACCTCTCTATTTTCAAAGCACAAAGTAAATTATATTTTTAGTAGAGAAAATGCAGTTACGTAACTTTGGTTGTTTGATTTTCATGGGTAACTACAGCAATTGGAACAGCTCCTACTTTTGTTGCTGTCAAAAGTATTGAGTGAGGAACCTGTACTTTCACAGCCGGCAGTAGAATCCACAAAAATGATTTCTGAGGAACACTGAAGCTTGCATGCTCTTTTCATTACAGCCATAACTATAAGCACAGCACATGCCCCATCAAGAGTCCGAACCACAGTAGCCCTAGAATGTTTTCAGTGTATTAGTTCAAGTAAGCAATTTTAAAATGAATCCTAAATCATTTACTATTGAATATTTTCTTAAAGTTAGTAAATACTTTTTTTTTCATACAGTTTTAATTTTTTCAAAAGAGTCTGTTGAAGGACCCAAATTGATTACTCGCCATGACTCATAAAAGTGTAAAATTTGCTGTCGAGTGGGATTTTTTGCTGAATTTGAAATCTTTCACAAAGTTGTCACTGGCTAAAAGTAAATCTACATGAAACCGCTTGCCTGCCATTGGAGTCAACCCATAATTAAAGTAGTCAAAAAACTGTAGTTTGATCTAAATATTAAAATAAACATTTAATATAGTTGCATTAAGAATATACAAATATTTTTTTTATCAAAATATACATTACTCGACATTTTTTAATAATAATCTGTCGTAAAAATTGAAGCATTTTCTTTCAAAATTTAATTTTAAGGTGAAAAACTGCATAATAAAAATAACATGCTTTAAATATGGTTCTATTTTTTATTGCATTTCTATCAGTCAGGCATGAGAGTGGGAAAAGGACAAAAAGTCTGAAAATACGCGTAAACTCAAATTTTGCAAATAAGAAAAGGGGCTTGAAACCAAATTTCGCACAAAAAGAAAAAATATCTTGGCAATTCTGAAAATAGTATAAAATCAGTTGCATAAAGTTGAAATGCTATTTTATACCTATTTTTGAATATTTCAAAAAAAAAAAAAAAAAAAGCGATTTTTTTTAACAGTTGCAATTTTTCCAAAACCTTGATACAAAAATGATATTAACAGGAAATAAAAACGCTATGTTATACAAAAGAATAAATCAAATAAATACTAATTTTATTAAATAGCATAAATGTTATGAAAAAAATAAGTAGACACTCAAAATAAAAATTAGCATAATAACAGCTTTTCATCAATATTATCTAAATAAATCGTTTGAAATATACTTAATTTAAAACAAATCAAAACCTGTTTTGGTAAAGCCTGTCTACGTTTATAGCGATGATAACGGTATTGGCGCTTTTTTTGGCGCACTTCTAGAAGCGAGTAATGACAGGTTAAGGTAACCCATTTGTATTACAGATTTTAAGACAAACTGGACTAGTGGAAAGTTCATAACTTTCATTTTGAATATTATAGAAAGTTCTTTCAAAATCCGTTAAACTCATTTGATTTCATTGGCTCATTTGAAATAATTCTTTCCTTTGCGATTTAAGAAGTGCGCCAAAAAAAAAAAAAGCGCCAAGGCCGTTGCCATTGATATAAACAGACAGAAGCTGCACCCCTGTTTTAAATAAAATATAATTTAAATCAGTTTAAATTAACCTATTTTCGAATATAAAATGACTTTTTTCAAAATCTCAAACCAATTTCAATCGGCTTATATTTTCCCGTAAATATTCTTAAATTAATAACCCATATTATCCAAGAAATAAAATAAAAAAATTTCACTTATTAAAACAATCATAAATATTGCCCTTAAAAGAAGCATCATTTTGAAAATTTCCGTTGCAAAAAATAGCTGCAGTCTACGTTTAAAGCGATGTCCACCGCCTTTGCGCAAAAGTCGCCAAAGAAGTTTTAACGGATTTTGAAAGTACTTCCTAGATTAAACTTTCCGCTTGGCGAGGTTTTTATAAAAGACGACTTCCTTGGCGCATTTCTAAAGTCGCCAAAGAAGTTTTAACAGATTTCGAAAGTACTTGCTAGAATATTCAAAGAGAAACTTTAAACTTTCCGCTTGCCGAGGTTGCCAAAAAAGACGAAATAACTTTATCGGTTAAATAACCGAGCATCTTATTTTCTAGTTGAAAGAAAAACCGCCCATTAAAAGCTGATAAACTTAAAATATTTCATTTATACCTTTTCCGCCGCAAAATGATGTACCACGGCCGCTAGATAACAGCTCCGCTTTCTTAGGAAACCGTAGCTTTACCTACGAAATTTACAGCAACAACGTACGTTAACTTGTTCAAGATCCAAGTTCTACAGGTTTGCAACAAAACTTATTTGCTTCTAAGGATTCTTTTAAAAGAGGAATTTGCAGACTTATCAGCTTGACATAATTTAGGAGTGTAATGTTGGCGAGATATGTCTCATTTGGCGCATTTCACGTTTGTACACGACAAAAAGGGCAGAAGTCGGAATTATTTCTTAAAAAACGATAAAAGTCGGAAATACCGACTTAAGTCGGAAGAATCTCATCCCTGATCAGTGTATCTATCATTTATGTATGTTGATGAATAAATTCACCATATGATAAAGTATTCAATAATTGAAGCATAAAACCAGTGCAGCATTTACACAGGTGCAGGGGCGTATATAAGGGGAGGGCCGAGGGGGCCCGGGCCCCTCCCGAAATTTTGACTAAGTTCAATCATGATAACTTTTTATTTTGAATTTTTTTAAATCGAATTTGTATTCTTGGCGGAAACGATTTTCTTAAATTTTTTTATTATTTGGACACACATTTAAAAGCTATTTCTTTTCCTGAGTAAAGTAAACACAGTGGGCTGGACACAGGGATCACCAAAATTTATGATGGTTGATGAAAGATGTGCTGTAACCACGTGGTTGTGAGAGTGCAACTCAACAGTGAACATTTTCTTCCTCTGCTGCCTGCAGAATCCAATGGACACCCCCGACAGTTTTACGACAGTTACAAAAAAAAATTATTTTTTATTCGGTGTTCTAGTTCTATCAGTTATAATTAGTAATCTAATATCCAGATACTCATACATTAAACAAAGATATTTCTATTGAGATGGTAATTAAAAGTAAATTACCTATCCATCAATTTTAAGAGTGGGCCCCCTGTAGTAATAGCTGTATATAATAACAAATTATGGAATATTTTAAATAAGTAAACAAGTTACTTTTTTCCAATTAAAGAAATGTATATTTCACTATAAAAATAATATTTAAGACTAAATTTCCCACTTTCTAAAAATACATTTAAACTTTCCTTTTGTTTACCTATGTCTGACCTTCTATTCCTTTTAATAACCATGCAGGTTTTAAGTCATTATTATATACACTGACATTATTTAAAATGCATAACTACCTATTTTTAGAAATAAATTTTTAACAATTTGAGAATTTCAAATTGTTGGAATTATATTGAATTGTTATTATTTATTCAAATTGATATCCTGAAGTCCTAAATATCTTTCGAATGTTTGTTTACCCCAAAATTAATATATTTGTACGATGTATACTAAATTGCTTTAGAGAATATTTGGCACCCCCCGAAATAAACTCCTATATACGCCACTGCACAGGTGTTATGCAGAGTTGCAGAATCTTGTGAATATAGTTCAGGGAAAAATGGGAAGTCACTAAACTCTAGGTTCGGCAGTGTGTGGGGATCGACTCAACACCCACAAATCTTTCTTAATGGTTTTGAATGCTAGAATATTTTTTTAATTAATGTTATTTAAGTGAAGCGAATTAACAAAATGTTATCATTGTTTTTAAGTTTGATACAATAGTTTAAGGAACATAAATTTACCAGTCTTAATATGGAAATCATAGTCTTATTTCAACATTGCTACTTTCCGAAAACACTACGAAACACGTGAATATTGTGTCCAAGTCTAATTGATAGAAGACCCAAGAGATTCTACAAAGTCAAATGCACAAATTAACAAAATAGAAAAGGATGAGTTTTTGATATTTAAATTAAACAGGTATAGAATAAATTATTACACCAAAGCTGGCTAATCTTTGGAGTCAAAACCACAACCAGTGCCGTGAAGAATTTGGGGGTTAAGAATGAAAATTAAACACGTACAACATGCAAAGTGGTATTAAAACAAACTATCTAGAGGATTTCATGGCTTATAAAGAAATAGCATTAGGAACATCATACACGAGTATAAATTTCACAATATTACATAAATAAGTTCTTGTAAAAGCAATAAACGAAATGTTGCAAATGATTCAATAACACTATGAGGCGAGTTTTAAATTCGTCAACGAGCACTTCATTAAAACAATATCTACAAATTTATCACAATAAATTAAACTCTAATGCTATACTCACCACGAATTTCCGCACCGAAGCAAGACGTTCAGAATGACCTGCTGTACTTTTCTGATGGGTTACTGCAAACATTGCACTCATCTGGGTTGCAACATCTATCTCTTCAGTCAAAGTGTCGCCAAATTCCCGTACGCGCCAAAAAAGTACCGCAGAATGGAATTACGCGTCCCGGACGCATACTCGGAAACCCTCACGCTTTCAGCACCTCTTGGCGAGTTGGCGATAGATGCCTGTATCGCCAACTACGATAATCCTAATCAAGGCTTAACTGGATTCCGTGTGTCTGATCAGGCTTGTTCATTGCGCTAATCGGGATGTTACACTAGAACGGTAGGCTGCCAGCGCCATCTAGTGTAAGCAATCGTGAAAACGGATCGCGGGGATTCGCATGTTTTTTAACAGGGAGAAAGCTAGATTTTATTGAAAATAAAATATGTGAAAAGTTATCAAATCCTAAAAATATTCCACTCTTGGTATTTTTTTCGGTTTTAGAAAATTGATTACAAATATGTTTTAATATTTCTTTTCAAAAAGAATTTTTGTCACCCTTCTTAGACTAAACAAAAAAATTTCTTATAGCATATATTAGCTATCAGGTATAAGAATCCTTAGTAGATTAAAAACAATTTTAGGACTGGGGGGGGGATGAATAATTTAAAATATTACAGTATTATTTACTACCATTAGTTAGCCACACTAATTAATGATACATTATTGAAAAAATTGATCATAAACAAAATCTCAGACAACATGTAATGTTAATTCAAGTAAATGAGTATTCATATAAATTTTTTTATTTATTCTGCCTATAAGCAATGTTCAGAGTGAAATTTGGGATACTTAAAATGAAGCATTTACTATAAAGTTTTAAGTTAGATTTATTTAAGGGGGGGCTGGAACACAAAAAAAACCTTCAAAAAGTCCTTTTTTGTTTTATATTCTCAAAAAATTTGAAATTTGATTCTTTTGTTTGACACCAATTTTATGATATCTTAAGTTGAACCGAAGTTATAAACAAAAGAACGTTTTGATAGCTGTCAAAGTTTTGAAACGAAAAATATGTTGACTTATACGAAAAACTGCTAACAAAAGTACAATTGCATGCAAATTGTACCGTAAAAAGTTTTTTGTTTTATATTCTCAAATTCAGTACCATTAGCCAAAATAAACCTTAACCAAAGGTCTGAAGACATTGACGCATTTACTTACGTACTCGGAGTAATCAACACTTTTGTAAATGATTTTCATTAATGAAACTTTTAAGGTGATTTTTCTCCATGATGGATTTTTCACACTTTTCCCAACTTTAAAATGATATAACTCAAAATCTATTCAAGATAATTGCATGAAATTTGGTATGTATATTCTTCATAATTAATTTGTCTTCAGCTATTTTAAAAATTATTGATATGTTATAAAATATAAGTGTTTTTATAAATTATAAATTCAAAAAATGATAATTTTTAATTAAAAATTTTTTAATATGCATGTATTAAAAAAACTGTGAAGACAAATTTTTAAAATATCTGCTTTTAGAAAATGCTCCCATTCTTGACAGGAATAAAGTCCTCTTTTTTAAAATGCTTACTGCATACTCGAGTAGAACTGGATTTATAGTTCACAACGAAATCTTTTCTAGATTGTTTTCAACCACTGTGCTCGAAGGGTCGAGTCGTTGGGGAACTCATGGTATGAAACATATTCCCCTACTTGCTCTTGAAACTTCTTACTACGAGTATGATAAGACGTACAAAACGGCACACAACAGTTCACCATTGTCTCTATCAAGTTTTTACTGATTTAAGGCTTTAAAATAATCACTAAATCAAAAAGTACTGCGAATACAGAACACGATTTCTATGCAATCCAATGGTAAACAACCTGCTTTTCTTGGTAGGGTGACAGCGCTCTCAAGCGGTAAGAGTTGGAAACTTTCAGTTACGTCGGCTCTTTTGATCTTTTGGGTAATGATTCAGCCTGTACAACCTACGGTTACGATCAAGTTTAGCCTTGTCCTAATCAAGGCTTAACTGGATTCCGTGTGTCTGATCAGGCTTGTTCATTGCGCTAATCGGGATGTTACACTAGAACGGTAGGCTGCCAGCGCCATCTAGTGTAAGCAATCGTGAAAACGGATCGCGGGGATTCGCATGTTTTTTAACAGGGAGAAAGCTAGATTTTATTGAAAATAAAATATGTGAAAAGTTATCAAATCCTAAAAATATTCCACTCTTGGTATTTTTTTCGGTTTTAGAAAATTGATTACAAATATGTTTTAATATTTCTTTTCAAAAAGAATTTTTGTCACCCTTCTTAGACTAAACAAAAAAATTTCTTATAGCATATATTAGCTATCAGGTATAAGAATCCTTAGTAGATTAAAAACAATTTTAGGACTGGGGGGGGGATGAATAATTTAAAATATTACAGTATTATTTACTACCATTAGTTAGCCACACTAATTAATGATACATTATTGAAAAAATTGATCATAAACAAAATCTCAGACAACATGTAATGTTAATTCAAGTAAATGAGTATTCATATAAATTTTTTTATTTATTCTGCCTATAAGCAATGTTCAGAGTGAAATTTGGGATACTTAAAATGAAGCATTTACTATAAAGTTTTAAGTTAGATTTATTTAAGGGGGGGCTGGAACACAAAAAAAACCTTCAAAAAGTCCTTTTTTGTTTTATATTCTCAAAAAATTTGAAATTTGATTCTTTTGTTTGACACCAATTTTATGATATCTTAAGTTGAACCGAAGTTATAAACAAAAGAACGTTTTGATAGCTGTCAAAGTTTTGAAACGAAAAATATGTTGACTTATACGAAAAACTGCTAACAAAAGTACAATTGCATGCAAATTGTACCGTAAAAAGTTTTTTGTTTTATATTCTCAAATTCAGTACCATTAGCCAAAATAAACCTTAACCAAAGGTCTGAAGACATTGACGCATTTACTTACGTACTCGGAGTAATCAACACTTTTGTAAATGATTTTCATTAATGAAACTTTTAAGGTGATTTTTCTCCATGATGGATTTTTCACACTTTTCCCAACTTTAAAATGATATAACTCAAAATCTATTCAAGATAATTGCATGAAATTTGGTATGTATATTCTTCATAATTAATTTGTCTTCAGCTATTTTAAAAATTATTGATATGTTATAAAATATAAGTGTTTTTATAAATTATAAATTCAAAAAATGATAATTTTTAATTAAAAATTTTTTAATATGCATGTATTAAAAAAACTGTGAAGACAAATTTTTAAAATATCTGCTTTTAGAAAATGCTCCCATTCTTGACAGGAATAAAGTCCTCTTTTTTAAAATGCTTACTGCATACTCGAGTAGAACTGGATTTATAGTTCACAACGAAATCTTTTCTAGATTGTTTTCAACCACTGTGCTCGAAGGGTCGAGTCGTTGGGGAACTCATGGTATGAAACATATTCCCCTACTTGCTCTTGAAACTTCTTACTACGAGTATGATAAGACGTACAAAACGGCACACAACAGTTCACCATTGTCTCTATCAAGTTTTTACTGATTTAAGGCTTTAAAATAATCACTAAATCAAAAAGTACTGCGAATACAGAACACGATTTCTATGCAATCCAATGGTAAACAACCTGCTTTTCTTGGTAGGGTGACAGCGCTCTCAAGCGGTAAGAGTTGGAAACTTTCAGTTACGTCGGCTCTTTTGATCTTTTGGGTAATGATTCAGCCTGTACAACCTACGGTTACGATCAAGTTTAGCCTTGTCCTAATGTTAAAACTTAGAGGAATTGCCGCTAGAAGGCGTATTAGTTCTGTCGGCGGTTTGAAAAATCGCGCGCTGTTCTGATGTTGAATAATGCATTCTGTTTTGTTTATGCTTATGAGAATGTGTGAGGAGCTCATGTTTTTCAACTGTCTTTGTATTGAAAGCGGAATAATTTGATTAGGAAAAGTTAATTTGTCTTTAGGCGTATTCTTTTGAAAGATTGGATGTATAACTGAAAAGTAAATACAATCTCCTTCAATTTTCAAATGTGTTTTTTTGATGCTTTAGAGATGCAAGAAAAATTTGTTTCAGCTTTGATTTTGAATTGTTTTATGCTATTGCGTTTAATTATATTTGTGAAGTGTAATCTTAGTATTTTAGTAGAGGCAATGAGATTGTTCTTTCTGCGATCCGTAGTTTTAATTTTTGATTTATAATTAGATGTAATCTAGTTTTTGAGATTACATTATATGAAAGTCCACAAATTGAATACATCTAATTCTATCAAAACGGACCATTTCTTTCGATTTTTAGATTGTTACAGGGAATGCAAATTTAAAATTAAGTGATTATTTTTAAAAATCAGTGATTTAAATAAGAATTTTGATTTCATTTCCTTTCTGTTTTATGTGTAATAATATTGAAAATGAAATAACTATGAAGAAGAGACATGCTATTTTATTGAAGTTAGTTGAATATTAAATCAGCCTTCCTTTGAAGCACTACATAACCTTTTTTGATAGGGATCATAATTACAAGACAACTCTTTCCCTTTTGGGCCATTGAACATATGTCACTCACAAGCCTGTTCATCAGCATAGGTTTTGTTTAAAACATTCCATGTGACTATAAATCCAATGGGCAATTTTGAATCATTCTTCTTCATATGATGGGTGAAGATTCACTTAATATATTTACTCAAGCATTATACCTAAAAAAGTTCCAGGGCCAGTGCGACCCCATTAATTCAAATTAGAAACACATGCTTTTTCCTAATCTCTGCAGCTATTTTTTTATGTACTTTCATTTGCAAAATCTTATATTAAGTATTATTTTTTGACCCCTCATATGCCTGTACCAAAACTTTTGCATTATTAATTTTATATAACTTCCATACACCGAACACTGATGTGCTAAAAGTCATGGGATAGCAGTATGCAAATTTACTAGTGCTCACATTGCATTAAAAGAGTATAAAGAGTCAGATAGTTATCAGTGCTCTCTGTTAAACTCTTGAATGTCGACCTGCCAAGAATTAACCGAGTTTGAATGTGGAAGGATAGTTAAAGCTAAACGCATAAGCTTAACATTTTGGACATAGTTGAGACCTTGCTCCACATTGTCAAGGGTGTATCGAGAGTACCTCATAGAAGGCATTACCCATCACAAGTGCATTTGTGCTAACAGACTTAAGTTCTCATATAGGTATGTTGAAATAAACAATGTAATATGTCGATTTGGTTTTCCAAAACCTCCGTTGAACAAAATTTGGGTAGTACTAATGATTTTGTGCTATTCTATTGATACACAAGCGGAAAGGGGAGGTGAGGTGTAGAGGGAATAGTATCATTACTGAGTACAAGGAGTGGGAAAGCAACTTGCTGGTGGTTCAGTGGGTTTCTCATTGTTAATAGCTTGCAAGCTGTAGATGACATAGGTTCAATTCATGCGACTACCCTGAGCGTATTTATTTTTTTGCGTCGAACATTTCCTGTTTGTATACGCTCACCTAATTCTGTTTTTGCACAAACTTTTTTTTTACTCAGATTCAAAATAAATATTTCATTCTCTATTTACTCCAGTCAGTTTGAATTTATTTGCCCAAATTTTTTTTCTTCTATTTGTGGCATAGTAGTATCATCTGTTAAACTACATGGGTATTCGTAGCAATTACTGGGGGTTAGCAAGCAGTGGTCACACCTGACCCCATGAAAAGAACTATCACGGGCAATGCAGTGGTTAGTCAGTTATATTGCACCCACAAATAGATTGCATAACATGTAGTGTATGCGTTTTGGAATACATGTTTTCATTTACCAATGTATGTATCTACAATGTTCTAATTGTATTTGGTAACTAACACGACTGTATTCCCAACATCATTACAATGACACGCAACTGGAGGATTCAGTGATCTATCATTTGAAGATATTCATGAATCATTCGAGAAAGCCGTAAGCAAAGATGAATTATTAGAAGAGGTTGGCTTTGAGACTCCTAATCCCACAGAATGTAGTGATAATGAACAATAGGATCTTGTTCTAAATGCAGGTTTAGTAAAAGAATGTCTGGAACTGACCTGAAAATTGGGTAATCATTTTGTCAAACATGACCCTAATGAAAAACGCGCTAGGAAATTTCAACGTGAACTGAAGTTCTTGGTAGTCTCTTACAGATAATTATATAATGGCCTAACCAAAACACAACAATTAATAACTGAATTTGTTCGTAAAACTGTTGAAACATTCGCACAAGATGATACTCATGCTCGTCCAAACAGAATTAGGTGTACATTAGTGTTGACTCGAAAAGGTGAGTTTGTGATCTCATTTGTATTGTACTGATGTGCACACTTTATATTTTCAGGTTCCTCATCCTTCAGATTTTTAACTATCCCTTACTTGTATTTATGTTTTTGTAATTTCTATTATCAAAATGTGTTTCTATGTGGTTTTGTTTTTATTTCTTGAAGCAGGTGTTTTTGTGATAGCAGTTATTGCCAAAATGTTAAGTAATTTTTTAAATTACCCAATTTTTTACAAAAATAAACATTTTCTCTATTAAAAAAAAAAGTTTCAAGATAAAAAAAAAATTTAAGATTGGAAATACTTAAATTTGAATAATTCTACACTTAATGGTCATAAGTTAAATTTTCATGCAAAAAGTTTCTTTTTGAGTCTTGTATGGTTAATTATATTTACAGAAAATTGGGATACGCAGCGAAAACTTGAATCTCTTCAAAATTCTACTCTACGTATTATCAGTGGTTACCCCTGGTACTACCGAAACGCTAAAATTCGCGAAGATCTTGAAATTACCGAACTTAAAACTTACTTCAGTAAACTTGCTACTAATTTTTATGCTAATCTTGAATTAATTGATAACCCTGCCATCCAGTGTATCCCAGATATGACCCTCGTCAACCCGAATATAATAAAAGACCCAGAGTCATTCTTAATCTTTAATGTTCTTACTATTTAAATCTCCTGCTTTTATTTTTTCTTTAATTTAATAATTCTTAAGCCTTTCTTGCATCTTATGTACTGTTCCAATTGTACTCGTCCTTGATCTGCCCAATTTCTAAGCCACCTGTTTTCATTGGACAACCAACTGCACTCACTCTACCTTACATATATCAGTGAACTTCATAACCTGCTCAGTTCCCAACTACTTTCTGAGGGAGATAGAAGGCCTTCGGCCTAAGTTCTCCGGCTCACCCATTATTTCATTTTCACTTACAGAAAAATGAATTTTTGTAATGTATGACTAAATTACTTGATATTTAAAGTTTATTGTGTATTGAAATGAAAATAAAAGTTTTTATGTACCATTTGTTTCTTTGTTTTTCTTGTAAGACATTAATTAAAAAATACCTTCTATAATGAATTGAAGTACATATATTCACTGTAACTGAAACACTTCTTTTTGTTTACCTTCATGTGTTTGTTTACAAAAATATCTTGCAATGTCAGAATCAGTCTCAATAAATCATTCTGAATACATTAAATGTTGCTTACAATTTGTACTAAAAGATTTATATTTAGTTCTGATTTTCATAATTATTCAAGATTGCCAATGTTGTCTGGTACACGCAAGTATTGTTAACCTAGTAATTTTTTTCTGGATTGAACTGTTTTGGAATGTAATTTAAATTGAACTTTAGAACTGAAATAATTATACTTATATGTGGAATATAATATGGACCAAGAGAATTGCATGCATAATAACATTTAGAGCTTCGATGAAAATCCAAATTTTTCCCATATTGTGTTTGGAGAAAGCCTACTTTTGTGTAATGTCAACAGAGGTCCCTTGTTTTTCAATAACACAATATATCATACAGTATCAATGTTTTCTTGGGAACTTTCTGTAAGAAGTCGGTCAGACTTTTTCGTATCTTGCAGAGAACAGTGTTTTGAAATTTTTTTTACACATATTTGTTTTGAAGGCACACGATGTAGCCCAAAGTAATTTTACAATTTTCTAGAAGTCTCCATCATAGAGAATTCATTTTGATTAAATATTTTGCTAAAATGTGCTGAGATTCACACTCACTAACCTAGATCAGCTTCCTAAATAAATGACAATCAAAAGCTGTAGAGCAAAATGGTCTTAAGAAATCATGTGGATGGAAGACTAAATATGCAGTGCTGGCAGTCATTTGATTGATATTAAATTCAATGAATAATGTCAATCATTGAGTGCACAATGAAATTAGAAATGTTTTATTTAAAAGTTATTCCAAAACAAAATGATGTCCTATGTAAACATCCTGCATAACTGAAGAAATTGTAAACCAATATTTTGGTTGGTAAATATTTTCAAGTCGTAAAATTTTCTGTAGCTATACATTCTGATTCTTGCAACTTTAGCAATATTGGCTTTAGTCAGATTTACATTCAAAGCTTATCTAGAACCACGAGTCAGCTAAACTTGTTCAAAGTAGACTTCTGTGAAACATATAAAAATGTGCTCATGCTATCTCCATATATTTAACTCACTCAACATCTGTCCTGATCAGGACATGAAAATTTTAGATAAAATAATTTTTGAAAAATTAATTAAATCAGCATCATGCTAATATAACAGGTGCCGTGGTGGGAAGAGCAACCAGAGGGTTGGAAGTTCGAATCCAGCCAAAGACCGTCATGTAGAAGGGGGCTGGTGCATGTTAAATCTGTTGTGTTGCCTCGCTATATGACCATGATTCAAAATTATGTTGTCTTAATCTTTCCCTTTGGGGTTGATCCAGGATCGTCACAAATAGCCCATTGTGTTGCTCCAGTGGGAGAGAGAGAGAGACGTTAATTAAAAATACCATTAGATATACCACATTTCATCAAAATGTTGGTTTTAGACTAATCAGTAGCATGTTATAACTCCTAAAAGGTCTTGTGAATAAATTATTGCACACTTAGTAATTAAACGAATAATATTACTCAGATTAATATTGTAATTTTATTATAAAACAAAAAATCTTTTCTTCTGTTCATAATAAGAAAAATTATAAATTTAATCATTGATTATGTATTTTTTGGCATACAAAACTAATATATGATGTAACTCCTAAAAAACTACAACTATAACAGGTGCCATGGTTGGAAGAGTAATGGACTAGCAACCGGAGGGTTGGGAGTTCGAATCCTGCCAAAGACCGTCGTGTAGAAAGGGGGCTGGTGCATGTTAAATATATTGTGTTCTTACATTAGCGTGGTGTGTAAGTTTGGAGTGCCAGCTTGGGTGTTGCCTCGTTATTTAAAAATGATTCAAAATTATGTTGTGTCTTAATTTTTCCCTTTGGGGTTATAAAAATAACCAAGTAGCATAATTTTCATAATCGCCAAATTGAACTTACTTTTAGACCAAAGTGGGGATGCGACATCAATGTCGATATTTTCAAAACATTGATGTATTGGAGCCTATGTCGCATCAATAGGTGCTAAACCAGTTTTAAGAAATGGGGAAGAAAGTTTTAATACACTGAATTTTAAAAACATCGATGTTTTGGGGGCGATGCATTATCAACCTTGATGTTTTAATTTTGAATATCGATACTTCAAAACATTGATGTTTAGCTGTCGATGTTGCATCCGAACCACACAGTATGCATCGTGTTACTTTGCGGGCCTCTAGCAAAGACCTTCTCAAGCCAACAGTCAATGCTTCATCACACTACTACTCAAAATACCCACCAACTTACCTAATGTTGTGAAGAACGGCATAAGTTTGGCAGTCACAAATCTGTCCAAGGCCTGGTGATACTGAGGGTGTTGTGAGTAAGTTTTGGTAGCCTCTTTTAGGAAAAGGAGATCACCCCTAAGGTGTTCCGTGAGTTTACAGTGGAAGATGTAATGGCGAGTCAACAAACTCTCCACACTGACACAGATCAGAAACTTGCTTTCCGAAGAAAAAAAGTTTTTTAAAAAGTATTCCGGAAAGCGACCATGGCCTATGAGTAGCTGGGATGTTATGGGGTGGTACACATATTGACTAATATCTGGAGTGGGAAAAAACTTGTGCATTCTTCTACCTATTGTATCTGCACTCCATCGTAGTTCCCACAATTCCATAAGGATCTTGAGAATTTGAACTGACAAGGCAATTGTGCCCACATTTCACAGACAGTGAATTTTGACAGTATCAGTCTTGTCACCACCCATGTGACATATTGACTGCAGCGACAAAGTAATGTTGTTAGGTGCGACACGACTTCAGAGACAAAGCACTGTTGTCGTCACGTGAGAGGTGACTTACGACCAGAGACATAGTACTGTTGTTACGTGAGAAGTGACTAATGACCGTTAAGGGTTAAAATGGTAATAAACAACAACATAATACATAAAGTGATTTAAAATACAGAATAATGTAGGTCCTTGAAATAAAAATATTTATTAGACGGGAAAAAACTACATGTTTTGCTTGAGTTACAAATATATATTAAATACATTATAAAATATATGTTTGTGACACATCCTAATAACTTAAACAATAAATATGAAATAAAACAAATTAAAAAAATTTTGGTCCTTTATGAATGCACGCGTAAAAAATTTTTGTCTCCATAGCAGCCCAAATGCAAGTGCTATAATTATAGGATATAAGATAGAAAAAACTTTGTTTAAAGAAAGCTAAGCTATTGAAAACAGACAAAATGGAATATTTTTTCAATTTAAATTTTGTTATCTTGAGCTCAAATGAGTGAAACAAATCGAGAAGTGTATTTGTTTACAAAAAAATTACTTTGCTTAAATCTTAATACTTATTATTGATAACTGCTTTTACTAAGTTTATATTTACTACTAGTTGTCTCAACAAACAGTGGCGAGATTATATTAGGTAGACGATCAAACAAGAGATTTGATTCATAAGAAACTATATTATGAAAATACAAACACTGTGTAGGTTATAAGGGCGAATAAGTTCCACAATAAACAAATACATACTCATCAATTCTTTGTATTTGACGAGTTTTAGAGTCAGTGATCATTTTATATTGTAAAAATCATAACAAAAGGCAATTGATTGACTAAATTTCAAATAAATGTGAACATATATAATTTGTTTACATGGGGGTACGTTTTTGCCGCCTGCTTCTTATATCAACCAATTCTTCGAAGTAGTTACAATACAGACAGATAAAGAATTGCAAAAAGATTTGTACATTACTATCTAGAATGTCAACATATATTTAGAATATCCAAAAAGAAAATCATACGGAAAATCATAGCACTCAGCGAGAGAAAAATGGCGATCTTTTTTACAACGTAGTAGGGTTGCTCGAGAAATTGAGAAGGATTGCCAATTTCCCCAGCCTTCGGTTCTCAAAGTGCTTTCTATCGCCAACTCGCCAAGAGGTGCTGAAAGCGTGAGGGTTTCCGCGTATGCGTCCCGGACCCCCTTAACTGAACCAAGGCTAAACTTGATCGTAACCGTAGGTTGTACAGGCTGAATCATTACCCAAAAGATCAAAAGAGCCGACGTAACTGAAAGTTTCCAACTCTTACCGCTTGAGAGCGCTGTCACCCTACCAAGAAAAGCAGGTTGTTTACCATTGGATTGCATAGAAATCGTGTTCTGTATTCGCAGTACTTTTTGATTTAGTGATTATTTTAAAGCCTTAAATCAGTAAAAACTTGATAGAGACAATGGTGAACTGTTGTGTGCCGTTTTGTACGTCTTATCATACTCGTAGTAAGAAGTTTCAAGAGCAAGTAGGGGAATATGTTTCATACCATGAGTTCCCCAACGACTCGACCCTTCGAGCACAGTGGTTGAAAACAATCTAGAAAAGATTTCGTTGTGAACTATAAATCCAGTTCTACTCGAGTATGCAGTAAGCATTTTAAAAAAGAGGACTTTATTCCTGTCAAGAATGGGAGCATTTTCTAAAAGCAGATATTTTAAAAATTTGTCTTCACAGTTTTTTTAATACATGCATATTAAAAAATTTTTAATTAAAAATTATCATTTTTTGAATTTATAATTTATAAAAACACTTATATTTTATAACATATCAATAATTTTTAAAATAGCTGAAGACAAATTAATTATGAAGAATATACATACCAAATTTCATGCAATTATCTTGAATAGATTTTGAGTTATATCATTTTAAAGTTGGGAAAAGTGTGAAAAATCCATCATGGAGAAAAATCACCTTAAAAGTTTCATTAATGAAAATCATTTACAAAAGTGTTGATTACTCCGAGTACGTAAGTAAATGCGTCAATGTCTTCAGACCTTTGGTTAAGGTTTATTTTGGCTAATGGTACCTTTTTACGGTACAATTTGCATGCAATTGTACTTTTGTTAGCAGTTTTTCGTATAAGTCAACATATTTTTCGTTTCAAAACTTTGACAGCTATCAAAACGTTCTTTTGTTTATAACTTCGGTTCAACTTAAGATATCATAAAATTGGTGTCAAACAAAAGAATCAAATTTCAAATTTTTTGAGAATATAAAACAAAAAAGGACTTTTTGAAGGTTTTTTTTGTGTTCCAGCCCCCCCTTAAATAAATCTAACTTAAAACTTTATAGTAAATGCTTCATTTTAAGTATCCCAAATTTCACTCTGAACATTGCTTATAGGCAGAATAAATAAAAAAATTTATATGAATACTCATTTACTTGAATTAACATTACATGTTGTCTGAGATTTTGTTTATGATCAATTTTTTCAATAATGTATCATTAATTAGTGTGGCTAACTAATGGTAGTAAATAATACTGTAATATTTTAAATTATTCATCCCCCCCCCAGTCCTAAAATTGTTTTTAATCTACTAAGGATTCTTATACCTGATAGCTAATATATGCTATAAGAAATTTTTTTGTTTAGTCTAAGAAGGGTGACAAAAATTCTTTTTGAAAAGAAATATTAAAACATATTTGTAATCAATTTTCTAAAACCGAAAAAAATACCAAGAGTGGAATATTTTTAGGATTTGATAACTTTTCACATATTTTATTTTCAATAAAATCTAGCTTTCTCCCTGTTAAAAAACATGCGAATCCCCGCGATCCGTTTTCACGATTGCTTACACTAGATGGCGCTGGCAGCCTACCGTTCTAGTGTAACATCCCGATTAGCGCAATGAACAAGCCTGATCAGACACACGGAATCCAGTTAAGCCTTGACTGAACATATTGCCAATTGACGAAAGTCGTAGCAGCGCAGTTCCCACTTATGTTGTTAATTTTGAATTGCATGCGTTATTCTACGATTTGCATTTTGAACTGTTTCTACGACCAACCCTTCTGGTGGTTGTATCGATGAGGTATCTCGTCATCAGCAACAGACATGATCTTGATGGAAGAGATATCTCGTTATTAGGAAAAAAAACCCAGACTGTGTCTGGACACGGTCGCAAGTTTAAGGCGTATAATACGTCAGTGAGGCCATATGGTAATTTTTGAGAGTGAAAGAAATTAGTACTAGACTTTCAATTTCACGCATCAAATGTGCGTGTGTGTGTTCATCGCTTTGTACATATATCACTAATATTATTAAGCTATAGATATGACAGTTTTAGTTTTGTAGAAATTATGATCTAAAAGTTCCGAAATTCCTATGACCAACTTTTAATCGTCATCGACTTTATTTAATAACCAATTTCAAAAATAATTGTACCGTAAGCAATAGTACATTCTAAGGTTTTCATAAATGTTTTCAAATTTAAAAATTAATAGAACACTCATTGCCATAAAAATTTGCGCACCAAGAAAAAGTAGTCAAAATTAAACGAAATGTTACACATGTAAGTACTACTTTGATATGAGTAAGTGATTAGAAAATCAAAGAAAAAGGATCATTTATTGCAGAAAAAGTACAAATAAACGGAAGATTTAGTACTCTGTTGGACCCCCTCTAGCGCGAATGCACGATGCGATACGAGTGGGCATTGAGGCATACAAGTTCCGTATGATGTCCTGAGAAATCTTGTTCCACAGTTGCTGTAAACGCGCCTGTAGTTCGACCAAACTCATAGGGTGTCCAACTTGCTGTCCCAAATGATCCCAGATTTGCTTGATTGGTGACAAATCTGGGGATTGAGCAGGCCAGGGAAGGGTGGTAATATGGCGGAGGCAGTCTTGTGACATCCTTGCTGTATGTGGCCGAGCATTGTCTTGTTGAAAAATGGCTCATGGGAGCCCTGCCATGAGTAGTATCACATGTGGCTGAAGGATGTCATGGACGTACCGCTGGGCTGTCATTGTGCCATGGATCAATATTAGGGGTGACCGTGTATCGTAAGCAATGGCACCCCATACCATCACACCAGCTGTGGGAGCGGTGTGTACCTGTAAAGCGAAGGCAGGAATGAGGCGTTCATTACGGGGCATCCACACACACAACATGATTATCATCACTGCTCAAATTGAATCTAGATTCGTCGCTGAAGACGACCTGGTTCCATTCCGTTGCAGTCCAATCCCGTCGTGCACGACACCAGTTCAAACGGAGACGTCGGTGGGTGGGTGTCATTGGCAGCACACGCAATGTGTGCCGCGATATCAGATGTCCTTCAGCCAGGTGCCTTGCGATGGTTCGAGAAGACACAGGGGCCCGTAGTGAAGGTGCTACCTGTGTCTGGATAGCGGCCAATGAGGCAATGGCCTACGCGTGCATGTCTTATGATGTGACGGTCTTCTCGCCGACTGATCTGTTGAGGGCGTCCTGAGCTTGGTCGCCGTGTAAATGACGTCTCTTTTGTCCACTGGTCCCAACACCTCCTCACAGTAAAATCAGAACGGCCTACTTGACGAGCTACTCGCCGAGCTGACCACCCAGCTTCCATCATCCCGATGTTTCTTCCCCTCTCGAACTCGGACAGCTGCTCATATTGTCTTCGATGGCGGCGTAGCGACATGTCTACCTCAGCGTTTCCTTTGCAAAAGATTAAGTACACTCAAACAAGCTCTGCTTACCTGTTTTATACTCCAAAGAGAGCGAAGTTCAACGCCCTCTAGTGGCATTACCCAATCACGCTGCATTTCTAATCATTTGCATATATGGCCGACATGTAGCTGCATGCAAAGTTTCGTTACAATCCCACAGTTATTTCTTGGTGCGCAAATTTTTATGGCAATGCGAGTGTATTAAGCTATAAATATGAGTTTTAACAAAAAGTAACAAAAATTTTCCACTATTCCAAAATTTGCAAGACCAACTTTTGATCGCATAGAATTTATTTTTTAACCAATTTAAAAATAATTGTACCGTAAGAAAGAGTACATTCTAAGGTTTCATATGATGTTTTGAAATTTAAAAATCAATCGTAATAAGCTATAGATATGAGTTTTAATAATTAAAAAAAAGTAACGAAAATGTCCCGAATTTCAAAACATATCAGGAACCAAATTGAAAGCAAAGAAAACTATGAATTTTGAGGAACAAGATTTGGATACTTGCTTCAAGTTATTTATGGTCATAAACATTTGATGTACATATTCTTGTAAAATTATTTTTCCTATCAAAACGCCAACTTTGTGCTTATACCCCCCATAATCCCTCACTAAAAAGAAAATATGACCTTTAATCCAATTGAAACAATGTAACAAGGTCAAAATCATCAATTGACGTAATTTTGGGTTAGGTAGGAGGAAGTAGATTCATAGTTGTTGATAAGCACTAAGAATTTTGTCAATTAATTAGATATTCTACTATACTTTTCCATAATTCAATAGGTTCTTTATTAGCATCAATGACTTTAAAATGCCATCTAAGAGCTCAATCAATTCCACCTATAGTTCCCTTTAAGTGCCTTAACTAGGTAAAGCTGAAATGCTAAATTAAGTTATGAAGAAGCAGTTTGTACTTTGAAATGTTATCGGGGTCTAACCATGCTACCATCCACAATGCATTTTATCACATAAACCCCCTTCCCTCCAAAAAATGTATATGGACTTCTTTTTAAGTTGCTTCAGTGGCATCATTTCCAAATTGTAGCAATGATGTTATTTATGTCCCACTCACTCAATAGAGGGCAGCACAGTTAACATCAGTATTATCAGAGGTGGCGATATGTGCGGCGTGAGAAGGTCGGGTATTTCATACATATGTCTGAAAACATGAAGTCCACGATGGCAAATAGGATATAAAATAAATAATTTAAGATGTCAAGGAGTATCTGTTACTTGATCGCCAGCTTCAAGGAGCGATTCTCTAAGGTCTTATTTCTGCTTGAAAAAATTCTTTGTTTTTCATCTTTTAATTTCCACACTCTCCCTCTATTTTAAAATATTTGTGTCCTGACGAGTTATAATGATGATGAACTAACAATGAATTGCAATATCAACATGGAATTTCTTTAAAGTTGATATTGCAGTATCACAAAGCATGCAAATCATCTTATCTTTGGCAGAAACAAGATAATATTGCATTTGTTTTCTCCCCCCTTTTAGCATTCTCTTGGTCCTCTTTGGCATGTTGAAATTTAAAAATTCAGTTGAGCTATGCAACTGTTCATTAAGTCCCACTTGTAAAGGAAACACAGTGCACTATTGTAAAAAGCGATAATAGTAGGCTGCCACTTGTCAGTCTGGGAAAGTTATCCGGACATTTGAGTCGCAGAATTAAAGTATGAGCGTAGCAGCCTTCAATTTAGTCATATGTTTTGCATGTCTAACTGTTAGTCAATCTGGGAAAGGTTTTATTTTCTTTTCTGCTTTAAACATGCTTTTTAAAAATTAAAATATTAATGACAAATAAAAGTATATCGATTTGAAATATTAGGATGCAGTCAAGATTCTGCACTTTGGACCTAGGCCACAGGTTCCTCTTCCGACTTAGATTATTAGAACAGGGAATATACATTTACGTTTTTTTTTAATCCAAGATACCTATACCTATACAAAGCGATTTGTTTAATTTGTGTATAAATTTATAACCAATACTTTAAAAAGCAATAAAAAATTAAGAAACTATCAATAATAGAATTCTTTTATTGGATTCTAAAGCATAATCAAACATTTAAAATAAGAATGTTACAAAGTATACCAAAGCAGAGTTCAGAAAAGAAATATACAGTTAAATATTATACATACAAGTATCAAACACCTACAAACCTAATAACACTTAGTTTCACTTTACATAACAAATTAAACTCTCATCCATCAAACCATATATTTAACCCACCTATAATCAATATTGTTAAATGTAAGGTTATGTAGTATAGTATCATAAATGATACTATAAAAGTATTGTTATTACCGTTAATTACCTTAAGAATAAAAATTAACTTAAAAATGTATCAAAAGAAAAGGAATGATTAAAAAGCCATACAAATAAATGGGATGTTTCCAAATATTTTAATAAATCAATTAAATTTTATAAGGAATGTCCTTTTTATAACTTTACTAGCAGGCATCACGGGCATGCCACCTGCCAAGGAATCATCCCAAGTTTTCCCGATTCTGGCGTGTTTTGATTTTGCGTTGTTGATACTAGCCACTTCAAGGCCATCATAAGTGTTGGATGTGGAGTTCTTTAGTGAAGCAAGCCAAATGGGAACACATAGCAATCCCCAGAGGTTGCCGAGCATCAGCAAGCAGTGGTCACATCTGACACCATGAAAAGGAACGCATTTTGTGACTTTTGGTCGCTGACGTCAGTTTTTGGAACCATGCCAAATTTTACTGATTCTAGTGTGCTTTGATTTACGTTGTTGATAATAGCCACTTCGAGGCCATCATTAGTGTTGGATGTGGAGTTCGTTTGCCAAGTAAACCAAATGGGAATAAGTAGGAATCACCGCGATTTGACTAGCGTCAGCAGTCAGTGCGCGAGCAGTGATCACACCTGACCCCACCAAAAGAACTGTCATAAGCAATGCTGTGCTGCATTGGCCACGCAGTGGCTAGTAATGAATATAAATGTTTATTGGTGTAATGAAAACTAATTACCATCAGTTATTGATTTTGTGAATAATTAATACAGAATAATAAAGCACACATTAGGATAACTTGACCTCTTCTTTTTAATGAATAATTTTCCCTCTTTCAATCAATTCCTCTAAAAAGAGCTGCCGACATTTGGGTAGCTACAAGAATAAAATCAAAAGTGCAGCTTTGCTAACAATCAGTTTTTTTGGAATACACCTTTCACCCTTGTTCCGTAACAATGCTTGTCCTTTGTTCTAGTATTGGGTCATCCGGAAAGTTCTTTTTGTTTTATGACGTTTTGCCATATTTCCAACAACTAGAAAAAAAAATTATTTTTTCCCAAAAAAAATCATTAGGCTTATTTGTAAAGAAGCTATTGAGGTACTGTTTGACAGTCTCCAAGGAATTTAACTCCAGGCCGTTCAGGGAATTTTGAAGTGACCCGATCAGGTGAAAATCTGAGGGGCAAGGTGTGGTGAAAATTGGATAACACAAAACATCTCAGCTATACTTAATAAGTCATTGTCAGCGAAATGTGGGGCCGCGCATTGTCATGCTGGAAGACATCAGCTCGACGATTGGTCAGTTCTGGCCACTTTGCTTTAATACTGCCATTTGAGAACTTTTTTTCCCGAATTTATTGTCCGATTTTGTGGCAACAATTCATTAAGAACAATTACTTTGTAGTCCCACCATACACAAAGCATTACTTTTTTGGGATGAAGCCTTCTTCTCGATGTTACTTGTAGAGATTCATTTTTCTTGTAACATTATTGTATAGTATCCACTTCTTATCTCCTGTAATGAGCAGTTTAAAAAAAAAAGGAGCTTCTTCATTTTGTTTCAGCGAAGAATTCCATGCCGAAATTCAAGCAAGCATATTCTGTGTTAAAATATGGGTACCAATACATCGTAGAAGCTTACATACCCAATCTTCTTCAGATGATCATGAACTATGCTTTTTGGAATATTTAGTCGGTGTGATAGTTCCTGACTTGTGTAACGTGGATTTTCAGCGATAGCATCTTTTAATAGGTTCTTGTTTACAGAGGATTGTTGTTCAGAGCGGGCATCATCTTCAAGGCTTATTTTCCACGCCTAAATTTATCAAACCACCTTCAAATCGTGTCATCAGAAACAGCACTTTGTCCATATACAGCAGTTTTAAGAGTAGTCCTACTAGCATTTTTGCTTCCTTAAAATAAAAGTGCCTAAAATATGACAGAAATTAACTTTTAGGTTCTAAATTCTTAGCACTGCAGTGAAACAAATATTAAGACACAATACAAGTTAGAATTATGCAGTGAAAGCAGAAAAGACTGAATTTACACATCTGCTTCAATCAAGGTCACTCCTTATCAGTGGTAGCAAAATAATAATAACAAAGCATGCTTCGATTTTAAAAAACTCAGAACTTTCCAGATGACCGAATAAAAAATAAATGCCAATAAATTATTTTAAAATTCAGGCTTCGCACAAAATTAGGACTACCTGTGTGTAAAATTTCATTACATCAAGTCCTATAGATTTGTCTGGACAACGCATGCACACAGAAAGACACTTCTTTTTTACAATTGTAAAGATTATATAAAACAACATCTAACTTAGGATGCTTAAAATATAAAAATAACAAAACTAAAAAATACAAAAATTTAACCAACTTTTAAAGTGCCGTAACTTGCATAATTAACAACCTATTTAAAAAGGAAGTCACAAATCGCTTGATTTTTTACAAAAACTCTAATAAATTAAATTATATTTTTAAACATAACTTTCAATGTCGAAATCAACTAAAGTCAAAAACCAGTTTGTTTGAACACCTAACAAGCACATCAAATACTTATGAATAAATGTATTTCGTTTGGTAAGTCATAAGCTAAAGTTAAAGCTGAATAGCATTTGAAAGCACAACTGCCCTACTATTATGACTCTTGCACTTCCATCACATCAGCTAAGAGTGAGAAACACAGAAATCAATTAGATTAAAATGTGCATGTAAACTGCACACTAAGTAACATCACAATTACTTTATACAGTATAAAAAGAAGGTATAGCCAAGAGGAGAGGGACATAGATGCTCAATACAGACAAAATACTAGTCTTAGCAGGTCTTTTCATCGTTCTTAAAGTGGCCTTCGATGTGGTATGTCAGATATTTTTCAGGGACAGTTTCCTCAAAGAAGTGACCACAGATTGGGCACATGATCATATGGTGCTGCTTTTCCAAGTGATTGGTCAGAGCTTCAGTAGATTTGGAAGAAACATGAATTTCTACATCACACATTGGGCAGGGGATGGGATATAGCTCCTCCTTAGGGGTTGCCTCAACAGGTAGCCTGAAAAAAAAAAGCATACATAAATGTACGAACAGGAATTTAACTTTGTAAAAGGTTGAGAAACCATACAAAGTTTAAAATTTGTTTAAGTAATGTAGATCAAGCTAAATGAAACATACTCAATGAACAGAAAATTGTTTACAATATTTTATTCAAAAAGTACTAAAAATTTAAAAAAATTGAAGCATTAACTTACAGTGGTAGTTTTGGATCAGTCATTCTAAAGAGAAACCTCTGCACATTCTTGCTACCCAGGCTGTGAGCTTTCTTCTTTGCGCTCATGAACTCAGCAGAATTGGTTCCACATTTCTTAGCTGTTGGGACAAATGCAAAGCAATACATTATAAAATGAAAGTTAATGTGAATTACTTGGATAAAAATTACAAAGAATCATTTTAAATGAGGCCTATACCCAAACTGGCATTACAAAATAAGCTATATTTTTATTTAAAACTTAATTAATTCCAGATGATATATTTATTAAAATCATTTCATTTGTCAATTTGTATTTCATCAATTCATTTGTCTAAATAGCAAAACTGAAACTAAGATGAAATTTGGCATTGCAGTTAAGGTAATTTACATATTCCAGAACTCCTCAAATAAGTAGCTGAAAAAAAGAGTTAACGTGCAATCATACATATGAAAATTAAAATGACAAACATTGTCACACACAAAAAAAGAGCAATACAATCACTGCTGCATCATTCCATGCAAAATGAGCAAATCGACTGTGGCTGACACATCCCCGATTTTAATGAAAATTTGTTTTTAAATAGATTACATATAGTAAGGAGGAACTGCTAAATATTAAGATGTCCAAAATGTAAATTTTATTTTTTATTGAATTTTAAAGTTCAAGGCCACACAAATGTAGATCTGTATGAGACCCTATATTTCAAAAAGTTATGGACATATATTAAAAATTTTTATATTGTTACATTCTTCAGTTAAAGGTCTTTCAGGAAATGACAAAATATAGTTTTATACCCGTCACTACAGTCTCAGGGATCAGCGAAAATAGAGATTTTGCCAGTATGATACAAATTTCGAATTGCTCTAGTACCTCTAAAAATAGGGAAAGACAGTATCAAAAATTATTCTTAACAAAGTACTTCTATCTAAAAGGTTGGTATAATTTAGTGATTGTGTTTCTATTCCTCAGTTAAGAAAAATAATAATAAAAAACTAAAGTAACTGAAAACAGCGATTTTTTCTTTAATACAAATTTTAGGGTGAAGGACAACTCAGAAAACCTCTCAAATCTTCAGTAGAATATGTCAAGATGTATATCATCTGTCCTGAAATTTTCGTTATTGTAATTTGTTTATTTTCGTCCCAGGAACATTTTTAAATAGATGGAAATTATCGTTTCATTTTATCGCATGATGAATCAAAAAAGGCGGCACAAATTAGTGTTTTATATTTATCACAATCACCAGCAAAAGAAGTAAAGAGTTTAAAAAGAATTCAGCAGCATAAAAAAAAACCTCATTTCAATTATAGAAGATGCAAAATTTAACATGGAAGTTTTACCACCTAGTGAATTTGAAAAGGTAATTAGTATTTAAGTCATAATATCTATGATACTAAATTGAAATTTTTAAGCTTGTTTTGACACAGACTTTTTCTGCTTTTATAATTCACTTTTTAAGTTAAAAATGATTTGGTATTTCTTTGTTGATTTAGGGTTTCATAATCTGTATTTAATTTCTCTGTTATCACTAAAGTTCTCGTAATATACATAGACTGGGAAGCAAATGTTGCGATTTTGATTTTATTATTGTTGCTTTAGGACTAAGATTACAATCCCAAATTCTTTTTTACAATAAACATATTAAATTGTATTCCTGTGAAATGTTGGTTTTCTCAGAGCTGTCCTTTATTTGATTTCTTATGCCTATTTTGAGTAGAAAATTGTCATTTTGTTATTTTCCTTAGCTTTGAATTAAAATGTGCCTTCCAAACTCTATCAGTAATATTATCATACCTAGCACTGTAACTGGCATGAATTTAAAGGATGCCTTAAAATTTCTTTAGCCCATAGAAATGTTTTTAATTCTGTCAAACATGACAATTTTCCATTTTTTGCAGCTAAATTTTAGATTAAATATCATGCTTGAAATTGTTGTTGTCAAAGTGAAAAAAAAAAGAACATTTTGTAGATTCTAAAGATGTAAAACAGGTTAGTCTACATTAAGTAGTTTTTGAGAAACAGAACTTCAAACATGTAACAACATTTAATTTTTAACCTAAATTTTTTGGATATTGTTATTTATGCATAAACTAAACACCTGCCCCTGTACCAAATTTCATGAAAATCCATTACCATACGGCCACAGGTTTTTCCTGATTTTTACTCATTTCCCGTGGAATGACCCTGCTTTGAAATTAGATAAGGTATCACACTAACATCAGATATATTTCTATAAGTCCTCCATCACCTTGCTTTGGAAATTGCATTCACTGCACAACATAATCAACAGCAGAATACTATAAATTCAGTCTTTTATGATGGCTAAGTTTGGAACATTACCTTGATAAAAACAAGGCTCTTTAAAAAGTCAAAAATTGCAGTGGTTCAGATCTGGTGACTGGGGTGGCCATGACGTTCTAAATGATCTGCTAATCACTGTCGAACGAAAAGTTTTGCCATAGTAAGGCTTGCACATGTAAAGAGATGTATGGGGGTGCACAATATCAGAATGAAGATAGAGGTCAAAACAATTCCTCTGCTGAAATGATGGAATTACAAAGTTCTAGACCAAATCTACAGCGTCAATGCAACATGTCACTGGCCCAGAGACTGTTTTCTTTAAAGTAAGGATAAATTATATGGATCCTTGGCATAGGTAAGGCACGAAGCCACACCAAACCATTACTTTTGGTGCTATGCAATGGAAGTTATTGACAGCACATTTCAAATGGAAATGAGCCTTATCACTCCAGAGTAGTCACCAAGGTCGCATAACCGAGTAATGAATGTATATGTATCATTATCACTAGAAAGCAAATCTTGAGTGTGGGATAGATTATAAGGATAAAACTTCAAGAAAACTCAGAACTCTCCACAATGACATATGGAACATCCAATTCCCATATCACACTGGCTATGTAGTATAAACCTTTTTCCACCACTATCTGCCAACTTGCCTTGCTTTTGCATGGTGTTTTTTGAAGAATACTGGTAAAACAATATTGGAAAACTTAATTTTTGATCAACACTGGTAAAACAATGAGCTGCGTAGAGCAATCATTTTATGCAAAATGTTGTTGCCATGGTAAATATAATGATTTTTGATATTTCGTAGCTCGTTTCGCTCGTAACATCACACACAACCAATAAAAACAATTTGAAACTCCACCTACTCATGATGTCACACGACCAATCAAACCTTTAATAGTCATGGAAAACACAGCAGAATATAGCTAATAAGATAGCAAAATCAGGCTCTCGCACAGTTGATGGATGTCTGTTGATCTGTATGTGTGTGCACGAGCTATGTCCAAACGTATGAATATATTTTCATGAAACTTTATATACTGTGAATACTTACTTTCATTTAGTAACTGAACTTAGTTGCATACGTCTGTTTTCCGGTCTTATGTTCGATTTTTGTTTGTACAAGTATCACAAAACATTTAATCAACATATATTAATGTTATGTATTGAATAAGGATTTGATACATTATATCTTAATTTAGTGAATGCATTATTTGAAATTTCTTTGCTTACATATTTAGGCAAGTTTTAGATTAAAACATCTGAGTAACTACACTTAAATCCGCCACAATTTCGTAGTTTTGGAGTAGCTGGATGGTATATTGAGCATTGCAATTACTTGGATTTTTTTACCAGCGCTGTTAAAAAAGTAATTATTTTCCAAAACTATTTTTGTGGAATTTAAATTACAATTTTTTATTTATATACAACTAGCTGAATAACCAGGCGACATTTTCCTGTGTTAACTCAAATACATTTTTATTTAATTTTTTAGCATTTTGCGACTCATATATATGTAGAAGACACCATATTGTGTTGTAAGGGTCAGGCTCCTCCCTGATCCACCAACACTTTCATATTCAATCAATTTCTTTTTGTTTTTATTTTTTGAATTCCTTTTTGTTTTAGAATTTACACTACCACTAATTTTTACCAAAACACTATGACCATCCCCACATTTTTCAATGAACTCGTCTGGATGGCGTGGAGGGCCTGTGATTAAGTGAGAATGGTATTTAACTGTTGCTGGAGAAGGTAAGTAATCATTCTTGCACTTTTGCAGAGTGATGGGAAAGGCTGCTGATCTACGCGAATTTGATAGAGGGCAGATCGTAATGGCCCGAAGACTCGGAACGAGTATCACTGAAACTGCATGACTGGTAGGTTGTACATGATCTGCCGTTGTTAGTATTCATGTAAAGTGGATAAATGACGAGACACCAGCTGTAGACGCCAAGGTGTTGGTCGTCCACGCATCATCAAAGAAAGAGAACGTCGAAGACTGGCCCGCTTGGTAAAGAAAAATCAGCGCGAGACAGTGGCTCAGCTGACAGTCCAATACAATGCAGGTCCAAGGGCAAGTGTTTTGGAACACACAGGTCAGCAGACACTGTTGAATATGGGACTGTGCAGCAGACGTCCCACTCGTGTGCCTTTGTTGACCAAGAATCATCGTCAACTCCGTTTACTGTGGGCCCGATAACATCGAAACTGGACCATGGATGAGTGGAAGAGAGTTGTCTGGTCAGATGAATACCGATTTCTCATTCATCACGTCAATGGTCGTGTCAGGGTACGCCGTCTGCCAGGCGAACAGTTGCTCCCTCCTTGTACAGCAGGGTCAGACACAGGCTGGTGGTGGTGGTATTATGCTTTGGGGGACGTTCTCATGGACTTTGGGACCCGTAGTTGTGGTAAAACAGACCATGAACGTTGCTAACTATCTGAACATCATTGCGGATCAGTTGCACCCTCACATGGCGTCTGTCTTCCCAACTGGAAATGAAATCTTCCAGCAGGACATCGCCCCATGTCACAAGGCTCGGATTGTGTTGGAGTGGTTCGAGGAGCATACTGATGAATTCCACTTAATGTCCTGGCCACCTAACTCGCCATAATAGAGCACATTTGGGGTGTCATGGAGCAGCAGCTCAGAGCTCAAACACCGCCATGTCCGAATATCTCGACTTTGCGTGACCGATGCTTAGATATTTGGTACAACCTGCCTCCAGTCATGTACCAAGAACTTGTGGCATCTATGCACAGGCAAGTTGCAGCTGTTTAGCAGGCAAAAGGAGTCGAATGCGTTATTGCGTAGGTTGTCATAATGATTTGGCTTTTCTGTGTACGTTGCTTACCATGCTATGTCTGCAGCTTTCAGTGCGCTTGCATGGTTAGTTTTAACTTTCGTTTTCTGGTTGAATACACTTGCTTTTCATTTTGTTAATTTGCATATTTGAATTAAATATATATATATATATATATATATATATGTGTGTGTGTGTATAAATATATATATATATAGCACTTAATATATTTCTTACATACATATGCAGTGTTAATTTAAGTATGATATATAGGATGATGTTTGTTACCCTAATCTCTAGATCAGGTTTAGGATGGATATAAAATTCAACTCTTTTTTTATTTCCCTCTTAATACTATCAAATTTGAAACTGCCCTCAATTCCACATACATTATTGAAAATTTTGGAACAAAAATCTAATAGCAATATTTAAGGAAATAGCTTTGCAAAATCTTTAGGAAACTATGTATGAATATATAAAAAAAACTAAGTATTACTTCTCGTAAGTGCAGCTTTAAATTGAATAGCTTTCTCATCACTGTGCTGCTTTCTAGAAGATCTAGCTGCTTTAGTATATTTTTCCTGTATAATATGAAAACAAAAAATTTTCATTTTTAAGATTAAAAAAGAAAAACATGACAAAGAATAATTTAACTGAAATTAATTTAGCAATTGCAATTGAGTAATACAAATTATTAACAATCGTAATTTCAGGCATTGAATAAAAGTAAATGATCACGTGAAACAGGATTTTAAATTTCAATACTGAAATATTGAACAAGAAAAAGAAAATACTTGTGAGAAGAATTTATAAGTTCCAAATTCTATTGTTAAAAAAATTGAAGGACTTTATTCAGTATTTATGATAATAGCGAAAGTAAATTTGCTAACAAAATCAATGCAACTACAGAGACTAATAAGTTTTTTTTAACGATTTTAATGGAGTAAAGATCAAATATGTTCATTAAATTTTTTAGTTTTAATTTTCTATATAATAACCCTAATTGTTATCTATCTTTCTACACCTTAATTTTCATGATAATAACAACTTTTGTAGTATCGACAGAGGTATTTTGTTCCCTTCTTGTTCAACAGTTTTCCAAAGTCCTTTGATTGGTTTTCGGATGTTTCAATAACGCTCTTTTTAAAAGTCCATGAGTGAGACATATGGGGATTAAGCAGGAATATCAGTAACGGGTTATTGACTTGATAACAGTCTTTTGTTACATTTTTCCCAAGAATTTAATAGTGGATTTAGAAGTGCGGCTGTTAGCGTTTTCCTAATGCATCTGTACTGATTGTTGGCACTCTGGGGGAAATTATGGCAATTCTTTTTTCGAATACTGGGGATGATATATGGTC
Source organism: Metellina segmentata (assembly GCA_947359465.1). NCBI lineage: Eukaryota > Metazoa > Arthropoda > Arachnida > Araneae > Tetragnathidae > Metellina > Metellina segmentata. The sequence goes on from OX375874.1 coordinate 19,492,002, forward strand.
TTGATACCATGGAGTTGATTTTTACAGTTTTTCTACTCTCTTTTTCTCTTATTTTCTTCTTACTCTAATTTTCCCCTATATACAAAACCAGAAACAAGCATAAATCCCTTAGAGAAAGTTTTAGATTATTTAAACACACCATTGGCGTTTTAAGATGTTTTTCTCCTCTTTTATGATAATTAATTGTTATTTCTTATTGCATTATTATTGCCCATATTACTTTAGTTAAATACACACGTGCCTCATCTATTGTCATAGCATTTTTCTATCTTTCTCTAGCCAAATGCTTCTCATACAGAATTCTGTAGCAAGTTCAGAGTTGAGCAATATGTCATGGAGATAGAAGAACATAGTATTTTTTGGCCTTGATTCAAATCACTTAATTATTTTATTTACAGTTGAAACTACAAAATTTTAATGAGTGCAATAATCTATTGAATTGGTGGATTCTCTTTTAAAATTAAATATATTACCGTCCAAATATTCTCAGAAATTCTTTTGTTTCTTGGATACCTTAAATTGGATATTTTGGTATTCGAAGTTCCATTTTCCACATCAAGTTTGGATACTTGAAAGTATTTTTCCAATTTTGTTTTTTCCCATACTTATTAATATCACCTGCATTGTTTTTCAAAAATTGAATAATCATAATTATCTTTGGAAGGAGTAGAAAAATTTACTTCTATCCATTGCTTATTTAAACGTGCTATTTTGAAAATAAAGAAAACTCCGAGTTACCATACAATTTTTTTTACAGCTCATCAAAATTGTTCAAAAAGTGTCCGAATTGCCTCTGTATAAGGAACATGACCAACACTAGCAGACAGGTTGTGAGCAATTATAAGGACAAGATCAGGACATTATATTCAAGAACTAAATGAAATTTTGGCCTTTTCAAGGTCTTCCCAGAAATGTAAAGTCAAATTTAAGTACTTTCCAAGGATCATGGGAACTTTGTCTATGATCTCCGTTTTAGTGATCAAGATGAAGTACTCCAAAAGCTTTTTCCTTGTTCAAGCATGAATCAATCAATAAATCACAAAAATAATAGTATGACGTATTTTGGGAATTTAAAAACAAACACTTGTAAGTGAATGCAAAACAATTTGGCTATACATACCTTAGTTTCCTTGAGCGTGCTGTCTCCAGACACATGTTCACCAGTATCCGAATCACTGCTACTCCGAGCAGGATAAAATATCTCGTGAACAGGTGATGAAGTCTCTGAATGGAAAGAGAATAGATTAATTGTGAAACATAATCTCATATTTTTAATTGAAATTATACTGGTCACAGAGGATGTATCCAAGAGCACATCCACACAAGGAACGTTTTACTGATACAGAAGAGGGAAATGCATGTGGTGTATGTTACAGGAATTCAATCTGTGCATCCTACAATTTAGGTTTCCTGCACAGTGAGTAAATTTACTGAGCCACATTAGCTCCAATAGATCTAGGGAATCCAAAGAACTTTATAGATTCAGGATTTAATCATTTTACTTTAAATTTATCTAATTAAAGAAACACAGAAACTTGTGCCTTATTTTGAATGTTAGAAAACCTGGCATTTCTATCAATGAAATGTCTGCATAATATGTAAAAATTGAATAAAATTAAGATTTATAACTTGTATTGTAAATCTGACTTACTGCATATTCATACACAATACAATTTGACATTTAAAATTGATCCTAGAAAACAAATTTAAAAGCGAAATTTTAAAAATTCAAAATTACATCTTCAAAAGAAATGTTACGGAAATGAACAGAAGGATTAATATGAAAGAAAAGGAAATAAGATGGGTGTTAAAGTATTAATTCTCAGTACTGAAGCCTTTTATGTGCCATGTGTTATGATTGCATAGTGCAAGAGGAAAAAACCTTGTTCATTGAAGAAAAATTGAAGGTGATGATGGTTTCCTTTCAGGGGACAGTTAAGAGAAGAAACAAAAATATCAATACTAAGTAAGAAACTTTTACTGAGCACATACTAAAAATGATATGCATCACAGAAGCAATTTAATAAGCTATTGAAACTTTAACACTTACTAGATTCATCATTCAGCACAACCACAGGAGGGTCTGAAATTTCTGAAGAAGCACACAGCTAGAGAGAGTGAAGCAAAATAAAAAATAAATTAGAAATTATAATTTTTTTATATATTATTTAAATTATTAGAAAAAGTTTTTAAAATCTGTTAATAACTTTACAAATAAAACTAGGGAAGATAAAATACATAAACTATAACGAATTAACTTTCATTCAATGCTCAAATGAAAACTGTGATTATTCCAAAACAAAAACTTGCAAACTTTAAAGTGTCTAGAAAGATCAGGTTAGATAAAATATACATTTATAAAAAAATTAACGATAGTGAAAATGACAGTCTTCTATTGCATGATACATCCTTGACAGAAGGTTGATTAAATGCCAGAATAGCTGCTAATCCATTGGAGAAGGATAAGAATAAGGAGGACAAGTCAGTTTTTGTATCCCAAATGATTTATATACTGTATGGTTATCAGAGCAACATGGTATTGTCTTGAAGAAACAAGACACCATGTCCATTGACCAGTTCTGAATACATAACACAGTTTTTCTTGCTTTCAAAGCAGAATAACTCATCTGGAAAATTTTCTCTGCAAATATTTTAAGTCTTGCAGAATTCTCCCAATTTGAATTCCTTAAAAAGTATTCCTCAATAGACAGGTTCCATAAGATCACTTTGCCTCAATGTTTTTTTCTAATTAAACCAAGATTAGAAAATAAAAATAAAAGTGAATGGTCCCAAGGACCAGTGTATACAGAAATATACTGGCCCGCTGCCATCACAGCTGGTCCGCTCCTCAAATAATAAATCAATCTAGTTAATTAAGCATGTTAATTCAGAATGCGAAATTTTTACTTTGCCAAATAAAAATTCTGTCAAATTGTAGATATATTTTTTATTAACTTCGTCTCTAAGGTATTCTAACTGCTCCACTCTCAGAAATTGGATGCGCTGGCCATTGCAAAAGAACAGAGTATGATAAACTACGTCGTCAAATAAGCACGCACCCTCCTGCCAATAGTGACAATGAGACTCAAAATGCTCTGCAGCATACTTTCATTTAGAACCTGCTGTTTGTCAATGGCCAAAGATTCAACAGGCCCTGATTATTGTGTTTGCAATTTGGAGGCAATAACAAGAAGCAACTCCAGTTTACACTGATGCAAATTTAAAAATTATCGATTATATAAGAAATAAATTTTGACAGCTTGCCAAAAGTAAAGTTTGGGAGTTTGAAACTAATTTTCAAAGAAAACATGTACACTCGCTTTCTTATTGTAGACACTGGTCCTGCGGACCACACAGATTTTTAATCTCCTGGTTCGATCATACTTTTAGTGGTCTCAAACCACCAATGATATCGAAGGCAGCTATTAAACTTTTGTAGAAGGCAAAAATTCCTATTATTGTAGAACTATCTGCATCTTTACCCTCAATGATGAGCATTCACATTATCATTCACCTGCTATTCATTTGAAACAACGTTTCTAGTGATTTTAAGCCAAATTTAAAATGTTTCCTTTTTGCTTAAAGCAGTGTACAAACAGCACTGGTTGGCTATTTCGTCAAAAAAACAAAAAGGGAAGAATCATTATTTTTCGAGAAATAACTGAAGTTCATGTAAACAAATTATGCTTGTTTCTAAAATTCCTAAATTTACTTGACATTGGACATTACTAGACACTTGGAACATTTAAGATGAGATTGAGAAATTAAGCACCTGGTATGGTTCTGTTTTAATTTTTTTCAATTTTTTCTTCAATTTTTCAATTTCTTTGAATTGTTTCTTGTACAATTCAGCAGCCTCTGTCAAACGAGCTGTGTGCTCTATCACTGTCTCTTGCAGTTCCATTTGTTTTGATGAGAGGTTACCCTAAAAATACAGTGAACATTAAGTAGAAAAACTAATTATAATTCAAAGATTTTTATTAGAAAATTCAAAGCCATATAAAAGAAAAACATGACTGCTGTGATAAGAAAATATTAAGACATTGACTAGGAAAAGAGCTCAGATATTGATATTTGTCACTTCGAGAGAATCTCCACTGCCCACTTTAGAAAATGAAAATTGGCAGATAACTTTTTGAATTCTGAGGTTTCAAGTAGGTAGATAGTTAATTAACTTCACACCAGTGCAAGTCAAACAGGTTATTGGAAACGGTCCTGGATCACTCCCAAAGGGAAAGATGCAAGGAAAATGGCTAGTAATTTTGAACCACGGTATACACAGATAAGACAAGAACACCTGAGCTGCCACCACACTAACGTGAGATTGCTTTTCACAGCATTGCTAGGCAATTTTTAAGGGCATTTAGAACTAATTTTAAGTTATTAAAATCTGCAGCATAGTTATAGGAAATCGGAAAATTTGCCATTTCATAGCAGTTGGCAGGTATGCTTTAATATCTTGAATCGATTTTATTTGTAACAATTTTTTTTTTACATCCAATCAATGTACATTTTTATTTGTTCAAAAATATATTGTCCATTGCGAGAGTTAATTAAACCTCCTTTTAAAAACACCAATACAAGAAATAATTTAAAGTCATTTTGGTGCGAAAGTTTACAATAGCAATCAGCTTTACAGATATTCCAAATTATAAATATTCAAAGTATTTAGATTAGCAAAACAAATTACAAGAAAACTATTAAACTTTTCCTACTAAACTTACCTTTTCAGTTTTTAGGAACTCAATGAGGGCATCCTTCTTCATACATTCATCTTTTAGCTGAAACAGATTATTTATGAACTATTTGCAATACATTCTATGCAACTTATGGTAATAGCAAAAGAGCTAGAACTTTAACTTCAAAAGTTCTTTCAAGTACAATCTACGATCTTAAAATTTAAAACGTATTTCCTGATTTTAAAATACATCTTGAACTGTATCAATTCCATTGGTTTTGAGCTTCAGAGCTAGCATGCAATATTGCTGCCCATATTAGACACAGTATTGACAAATTACCAGAGAGAACAATTACCTATACAATCTTAACTGACAAAAGTAAATGAAAAATACACATTTAATAAACAATTTCACAAGTGACTTCCCCACCATATATTGCCATCTGGCATGACATTATCATTAAACACCAGTTGAAAATGATAAATACTTTTTCTCTGATACATTTATAGCATACGATTTTAAACTCAATTGTGTGCAAACACTTTTTTAGAATTCAATAGATTCTACTACAACGATGCTTTAAAAGTACTTTCCTGTTCACATGTCAATTTATGAATGTATCTAGTAAACATAATTCATTTCATTATCAAGTGTATATAATAATTTTTCTTCCACTTGTTTGTACTTTGACATGATTTGAATATAATTATGAACATTATAATTTAAGTCACAAACCTTTAGCATATACTTAAACCATTGCATTTAATGGCTTAACTGTAAAAAAAAAGGATAATTCAATGTTTGTTGACCTCTTTCCACTAAAAGCATTACATGAAAGATGAAACAGTACTTTCACAATGCAAAGCATATTCAGCCTTACAGAGAAAAGTAAATACGATTGGATTCATTGTAATTGTGTTTTTATTAGTAATGGTGCAATCACCAGAATAAACTCTAATGAATCAACATTTTTTTGACATTTTATGTAAAGAAATACTAGTTAACAATGATCAAATTAAAAATTTTAAGACTGCAATAAACTTTTTCTTGATTGTTGCCTAGTTCTGTCAAAAAGATCTTGCAGGTTGAAAGTTGGGTTACCCTGTTATTAGAAATATTATTACTATATTGAGATGAGGTCTTCAGTTTCTTTTCATCTGATTTAGTCATGACTTTGCAAAGAACACACATAATCAGCCCAAATTGTGACTATTTTATTACTGCACTTTCACGATACTATCATTGTGCACTCTGCCTTAACAATTTTTGCATTAGGATTTTTAAACCATTGGAAATTTCAAAAAATATTTTGCCACCTTTCCAGAGGGGAATGAACTCTTACCTTAATTATCTTAAAAGCTGATATAGATGCATAAACTATTGGTATGTATAATAGAATAACAAAAAAAAATTTATTTTTACTAGGTCAAGTGTAAAGGTTCTTCTAACTATAGTATTGAAATAACAGGCTACTCTCAATGATCTACCGGTTTAACAATCACTCCTACTTCCAACTAACTCTCCAGCGCAGGGAACCCCATAGACTGATTCTTGGGAATCCCCTACTGATAATCTCGAGGCGTTTTCACATACACACAAGCAAACCTGGATTATGTGCCAACATCAACCTTATGTTACTCAATGAAGGATTTAACACATAGCTTGTTCTGGAAACCAATACCAGGAAATGCAGTTGGAATTGAACTTGAAAATTTGGTTGATTGTTTTGGGTTTTGTGGCACAACGGACACTTTTTTTTTTGGCCTAGATGAATCAAACACAAGACAGACAACATCAAGTAATGAATATACACACGAAGGAAAGATTTAATAAATTGGATGCCAAAATGTTCTTATGTTATGTTGTTGATTGGTATACATCTTGCTTGCCCTGCACCAGTCATTTCTTGTTATTATTACTCAACAGCACCAAAGTTTTGGAACTTTCCCAAAACAAACTAGTCATCAAGGTAAAAGTTTCCCCTGTGGGTAGCTAATTAAAGTTGCACTGAACCCCGATCAGATGACAAGGTGAGCTGGCACACCACTCTCCAAACTTTCACACCATTGATAACATGAAGGCATTTGAGGCCACAAGAGATTTAACATTCACCGTTCCCTGTTCTCGATGGTCTTAGGTTGGTTGGATTGAGTTAAGAACTCGCATACCTCCAAATGCACAAATTTGTTTCTCTTTTAACTTGGTTACTGCTGAAACTTTTCCAGATAAATAAAAATAAAAAGGATTGAGCTACTCGCTTATCGACCAATTTGCTTAATGACTTAGTTCTAGAAACAGAATTTGGCCATTAAGTAAAGACTGCCAGTAAATATAAAATGTTTCAGTGTTTAAAACATTCTTACCCTTGCACATAAGCAATCACTGGCAGTAAAATGTGATTGCAAATCACCATAATGCATCCTCAAGTCTTGGAGCTCCTCTTCCAATTGCATGCATTTTGATTGAAGATCACATAATTTGTCAGACAGCTACAAAAACAAGATGTGCGAGTAAGTAACAACCACATATATATTCCAAGGCAGTGATGCAATTTCATTATTTAGGTCACATTTATGTTGTTTGGCCATAGATTATTGTTTCAATTGTTGTTTACACGAAAACTGTGAAGAAAATATTCCATTTAAAACATTACACAGGTTATAGTTGTACAGCTCAAAATAGGAATGTTATGCATTTGGCTCAATGCAGAGCACTCATGACTAATGATTAGGGATTTTGTGTCCACATTGATTTTCTTTTAATTAAATGTTTGGTTACCATCATAACAAATATTTATGGATTTATGGCAAGGAATTTTAAAGAATTTTTACCTTTTTTTCAGATAATAGTGCTCATTTTCTTGAGAATGTGAATTTCAGGAGACTCTTCAATATGACTAATAAATTAAAATGAATTAAAACCCCTGCAGTAGGTATACAATTCTAGATGAACAGAAGAAATGTGGGGTAATGTTACAAAGAGAATGGAGTTGGGCAGGTGTTTTGATTTTGCCCATTTGTTTGCCTCAAGCTATTTCTACATTCAATTCTTAACAGCTACTCAATATGCACAAAAAATGCTTACTTGAGAAGAATTTAGGTAACTGTTTTATCTACCACAAGAATGGCTTTTTGTAGCAGGGAAACATCGAAAATCTGGCATCCAGAAACTCAGCAACTTTAGAAAGCCTACAGTCTTTGGCTGTTTTTTCAATGACAAATTCAGAGATATATGCAATTTAAGCAATAGCATATGGTACAGACATAGAGCAATCAGAAGTCAGAAATAAGTCGTTACACTAGTAACAAAAACAAGTTTGACACTAGAAGTACAAAGTAGTACATCTGAGCAGGAAATTTTACAACTTTTAAAAGATTCAACACAAATTGACAAGAGTCCTCCAAACCTTAAAACCAGTTGAAAATTAACAGATGTTTAGTAAAACCTTAAGTGAAAGCCATACTTAATATCAAATAAATTTTGATTAAACTTTTTAAATTTATAATACACTAGCCACTCTGTGGCTAGCCCATCGTTGCCAGGGCCCATGGTGTAAGTTATTAATCTGGTGCAATATTTTCTGCATTTTTCAAATCCGTTGAAATTTCCAATCTATCTTTAGCAATTCCAATTTTACGAAAAATAATTAATAATCCCAGTCAAAATGTTTTTTATTTTTTGCTTTCATTTCCTGAAATGGAATTGGACAAGAAAGGTAATGTTTCTTTTTTTTTAACACGAAGGGCAGAAGATGCAAATTAGTTTCATGTGACGTCAAAATCTCTTGCGAAAATATAAGATATATTCAATTAAAAAATTATTTTTTAAAGAAAACCATATTTTTAGGTATGTGAAAAAATGAAATTTGTGAAATTTCTTGCACATTTCAAATCTGTTGAAATTTTTACTCTATCTTTAACGGTCTAGGAGATAGAAAAAAAAGAACTAAGTGACTCCAGTTAAAGATTATTAGTTTTAAAAGTATTGATGTAAGATATATATATATATATATCAATCCTCCACTCAAAAATAAAACACAAACGAAAACAATAACTTTCTCCGCGTTCCTCTGCGATGAAAACAACTTGGCATAGTTCCGAAGGCTGACATCAAGGTCACGTGGGTAGAAAAGTCTAGATTCTGATGTTTCTTCTTTCGTGGAAGAAAGGCGTTGAAAAATCGATGGATAACAAAACTATTAAATTCCTTTAAAAATCTTCTAGATTGAATTATAAAATTCACTGCGACCCAAAAATTGCAAAAAATTCGGACTATCTGTGGGCAAAATCTCATTGCTGTAAATGCCATAGAATCGTCAGGAATTTGCGGTAGGAAACAGACAAACAAACATTTCCTTTTATAATAGCAGAGATGCTTCAAAGCCATGGGTCCCAGAAAATATTCCCTGTTTTAGTTCACTTCTTTTTACCATACGAAGGCACACAAGTCAAACTTTTAGAATTTCAAGACCAATCGGACGAAACAACAGACGTTATTCTCAATTATCTGATTAAGTATTCACAAAATGTAATTTGACTTAAAAAATCTTGGCATTTTGTGGAGATAATACTAACTGCAATTTTGACAGATTGAAAAGACGAGGAGTTTACAATGTTTATGCAAAACCAAAACTATATTTACTTCTCGGAAGAACATTGATAGGAATCTGATGTGAAGCTCACATTATTCACAACACGATTAAAACTGCCACAGATTGTTTTCTCGGAAGAACATTGATAGGAATCTGATGTGAAGCTCACATTATTCACAACACGATTAAAACTGCCACAGATTGTTTATCTGAAGACTCTGAATATGTTATTGTGAAAATATATTCACATTTGTATATCAATAGTGTATAGGAAGGACCCAAAAATTGCAAAATATTCTGACTACCTGTGGGCCAAATCTCATTGCTGTAAGTGCCATAAAATCGTCAGGATTTTGCGACCAGGAAAAAAACAGACAGACAAATACCTCCTTTTACAATATTAGAGATTATTTTGTATTGATGCATTATTTTGTATAATGTATTAAACCCAATCAAATATTCAGTGTCCCTTTAAAAGTGTTTTTTTTTTTTTTTAAATTTGTATTTATAAAGTGTAGAGATATAAATGTTTGTTAAAGTGACTTGTTAGATGCATGTGCTTTACATAACAACCCTTTTACAAATTTTGGATAGCCTCTGAAGTCTAACACTTGCCAGGTCCTTTCGATGCTGAATTTGAGGTGTTATTGTAATACATAATTTTTAAGAAAATATACATTTCTTAACTACAAAATTTTTATAAATGCTCAAAAAAAAATATATTTTTCTAAAACTGATTATCATTTTACATTTAACTATCAAGAAATTGCATGTGTGTGTAAGGATGGATCTGTAATTTTTAAAACCTTGTTTAGTATCACTTGTATAATCTTAAGCTAACCAATTGTTAGAGGCTATTACATCATATCTTAAAAATCAAGAACTGAAATTTCTTACTTTTAAAACTTGAGTGTCTTTTTCAGCTACGGTTGACTCCAATTTTCCACAATGTGCCTTCATTTCCTGAGCCTCTGCATTTGAAGCCCAAGTTTTTGATTGTAAATCAGACAACCACTGGAATAAAAATATACATTAAACTAGGCTTAGAAACAACATCACACTTGTGCTACAAACAATACAATAAAAAGCACAAATGATAGAGGTGTGATTGTATTAGAATTGTGCTGTGCAATGAACTTAGTTAAATTTTTAAAAAGAAGTTGGACATATCCATAAAAAACAAGCTACATCTTCAAAATCAAAAAATGAAGTACAGATTTCTTTTAAATAAGTGCTTTGAGAGTCGTCCACACAACCCAATTCTGTAAGTGTGCTGCAATCTATGCATCGAACTTAATTTACTTCACTTAAGTTGAGGCTATGATTAATTTCTTGAGATTTAAGGTGAAACAGAAGTAGAAAAAGCTTGAGATTTGGATAGTACTTAGTCTGCCTACTGTATAAGAACTGTGCCAGAAACAAACCTTATCCCATTTTTCGGATATTAGAAGATATGTATTCAAGTTAATTACATTGATGCAATAAATGACAATTCAGAACTATATTTAAGATTTTTACATATCTATGTATGTTATGATGTATACTACCACTTTCTGCAGGCAATATACGTAGAAAGAGAAAATTTCGAAGCCATCCTCAAAAAATTCTCCAACTCAAAATGAATGAGCCTTGTTTCTATAGTGAATACCACCTAGACTTCGTGTTGGGAGCAGTTCTCGTCCATAGACAGACAGTGCCATGGAAACAGAAGAGAGAAAGGACATGACCTTTAGATGTCTACTTTAAATAGACTACAAAAACGTTTTTCTTCAAAAAATATTTTAGATAAGAGAGTATAAAGAGTTAACTATAGTAATTTTTTGCTGTTCCAACAGTCAATTTACAACTTGCATATCAATCTTCATAAATTGAAGGGGACAGGCATATTAAACATTGCAATATTTCTTTTTAAAAAATATTTTCAGAACATAATTTTCAGTTGGGGTATGAATGAAGAAAGAATACCATGTTGGATATAAATATTAATTTACGCTCCATATTTTTGCACAAATAAAAGTAGAAAACCATGTTTTATGTTTGTAAAATTTTGACTAGCAAGTTTTTAATATACTTTCATTTGTTAAAAATCAATGATTAAGAACATATTGTATTAATAAAAACATAAAATGAACAAAAAACCATAATATAATGAAAATGTATAATTCTTACTTCTGAAACTTCAGTCTCTTTCTCATTCACCCTGTCTTGCAGTTTTGCACACTCTACCTTTACATCCTCCAATTTCTGATTTATCTCTGAATTTTTCCATTGCAAATCTAGCATTTCTGAGACCAGCTGAAATAATAAAATGGGTTAAACTGAATTGAAAACATGGCACTTTTAAGAGCAAGTGCATCACCCAAACAATGCAACAAAATTGCACAAGAGGTACAAGTTTACAATATCACAACATAGGCACAATTTATAACACATTAGCCCTCAGAGGGCTTCATATGCATTATTCCGTCTTGCAACTTCCAGTCTTTCTTACTAGGGATGTGACATCAATGTATTGGAGACGATGTTTTTTTAACATCGATGTTTATACTTGTCAATGTTTAATTTTAAATAAAAAAGTACCATTATAAAAATAACCAAGTACCATAATTTTCATAATCAGTAAATTCAACATACTTTTAGAACAAAGTGGCCAAGGGTGTAGGGTCTGAAACGTAGAGATGAGGCATCGATGTTTTATAAAAACATTGTTGTACTTTCCATCGATTTATTGGTTGTGTGTTTGTTTAACAGTGTCGATGTTTTATTTTTGAATGAAAAAGTACCATAGTAAAAATTAAGAAAAATAATCGTGCAACTAAGTATTTGTCAGTGATGGTGACATCTGTCCCATCAGAAAGAGTTTTTTTCCCTAACTGGTGGGATTGTTAGTGAAACAAGAAGTCGGCTTAAGGTGGAGAAAGTTCACAAACTGTAAATAACAAATATTAGGGCCTACAATAATTACAAGGCCCCGATATTTTTTATTTACTGTAAATAAAAATATGTTTGTGGTGTCCCCCCCCCATAAGTTGATAAGTAATTAATAACAACTAACAATAATTATTGTTATATACCTTCCTAATTATACTGGTAGTTAGTCGTACCTATGTCAAATTGTTGTAAATACTAATTTCTTTTATGTCATTCAATTTGAAAATAAAAGATTTATTAACTGTTCTTACTAATTTTTTTGACTTTGTTTTGACAGTTAAAAAAAGTCTTACAGCAAATGACAAATTAAAATCCCTATGCTTCTTTATATGCACTGCTTGCCCTTTCACATGAACTATTCTCTCTTTAGATTTTGATCTCTACACATATCGGATGTCTCACTTCTGGGTTATTTTCAATTCACTTTCTCACATTATATTATGTTTAAAAAAACTAGCTTTTAAATTGACCTGACAATATCCTTTATAAAGTAGAAAATTTATCTCAACACAAAAACCTGAATAGAGAGTCACAGTAAATTGAGTTGAAGCTGCATAATCTATTAAAAAAAAGTAGCATTACAAAAAAAAAAAAAAAAATTTAAGAACAAACTCTTTATTAACACTTAGATCTTAATCCTTTGATGTATGCTACTGAAAACTTATAAAATCAATAAGATAACTCATGAAACTATCAATCTTTCAAAAGAAAATACGTACATGCAGTGGATCATTATTCCCAGCATGCTCTAGTAAAATTTCAATTTGGTACTGACTTCTGCACTCAGCCAGAATCATCTAAATTAAAAATTTAAACATAAAATGGGTTAAGTTACACACTTCTTAGTTATTTATTTGAATACACAGTTATTCAAAAGAAACAAATGGCATATTACACATTAAAAGATAATTGGTACACAAAAAAATGTTTGGTTAGATGTTTTAAATTCCATAACATGACCCAGTCAGACCACACAGGTTCTCTTTCTATCTTTCAATTAGTAAAATGGTAGGCCAATTCCAACCTCTTACACTTTAAATGGTGTGAAACTCAGTACTCTAATTCAGGGATGCAGAATATGTGCGAACAAGGTTCCGGAGAAATTCAGGCAGCTGTAGGCAAATTTTTGCCCCAGTTTATATATATATTTTTTTTTTAACTCGACAAATTACCCCCCCCCCCTTCCCTTTTTCCCCTTTGCAGTGAAGCAAATTTCCAAATGGCTTCATCTTCATGTTCTGAAATCGGAGAAAGAAGCTTGCACGTAGAAAACGGCAGTTTCTCCCACTAGCCACCTTCTCTGTGGCCTGTGACAGTTCTTTTCATGGGGTTAGGTGTGACTACTGCTTGCTAACCCCAGGTGATTGCTACGAATTTCCATTTGGTTTTCAAAGTAAACCAAATGAGAATTTTTAGCCTATTGGATAACAGCCATCATGGTGTTGCCTGTGGAGTTGGTTTGCTTCGCAAACCAAATGGAAATCCGTAGCCTATTAAAATGAATTCCCTGCAAATTCCAATTTTAGTTTGCTTCGCAAACCAAATAATGAATATAATGAACTGTGGGGATCAATGAACAACTGTGAACTTGAACGTAGAATTTCTGAACCTCCAATTATAGAAAATATGTGGCAGTATTTCAGTAGCAGATATATAACAAGCCCTCTAGATACTACATGAGCATACAGTTCAGGAATCGATAGAACCCTTACCTCTTACTTAATTAGAAACCCCTACCTTATGGGTGAACAAAAACAGAGGGTGCAAGTTAGATAGTAAAGTTCTTTTTTCCCAGTTGAGAATTATGAAAAACAATCTTTTTAAACACACCTTTTTTTTGAAAAACTGCTTTATCCTTCACAAGAAAATCAAAAATCAAGCTTGATCATCCAGTAATAAAAGAAGCATTTACTAACCCTGAAGTGTATGGCCACATCCCAGAAATTATTTATCTGCTGGAAAATTGTTTAAAAATCTGCAGTGAAGCTGTCTGTGAATCAGTGGATCTGTAATTGGCAACCATCTCAGGATGTCTACCAAATTTTGGAAACTTAATTTCATGACTTTTTCATGACCTGGTACTAACAAATTTCATGACCTTAACTTTTAAATTTACACAATCGAAGCATCCAGTTCAACACACTTTTCAATGAAGTCTCAATTTCATGGAATGGACTTCCTATTCATAAGGCTTCACAAATATTGAAAGAATCCTTGGATAGGCATTTCCATGGTGGAAGATACCATTTCACACGGTTTTCTTCAGCATCTCGTTTCAAGGTGTATACGCCGTCAAAGGTGATTGACAACCTTCACAAAGAGACTGGAAGGCTGCCATTTCTTGGTGACAACTAATATAATCCATCAATGTAAAATTATTTTTTTATTGGAATAAATATTAGTATTATTTTTTAATTTGTAAGTAATAGTCTTAAAGAGAGTTTTTAATCATTAACATTGTACTATTTTCGTAACTTAAACTGGAATGAAAATACGGGGACGTTTTCGGGGAAATTTCGGACATTTTGTGTTCTGAGGAAATATTGGACCCTGAAACATTTTCTGCACCCCTGCTCTAATTTTATTTTAAGATAATGAATGTACTGCTTTCTTCACTTGAGAAAGCTGAGATATCTTGAGTTGAATCAGAGAAATAAAATACTTTGTAAAAGTGACTAAAATACTATGTACAAGTGTGTATTTAATCAAAAGAAAACTTATGCTTCAGAACAGGAGTAATAATTCTTCCAATTTGTATTAAAGCAATAAAATCTTAAGAATTTACAAAATGACAATGTTTATTGCAGATGACACAATTAATGACACAACCATGCAGAACTAATGAGTTAACACATTTGCCACAAGACATCCAATTAAATAGCAGCTATAACATTTTTAGAACAAAAAATGTTTAACCACTCAATTTTTGAAATGGTGTTTATTTGATCAAATAAATACAATTGAAGCCTAATGTAGCTAAAATTGAGATTATGATATTGGAATCTGATTCTGGAGGAGATCACCTCTACAATAGTTAACTTACAATAGCATATTTCAACAATGAGGTACTATTTGGTGGGACTGAAGTCACACTTAGCAAAAGTGAGAACAAAATACTACATCAAATTTGAAAAGAACTCAAAATGCTTATCATATACATAAATTGACAGATAAATTTTGTTTAAAACCCTATCTAGTTGGATAAATATTATGTGCACAAATCAAATGTTCTATAAACATCAACTTACCTCAATTTGCAATTCTACTGGTAGCTCAGCATACTCTTTTGAATACCCCTGAAAATAAAAGCAAAGAAATTTCTATCAAAAATAAGATTGTCTAAACTACATTTATTATGAATAAAATTTTAAGAGTATCAAACAAATTTGACTTTGTTGAAGCAAATTTATGCAAAACACTGGATATACAGCGAAACCCAGATTTAAAGTATTTCAAGGGACCAGAAAGACAAAAAGTTTATATGCTGGAAAACGTTAAATCGGGATTAGAGAAAAACAAAACATAGAGCATGAAACAAAGACTAGTTTAAGTTTGCGTTTTGCTTTTACTAGCTAGCTAATTAACATCATTCTCTACAGATATGAGTTTTTGTAAGTTTTTTAGTACATCTAATTTGCAATTGACGCAAATATTCATTACAAACACAAAAAGGACTATTTGAGGTTTTCTATTTCGGGATCGCTAAAGATGGAGTAAAAATTTCAAGATTTGAAATCTGCAGAAAACTTTACACCAGATTAATTCCTCATGTAGTCCGAATTTTATGCGAATTTGCGACATGCCTGTGTCATGTCGGGTGGAGGTGGGACTCATTCTTAAAATTATTGTTTTATATATTTTTTTAATGTTTTTAGCAACAGTAAGGACACGAAAAGAACTGTCTATTTTAAAATCTGTCTAATTTAAGAAAATCAGTTAGAGTTCTCCATGCTGAAAAAATTTTAAATGCGGGAAACATTTCCAAGTAACAATAATTATGATTTTTTTTTATATTGAAAGTATAGGAAATTATTTGGGACCAATGAAAAAAGACGCTATATGCGGGAAATTGTTAAATCGGGGTTTCACTGTACATGCAAATAACACAAGAAAAAAATTAAATCATTACTGTTTAAAAGAATGTTACGAAAAATCACTTTTTAAAAGTGAATATAATAATTTCACCTGAAAGTATAACAATCAATGAAATAATTAATTTTATTGAATTGAAAACCCCTTAAAAGCCGATTTTCCAATACATACGACTTTATTAACTAATAGAAGTTATTTCTAATTGTTATGACTGGAGAAATTGTGGAAATTTCCCATTTGGTTTGCTTTGTAAACCAACACTCCTTAGTTAAAATCTTGATTCAGAGAACCTTGGCCTGAACCCTCTATATCCTTCTGAAATTTGACGGCGACTGAAGAAAAATATTGTTTTACTATCAAACCTGAAGATCAATAACTTTGACTCAATGAACATATTGTCGCCATTATGGCATGAAAGATACTACAAATGAATCAAAGAATGTTTGATTGGTCATTTTTAGGAATGGGGTACAAGAGGTGATCAAAAAGTTTCTGTTTGAGGGCTGTACAGTCCAGATTTGGTACGCCAGTCATGCAAAAGCACCTTGAGCATTTCGGCAATCATCCCACTGCTTCACCAGGTTGAATATACCCCTTTGGTAAAACTCCCGTTTCTGTCGCTTGAAGAAGTTCGAAACTGCATTCTGCATCCGAAAGGAACCGTCGACCTTTCAAGGACTTTTTTAAGGGACTGAAGGTATGAAAATCACATGGGGAGAGATCAGGACTGTAAGGCAGGTGCTCGAGTGTCTCCCACTTTAGTGAGTGTAACTTCCGCTTTACACCATTTATGGTATGGGGATGTGCGTTATCATGGAGCAGAATCCCACATACGCAGTTTTCCCAGATATTTCACCTTAATTGCAAGTTGTGATCTCTCCAGCATTTCGGAGTACCGTACCCCAGTGATGGAGACACCTAGATCCTTGAAATCAATAAGCAATGGGCCCTGACAATCAAAGAACAGGGTAAGCATCACTTTTCAAGCAGATGACTGGCTCTTGAACTTCTTGGAACAAAGGATGACACCACTACATGGTTCACACTCTCCACTCAGGTTCCTAGTGGTGGCACCAGCTTTCGTCGCTCGCAAAAATGCGTTCAAGGAACGTGTTGCCTTCAACATTGAAACACATCAGGTGCTTCAAGCAAACAGACAACTGGTTTGATTTTTGTTCAGAATTCAACGCCCTGGAGTATCCACTGGCTGCAGACCTTACAGTAGCCTAACTCCTGCAGGATGTATTGCATGTTACCAAAGCTTATGTCGAGATCTTTTGAAAGCGCACGAATGGATAAGCAACGATTTGCCCTAATCGCACCAGTAATTGCCCGCTTGTTGTTATCCGTATTAGATGTGGATGGCCTCCCAGATTGAGATGCATCTTGAGTCGAATCGTGACCATCTCTGAACTTTGAGCAACAATCCATTACGGTGGTTTTCGACAGACATTCTTCTCAATACACATTCTTCATTCTGCAATGAATGTCTACCGGCTTTCGTCCTTCGGCAGCCAAAAAAAGAATAGCAGCACGTTGGTCCTGTTTGGACGCATTTGATATTAACGTCGCCACTGTTAACGTTTCAGCATTTTCACACACTTCGGAAATAAACTATAATCCCATGCCTCAGTGTCGGTGCTTATCTACCCGCATCGGCAACGCGCTAATATGCACATACACTGCAGCCACGCACTTAAATGGAAACATTTTGATCATGCCTTATATAAGCAAACTTCCATGAACAGCCAGACTAACCTCAGTTAGGAACGCATTCTCCAGATCTAACAACTCTTGATTAACTCTGATGAGACTATCTCAAAGACAAAATTCATGTTAAAACTCAGACCCTTCAATGGCTGAAGAGCAATACTCAGGCTGAACTCATGAGGCCTGGAACCCGAAACACTACGTGTCATGAAAAAAAGTATTTGAATTTGTGTCATACTAGAGGTGATGGTCCTGGATCCTCATGAAGGAAAACGTTCTAAGACACCTGGTCATTTTAAACCACGGTCAGGTGAAAGGGGCAATGTGAGGACATTTGTGGCAGAAACATCTAACTTGAACAAGCCAGCCCCACATACATGAAACTCCTTGATTGGATCAAGTCAACTTGCAACCCTCCGGTTGATAACGTGATACCCTTTCAACTGGCCTACAGTGGCCAGAAAGGGTACAATTGTGTGAAGCAGAAATTGGATGTCATTATAAACATTTTATATTCTACATCTATTGTAAAAATTTTCCTTTCGATACAGCATACACTCTGCAGTATTATAAATTTTAAAGAAAATATTTACTTCAGAAAAGCAAATTTTAAAATCTTGAGAAAATACATACATCAATAATCCCAGACCAATCATTACTATTCCAAAGTCGACACTTCACTGCATTTAAAATTCGATCCTGAAAACAAGTATTATTCTATTAATTACAAAAAAATTTTAAATATGTGTTATAAGACACTAAAATTTTGTAGTTTTTTCACTTAGCAATAAAGTATATTGGATGTTTGGCATAAAACAAAGGTTTTGATAAAACTATATATCTGGAAATAGAAAAATTAAGTTATTCAGTATTGATAAAAAGTAATTTAAACATAAATAATAACGAAAATATCATGATTTTCTTCCACAAAAATATAACACATAAATTATGAAAATCTTGAAACTTATTTTTAAATCAAATTTTAAAAAACTTGTTCAATAACTACAATCTATCAATAACATACTAACTTTACTACATGGAAATAAATTTTTTCATCCATTACAATATTTGTATTGAGGGCAATGACAATTTAAATTTTTCTAAATGTCACAGTAGAGAAAGATATTTATTTCAAATCATTTACAGTAAAATGAATTCATATAAACAATGCCCATCATGGAGAAAATGTGTAAATATTTTACTACCATTTTTTAACTAAAAATTAAACAAAGGCCTTCTTTGACGAAGGAAAATTATTTGAGCAAAGTATAGGGAGAATGATTTGCCTCAAAAGTTCACTTTTCTAAAAGTAAAACCTTTGTGTAAATATTTTACACTGCAAAACTTACTTTTGACATTTGAAAATTTAAATTGCCTGCAATGAAATAAAAGCAAAATATTTGTTTCTAATCCCTAACCTCTTATCTCTTTGGCCCTCCCACAGAAAACAGTAAGTTATTTGTGAGGTGGAGGATTGTTCCAGTCATGAGCACTCAGTGGGCAGCTGCTATAACTCAGAGACAATCATTATCCCATAGTTACAAAACAAAATTCTCACTTAGGACCCACAAGGAAGACAAACTGATCACTATTTTAGGTAGGTGGCTTGGATCGAAATATTAATGTGAACGCTTTGCACGATAAATGTCAATATCATAACACTGCTTTCATAGCATAAGGCATTTTACATAACTCTTTTTTAGACCTATAAAAACATTTAATTTACATTTACTGAATGAACTCATTTAACTTACATTTAATGAACTCAAATAATTTTACTACACATAAAAAGGTAGGTAGGTAGTTAATGTTGTACTGGAGCAACACAACTGGCTACAGACAGAGGTGCTGGACCAAACCCAAAGGGAAAGATGTGAGTGCAGTACCTCATAATTTTGAATCAGTCAGATGATGAGGCGATGCCTGAGCTGGAACCCCACTCTCCAAACTTCCACATTGCACATGTGAGGGCATTTGACACCACAAAAGATAAAGGTGCACCAGACCTAGTGTACATGGTCTTTGGTTAGACCAAGTTTTGAACTCGCAACCCTCTGCTTGCTCTATTACAACTGGGCTACCACACCCCAGATGAAAAGGTAATTCAACTGTGTAAAATCCCTATATGCTTATTTTATTCATCACTAATGATAATACCTATCTGCTTGGCAGTAGCAGACAAACATTTAATCAGTTGCAAGTAATGTGCCCCTGAATAGATAATTTCTCAACCAGGATATTTTTATCAGGAGAACATACTGTGCACCTCAATATAGTTCCAGGGCAACCAAATGTAGATGCTTAGGCAACATCCCCTAACAACATTTTCCTTGGAGCTCAAAAATATTTTTATGCCTATTCAATCCAATATAAACCACAAACAACCATTTGTAAAAAAAAATTTTTAATTATTAATTTCAAACTTGTACGGATAACCAAGTCCAGCCGATTATTTCTAAAATTCTAGACACACACAAATGGGTAGGGCCCCCCACAATTTTACTTATTTTTTCATAAGTGACAACAGGTTGGTTACCCTTTTGTTAAATACATTTTTTTCAGTTGAAAACAATTTTTCCCACCAAATTTAACCTACAAAACATCTCCAGGTCTTGACACTTGCACATGTAGATAATAATAAAACTTCTTAGTGTTGGAATAATGACACAATATGAGGTCAGTCAAAAAAGTATCCGACCTGGAAAAATATATCACTTACATGAAGGGATTGGGACCCTATCCCCTTCAAATTATGCCACTTGCGCCTTCACACACTTAGCCCACTGTTCCTTCCACTGTCGAAAACACTTCTGGAAGGCTTCTTTTGGAATGGTGTTCAACTCCGTCTGCATTATGTCTTCTCTTAAAACGGGATTCTTTCAACAGTGTCTTCAATTTTGGAAACAACCAGAAGTCGCAAGGAGCCATGTCTGGAAAGTGGGGAGGTTGGCAAATGAATGCCTGGACCCCAAGGCCAAAAGAAGCATGACAGGTGAGAAGCAAAATCAAGGTGATGCTAACTGTGTTCTTTGATATCCGTGGAATTTTGAATCACGAATATGCACAGGAAGGATGAACAATGACTAAAGAGTACTATCAAGAAGTCCTCTGCCGACTCTGTAATGTAGTTTGGCGCAAAAGACGAGACCTCTGGACATCGAAAAACAGGCAGTTGCATCATAACAATGCTCCATCTCATTCATCTCACCCGATTCTGATTTTCTTGGCAAAACATGGGATTCCAGTAGTTTGCCAACCTCCCTACTCTCCAGACATGGCTTCTGGTTGATTCCGAAATTGAAGACGCAGTCTGAAATATCCTGTTTTGAGAGTAGAGAAGAGATAATGCAGAACACGACGGCAGAGTTGAACAACATTCCAAAAGAAGCCTTCCAGAAGAATTTTCGGCAGTGGAAGGAACAGTGGGCTAAGCATGTGGAGGCGCAAGGGGCCTACTTTGAAGGGGATTAGGGTCCCTATCTCGTCATGTAAGTGATATATTTTTCCCGGCCAAAGGTAGGATACTTTTAAAACAGGCCTTGTATATTTAAATAGTAATTTAAATGAGCCATTTTATGGATGAAACCATTATTTATGGTCTCGAAGCATTCAAGCTTCAGAAATGCCTTTCCATAGCTCTGAAACAAAAGAACTACAGGTCCCTTGTAGAAATTGAAAAGTATGTTATTATTTATTTATGTGAAAATAAATTAAATTCTTACAACAGAAAGCAGGTCATTTTTTAATTGAATGTTGACTTCTGATCCAGGGACTGTTTCCACCTATGTGAAAGAAAAAAATTATCAGTCTAAGTTATCAAAAAAAATCTGAAAAAATTGCAAGAAACTAGAAAGCTTCCAAAATTATTTCACACAAGCCCAGCGTTGCCTGTGCTTCACAAACCAACACCATGGGCAATGCCGTGATGTAAGTTATTAATCTGGTGTAAAATTTTCTGCAGATTTCAAATCTGTTGAAGATATATTCAATTGAAAAATTATTTATTTAAAGAAAATCATATTTTTAGGTATCAATCTTAATTGAAATTTTCAGAGGATTTCAAATCCGTTGAAATTTTTTCTCTATATTTAACGGTGTAGGAGAAAGAAAAAAATAACTGCAACTCCAGTTAATATTTATCATCTGTCTGGAAAATCATTCCTCCGCACAAAATCAAAGCGGAAACAAAAAAATAAAATTTTCACCATCTGTCGGATGAAAAAAACTTGGCATGATTTTATAGCCTGACAACAAGGTCACATGGGTAGAAAAGTCTAGTTTCTGGTGTTTCTTCTCTCTACGGTAGAAACGTATTAAAGAACCCATTGGAGAATAAAAATATTAAATTCATTTTTAAATTATCTAGATTGAATTTACAAATGCGCTGCAATCCAAAAATTGCAAAAAATTCGGACTACCTGTGTGCCAAATCTCATTTCTGCATGTGCCATAGATCGTCAGGATTTTGTGGCCGAGAAACAGACATTCAAACAAACACTTCCTTTTATAATAGTAGAGATAAAGACCAAATCAAATTTTCCGATAAAATTGTTTTATAGAATTGCTTGAGAAATAACTTTTTCAAAACAATTAAAATTTTAATGTTTATGTTTAAGTGACTTTTTATTACTTCCCATGATGTAAATAATTTATAAATATTTTATTAATGTAAAAAGAATATTTAAAATGTTTAATTTTTAAATAACTTACATTTTGTATTTGAACACGAAAAGCCCAAACCAAATACTCTTTGATCATAAAAGGGTAGTTTTGCTACTCTGTATCTGGCAACACCAAAATTAATATTTAATTTGATTTAGAATTCTGTGTTTGAGTATTTGTAAATAAATAATTATTGTCATTATCAATATTTTTCAAAAGTCTTTTGTCGAATTGTTCCTTTTCAGAATATATAGAGGAAGTCAAAATTAGTTATGTTTACGGATCTTTTTTCAGAATTTTACATTTTATCAAGGATTGAAATTTTTGTGTCTATTTGTATTTATGTTCCAGCTTGTTACATATTGCAGATATATTAGTTAGGAGTTAGATTTTAAGGATTTATTTGTTTCCTGCAAAATATAACTAGACATTGGTAATTTCTTGGCAGTATATGTAAATTTTGAGTAACTTTCTTCAAATCTTTGTTTGAATAAGTAATGGTTTGAAGATTGCTGTTTCATAAAAATAAATAAAATATACAAAATATTTTAAAACAAGGTGTGCAATTCCTTTTAAATGACCAGTAAAGTTTAAAAAATCACTTTGAATTAAAATGGGTTGTCAAACTTTGTAGTTAAAATATATTACCTGCAAAAATTCACATTTAGAGGTACTCTAAAAGAAATTAACGCTAAAGACTGAAAATATGTACGTCTTTCGCTCACTCGCATTAGAAATTTCGCTCTTTTAACTTTGACACTTAATAAACCCTAAACTAAAAGCCACATCAGAAAAAAATTTCGGCTTGTTACCTGTACAATTTTGAACAAACCATGTCACTTTTGTAATTTTATGATTTAAAGCGAGTTTTTAATCCGGCGGCGGCGGTAAATTTTTAATTATAAATGAACACAGTGGAATATTCGTAATCACTCCTGTCCGAGCATGCGCTGATTGTTGGCAGTCAGTCATGTGACCTGCCGAGAAGTGCGTCGCAACAGAACCTTTGTAGCTTCCATCGGAACAACATGTATGAGACTTGGCTCTCTAGCGGGACTTATTCCTCATTTTAGCATATCTATTGTAAATATGTATATAGTACTTGTTCAACGTGTTTGAAATAAAACATACGAAACAGGTTGGTCCGTCACTCTAACAGAACTCTACAGTTCCAAACAACTCCAAAACTCAAAATTGACTTCTGTAGTAAACACCTCAGAAAAAACTTTCATAGTTTGTCTTGCAGCAGAAGTGGGATGAATATGAAATGGTGTATATGGATGAATATATCATGTATACATATTTGCGTACGAAGTAAATTGTAGAAACGATGGAAAAGTTAAAACTATTTTTTTAAATAATTTTCCATATATTTAAATGATGCTAGCTTTTTTTTATGAAAGAGAATTAGGATGATTGCTTTCAATCAATATTCAAGTAATTCAATCCGAGCAACTGGAGGTTATTTTGTTAGAACTTTAAAAAGAAACTCTTATTTTATGTAAGCTTTAAGACAAGTTATACAAAAATTCAAGACACGCATACACTTAAAATTAAGCATTACAAAAATTAAGATAAGCCAACAAAAATTTAAGACAGGATCCAACCTGAAGGATGCAGCCAGATTCTCTACGGAGTATTTTTTCAGTCAAATTGTTGATGTATGTGATGTCTTCAGCTTGCACATTATGCAAGTTCTGTAAAAAGTAGGAACATTTTTTGTTAAGAATGTATAGATAGTGAAGCAGTACGTATAACAAAAGATACTGATGCTATACACAAAACCTAAAATTCACAACAAATAATTCTAATTTGTTAAATAAATCAGGTATACAACAGGACATTCATGCCAAATGGGGACACCTGGTGGGTACTGCACTAGTCTGGAATTTTTTTTTTGTATTTTTACCAGACAATCATATCATTTTCATAAAATGATGGCCTTGGATTTGCCACACTGCCTATAAAGGACCCTAACTTGAGAACTAATAGCTTAAATTTAGTAAGTTTGGTATCAAATAGAAGCCATTTGTTTTAGAAGTGCAATAAATTATAAAAACAGCAATTTTACAAAAGTGGAATATGAAAAGAATCACCTAAAAACAGTCGACTTTAAAGGGATATACAAAAAATGATACCTTGAGTATGTATTAACTAACATACATACTCAATCCAAGAAAAATTTTGATTTCTGAATAAAAATTATTCCAATGATAGCTTAAGTTTTTCAAAATGATGGTCATCTTACAGTGTAAAAATGACCATAGTTAAAAAACAATGATCAAATTTGAATTTTTATGAAGTACTAATTCCAATAGGCTCACACATTAAATGTAAAAGTATCAATCGAACATCAAATTTGAGTTCTGTATAATTTTTAATTTATCACATGGTGTATTTGGAAAACCTTATTAAGTACCTTTGAAGAAAAATTATCTTTTATTTATTTTAATTATTCTTTAAAAATATACTGACAATCTATTTGAAAAACTCATAGCTTTATGAGC
Organism: Metellina segmentata; assembly: GCA_947359465.1. Taxonomy (NCBI): domain Eukaryota; kingdom Metazoa; phylum Arthropoda; class Arachnida; order Araneae; family Tetragnathidae; genus Metellina; species Metellina segmentata. The sequence continues at coordinate 19,517,174 of OX375874.1, forward strand.
ACATCATTTATTTTGTAGAAAATCTCAATGCCATTATTTAAAAGAAAACAAAGGATGAATTGAGTTTGGATATCATCATGGTAGATTTTTCTTTTAATAATATCTACAATATTCAAGGTGCTATTCAACACATTCTTAGGAAAAAACAAGCAAGCAACAGTTTATTATGTTCTTATGTATATTAAGGATCCTGTTCATGTGAAACATGTTTCTATGTGTTATAAGTGGCAATATAGCAGGGTATGGAAATAACTGAACAAAATGCATGTTATTTCACTCAAATAAGTTAAGAACTTCGCTCCCCAAAAAATTATATTGAAAATCATCCTCCCTTAGCAGACACAAAATAACAGTATTTGCAAATTGGGATCCTAATCAGACATATATTTTTTCATATTGGGAAATTTACTAATAGGTGTCACTCACAAACATGATCATCAATGTTGGTATTTTGTTTCAAACATTCCGTGTGACTATAAATCACACATAGCCAATTTTAAATCATTTACCATACATTGAGTGAAGATGCTCGAAATATGTTCACTCAAATTATTATAATTGTGATAACTTTATTTTTTTTTCAGGATGTTCTAGTTATTTATTTAGTATTGCAGTCTGTCCATGAAAATATAAAGTTACTAACTAACAAGGAAAAGATTTTCTGCAGTATCACAAAAGCATTCCTATTTTGCACATAAAACTTCACAATCGGCAAATTTAATTTTGTTTTGTGCCAATGTGTAAGTAAAATTAACAAAAATAGTAATATTAGTAAAATTTTATTTCAATTTATTGGGAAAATTCATGCATTGATCCTAAAGAATTTTTTACACTACTAGAATAACTATTCAATATTTATGGAATTGAATTTTGGAATGTAAAAGTTAATTCACTCAACTAATAATGGTGTGGATAAAAAATTATGGGTTGAAGCAGAAAGCTATTGGAATTGATAAATTTTTTACAGAAAGCTCAAAATTCCACACAATTGGCATGTTCTGGAGCTATTTATTACACAAGCTATATGCTGTTCATAGAAAAGGGCTTCGATTTTTTGTTTTATATTTAAACCCTTTTTGTGTACTTCAAATATACTTATGAAATACTTGTCAATGCAGAAAGAATTTGAAAATAGACATTTGATTTCCAATTTATGTATTTTCATATCTCATTTTGTGCTGTTAACCTACAAAAAATAGCAATTTTTTCACCAATAAGTTTTTGTTGAAAGCTAAAAATTAATAAGTAGGAATTTTTTTTCAACATACAGGTGTTAAAGGAGCTTAAAAGCAGCACTGCTTTCTAGCAGCCCCCAAAATTATTTAAATACCAAATAGAAAAGTATTTACAATCGAAATAAACCTAAAACGTCGCAAAAAAAAATAAGTTGCATTTTTTTTTGGTAAAATTTGTACAAGGAAAAAGTAATTCAATTTTATACTCCTGTTATATACTTGACTAAAGTATGTACTTGATATAACAGATTAAGCAAATGAAGAATTCAATTTTCATCCTGGGGAGAAACACCCTAAAAGTGGTTTTTCCATGACAGAGGACTATGAAAACTTGGTAAAGTAATATATATCAATGATTCAATGAGAAAATAGTGAGGTAGACCTGAATTTTGAAAAAAATTAAGCACTAATCTTTAAAAGTGAACACTTTTCACAGCCCCTTTTTCTTAAGGAAAGCCTTTTTAAGAAATAAACAAACTCTGATCAGTGTGGTGGCATCAATTATTTTGATACATAATGCAAATGCCGCTTCGTTCCTGTCAATTTAACAGGCGTAAATTTAGCATCTAGCTATTTTGAGTAGATCCAGCATATCTACACTGCTGTGTGAAGCTTACTACTCACTGCATGTCGGAAAGCATGCAATCTACTTTGCTAATGTGTTTTTTTCCTAATCTCCTGAAGCTATTTGTCGATGATTTAAAAATTGTGAAGATTCAAGACTTTATACTGCAATTGTTTTAACCTCCTTATTTTCACACAGCACTAGTCTGTTTTTATTTGCTATTATTAGATAAATAGGAATTATAAACTTTGGAATGCTATTCCATCTTCAAAGAAATGTGCCTGTTTAGAGCTTTCACGAGCCTTGCCACAGTACGATGCAGACTGATGTTTTCATCTTGCAGTAGTACTATGCACTACTAAATATTGCTGCTGACATCGTAATTATATATATTTATTTTTTATTACAAAATTAGTCTAAGTCATAAATAGCCTTATTTTGCTACTAGGAAAACACTGTTTAGGTGTCCATGCCTTCTAGAAAGTGTTGAAATATTTGTGACCACTGAGTGGCTTTAAAACTAAAAGTAGCAAAGAAATTTTTTAAAACTAAGTATTGACTATTTATTTTTTATCTATTAATTATTTTAATTATATTTTTTAATTACTAAAACTATGTGTTTTAAATTATTTCAATGAAAATCACTAAGAACAATGAGCTTAATTTGTAAGAACTATAACAAAATGTGTTTTCAGAATTACTAACAATAAACCAACCTCCAGCCTTTTTAGGCACTTTTTGTTAACTTTGCATGGTCCACTCTTGGGAATTTGACTGTTTCCTTGGTCAATATTTTCTGCCTAAAGAAACAATGCATTTTAGTTTCTCAAAATCTGGTAAACAAACACTGCTATTTTATTAATAAACTGAAATTAAATCCTTAAAATCGAACTTTAGAATTAAAAATTTTAATTCCTTGTGTTTTTCCAGATGAATTTTACAGAAGTTAAAAAGCTGTGCACAGTAAAAATGTTGTCCTAAATAAAATATGCATTTGTTTGAAAATACTTGTAATTATTTAATATTATTTACATTAATCACATACACAATAGGAATAATTTTGTTTTTTTATGGCAAAGTACAAGTTTATTTTCCAGGCAAACTTAAGACAATCTAGCTGTTAAACGAAGAATAGGCCTAGATAAAGTAGCTTTCATCCCCATTGCATTGAGAAAATCATCCCCTCCCCCCCTTTGGTTGTCTCAACAAGGTATCATCTTGTTATTAGCAAAACTGACCCGATCTTGATGGACTAGATTTCATATCATTAGAAAAACTGACACGATCTTGATATCCTCAAAAAAAATGCTATCTTCAGCTAGTATTCAATTGGCAATCTTAATTCTGAGATTACTTGTCATTAGCGAAATTGTTCAGATCACGATGGATGATATCTCGTCAAAACCACTTGGAAAATTACTCAAAGCCATCTCATATGATAAACATGGAAAGTTTTTAAAAAAAACCTGAATAATTCATAACGAAAAATCAGGATAATTCTTAGTTCATCACAAGAGTATTTACAGTTAACTAATGGTAATTACTTTTACAAGGATTTGATTTGATCCAGACAATTGGTCTAGTGGTCAGAGCAAATTATTTGATTCAACAATTGATCTATTGTTCTTTTTTGAAATTCTTGCAAAATTAAACGACTAGAAGGTTTGTCATTACTCTTTAAAACATACTTAGCATTTTAATAAATTACACAAAGAATTCAATACCGTTTGAAGAAGCATTTCTACATCTTTAATCTTTCCTTTGTAAGCTAGGATTTCACATTTTTTTCGACATACTTCTTGTTTAAACTGAAGCTGAAAAATAATGAAAAATAAACATTTCAAATCACTGGATAAGGTTATTGAAAAATTATGAATAAAATGAAATGTAAATAACATAATCACTAACACTTTTCACAGTTGAAATTTTTTTTAATATTTACAACTAGAAATCCAGGTTCAATATTTCATATTGATGCAACATAATAAATGATACAATAATCTAATACTACATAAGGCAAGATATTTTGTAACATTCGGTAGAAAACAATACTTTTGTCAATGATAAATTTTTTATCTCTACTATTATAAAGTAAAGTTTTTTTTTGTGTGTGTGTGTGTCATGAAGTTGTGCCCTGACGAATTTATGGCATTCACACTAATGAAATTTGGCACACATGTAGTACGAATTTTTTTTGCGATTTTATAGACCAGCCCGATTTTTAAAATTTAATCTTAAAAATTTTTAAATTAATTTAATGCGATGTTCTATTATTATTATCTTTCTTCCGAATGGCAACAGTCATGAATCGGTATTTACTGCGCGTGTGTATCCGTTGCCGTGTAGCCGCCAGATTACTGCATATCCTTTCAAAAATGTATTGCTTTTTTTAAAGCATGTTAACTTTTAGTTAGCGTTGACTTTTAATCTTTTATAGAAGTATCTTTTTATTGTGCTTACTTCATTTTTGAAACTGGATAACGGTTGTGCTATACGTTTGTTATTGTTTCTTTTTTGGACTACAATACTTTGGATTTTGATTTTTAAAGCATATTAACTTTTAGTTCAGATATTTTTTTCAAAGTTTAGCGATATTTAATTTTGATCTTTTGTGCAATTTCTGGTTTGTTTCATTTATGCAATCTTTTGTTTGTTTCTGTATAGTACTTTGGTTTTCGTATAGTTAATTTTTATCATTTTTTTTGTTGTACATACGACTAAATCAGATGACTCAAGAGTGGAACAGTATGCACATTTGACGCATCTGATTCAGATGCGTTGATGAACGATGGAAATGTTGCTGTACAAAAACTGAAGTACACAGAATCGCTAAACTTCCAAAAAGATATAAAAACCAAAAGTAACAGGCGATGCTTTTGTAAATTTTTATATTGCATAAATTATCAAAATTAACTATTGCTATTCTTTCCAAAAGACACTCAAACACAGAAACAAACAAAAAAATTCATTAAATAATAACAAAATTATGGCATTTTGCTATAACGGCCTCTTTTCACGTACGCCCCACAATGTTTTGTTATACGACTAAAACAAATGCTGTTTTTATGCTTTTGTTTAGTAACGACTTCTCCCTTTAGATTACACTGCTATATTTTGCCTCACGAAAATATCAGTCATGTTTGCATAACATTGTCGTCATTTTACTGCGTTGTTGCTTTAATGTAGTTAGACCAACACCGACTTTATACAAAGATTTTGATTTTTAAAGCATATTAACTTTTAGTTTGGATATTTTTTTCCAAAGTTTAGTGATATTTAATTTTGATCTTTTGTGCAATTTCTGGTTTGTTTCATTTATGCAATCTTTTGTTTGTTTCTGTATAGTACTTTGGTTTTCGTATAGTTAATTTTTATCATTTTTGTTGTTGTACATACGACTAAATCAGGTCACTCAAGAGTGGAACAGTATGCACATTTGACGCATCTGATTCAGATGCGTTGATGAACGATGGAAATGTTGCTGTACGAAAACTGAAGAACACAGAAATCGCTAAACTTCCAAAAAGATATAAAAACCAAAAGTAACAGGTGATGCTTTTGTAAATTTTTATATTGCATAAATTATCAAAATTAAATATTCCTATTCTTTCCATCAGTGGTATGTACCACACCTTCTCCGATTCAATCTCGGAATACATAGCGACAATAAATGTATGAAACAGGTCTCTGCTATTGAAAAAGATATCCAAATAATCCAAACAAAAAGTTAATATGCTTTAAAAATTATAATACAAACTATCGTACTCTCAAACAGAAACAATAACAAACAACGTATTGCACAACTGTGATCCAGTTCCAAAAATGGAGAAAACACAAAAATATATATACTTATGTTATACATTATGATAATCCAAACTAATAGTTAATATGCTTTTAAAAATGCAATACATTTTTATAAGGGATATCCAGTAATCGGGCAGCTACATACGCACAGTAAATACGTATTTAGTCAATGCCAATTGAAGACTTGCTATTCAGAGGAACACAATAATAATTAAATATCTCATTACATTACTTTTAAAATGTTCTGGATTAAATTTTAAAATTCGTGGTGGACTATAAAATTTTAAAATATTCACACTACTTATGTGCCAAATTTCATTATTGGAAGTACTATAGATTCGTCAGGACATGCCGAACATACAACACACGTAGTACTTCATTTTATAATTGTCTACACTCGCTGCCAAAAGTTAAGGACATTGTGGAATATGTTAATTTCTGTAAGCTAATCTAAATTTGCAATTTGCTGCAGAGTTAGATGGAACTATGCAAATGTGTTATGTAACAGCCAATCACAGTTTCTTGCCGACAAATATAAAAAGGCAGTCATATAAGAAGCCAGCACTGTCAAGAATTAGAGGAGTTGCATGTAAGTGCTATAAAAAGTGTTTGCAACTTTTGTAGGATTAGTTTTCAAGACGGACGTGTTTCTGTCACTTCCACAACGCAAATAGTGAGCACTGTCGTTCTGTGGGATGCCTTCAAGTTGGGCAATCAATCACTCATATTGCTCTTTTCTTTGCCGTTCATTTAAATTTACAAAAGCATAAACTTTTACTTTTGGTTTTTATATCTTTTTGGAAGTTTTGTCATTTCTGTGTACTTCAGTTTTTTTATTGCATCATTTCCACCGTTTATCAAAGCATCTCTCAAATGTGCATACTGTTCCACTCTGAGTAATCTGATTCAGTGGTATGTACCACACCTTCTCCGATTCAATCTCGGAATACACAGCGACAATAAATTGATGAAGCAGGTCTCTGCTTTTGAAAAAGATATCCAAATAATCCAAACGAAAAGTTAATACGCTTTAAAAATTATAATACAAACTATCGTACTCTCAAACAGAAACAATAACAAACAACGTATTGCACAACTGTGATCCAGTTCCAAAAATGGAGGAAACACAAAAATATATATACTTATGTTATACATTATGATAATCCAAACTATAGTTAATATGCTTTTAAAAATGCAATAAATTTTTATAAGGGATATCCTGTAATCGGGCAGCTACATACGCACAGTAAATACTTATTTAGTCAATGCCAATTGAAGACTTGCTATTCGGAGGAACACAAAAATAATTAAATATCTCATTACATTACTTTTAAAATGTTCTGGATTAAATTTTAAAATTCGTGGTGGACTATAAAATTTTAAAATATTCACACTACTTATGTGCCATATTTCATTATTGGAAGTACTATAGATTCGTCAGGACATGCCGAACATACAACACACGTAGTACTTTATTTTATAATTGTCTACACTCGCTGCCAAAAGTTAAGGACATTGTGGAATATGTTAATTTCTTTAAGCTAATCTAAACTTGCAATTTGCTGCAGAGTTAGATGGAACTATGCAAATGTGTTATGTAACAGCCAATCACAGTTTCGTGCCGACAAATATAAAAAGGCAGTCGTATAAGAAGCCAGCACTGTCAAGGATTAGAGGAGTTGCATTTAAGTGCTATAAAAAGTGTTTGCAACTTTTGTAGGATTAGTTTTCAAAACGGACGTGTTTCTGTCACTTCCACAACACAAATAGCAAATAGTGAGCGCTGCCATTCTGTGGGATGCCTTCAAGTTGGGCAATCAATCACTCATATTGCTCTTTTCTTTGCCGTTCATTCCGTCATTTTATGATTATGCAAACAAGCCAAACAGTTGTGCAAACACCTGTGCCCCCCTGCCAAAAGGTTACAACCTTTGTGGTTCATCGATATATTGCTGTTGTAGCAAACCACTCATCATACAGGGCTGTGCCAAAGGGCAAATCTTTCCCAATTAAATAAACATGTCAATGCCATAAAAAGCAACTCTTGCGAGAATTGCTCCGTAGTTTTTCAATTTACAAATCTATACACATTACGCGTCACACAAATGATTCCTTAAAACACACAACACAGTTTTTTAACATATTGGAACCATCTGGACTACTCTCGCACATATTGGAGCACCGATTATGTTTCTCACAAATATCAATCCACCTTCACTGTGCAATGGCACAACACTCTGTCAAGAAACTCGTGCGAACTATTATTGAAGCCACCATCGTGATTTTATGATTATGCAAACAAGTCAAACAGTTGTGCAAACACCTGTGCCCCCCTGCCAAAAGGTTACAACCTTTGTGGTTCATCGATATATTGCTGTTGTAGCAAACCACTCATCATACAGGGCTGTGCCATAGGGCAAATCTTTCACAATTAAATAAACATGTCAATGCCATAAAAAGCAACTCTTGCGAGAATTGCTACGTAGTTTTTCAATTTACAAATCTATACACATTACGCGTCACACAAATGAGGCCTTAAAACACACGACACAGTTTTTTAATATATTGGAACCATTTGGACTACTCTCGCACATATTGGAGCACCGATTATGCGTCTCACAAATATCAATCCACCTTCACTGTGCAATGGCACAACACTCTGTCAAGAAACTCATGCGAAATATTATTGAAGCCACCATCGTGACTCGACATGCTGCAAGTTTAAACGTATTCATTCGTTAAATACCAATCATCACTTCTAATATCCCACTCCAATTTAAAAAACTTCAGTTCCCAGTTCGTTTAAGATTCACTGTCAGCATCAACAAGGCACAATCACCTTAAAGTCGTACAACTCTGTCTCATTCAACCGTGTTTCTCCCACGCTCAAGTGTTTGAGATTATTTAATACCTTTTTACTTTTTATAAAGAGATATCACTTAAATTTCTTGCCACATATGGTTATTTTAATAAGTGTACATGTATACTCTCTCAGGGAAAAATAATCAAGTAAAAAATTCACATTTTTAAAATTTGTTTTCCTTTTGCACATGGCACAGACTTATTTCATTTCATTTAATTGTTTCTAAAGTTACATTTCACATCTACAAACGTTGCTAATTTTAAAAATGCAGGTAAGCAAAAAAATAATTCTCTTTGTACTCAACAAAATAAAAATACCTTTTATTTTGGTCTATTAATCTATTTTATTCAAAATTACCTCAACTTACAAAAATATTTCTAATTTTTCTGTCTCCCTATTATTTAAGTAATTTGGGGTTAAAATATACTATGTTGCCCAAATCAACACATTTCATTGTTGTGTTCAAAATAAGATACACATTTCAGTCGTAAAATTTAAAAAATAATACTCATTTTTTCGGTTTTCAGTAAAAAAAAAGCATGTTTCTCACTCCTTTCGCCATTCAATTTTCTCAACTGCCTTGTTCAAAAACTTAAATCTCTTTAATTCTTAGAAAATACTATTTTTGCCATTGTAGTAATATATGCATGTGTATAAGATCGATTTTAAAAATAATACAACAATAAACACAAATTGTGCAAGTTATTATTACAAATTTCAACCAATTTTAAATTCGAAGAAATTTGTAATTTTTAATTAACATCACACAAAAGCAACACAATTGCCTATTAACGAGGGTCTGGTATCAATTCCCTAATTGAGACATCCGAGGTAATTTTTTATTATCGTCGTACTATAGCAACTCAACGTGCTATTTACAACGGTCCGGTATCAATCCCTAAGTAAAAGATCCGAGGCAATTTTTAATTAACATCGTACAATACCAACTCAACGGGCTTTTGACTACGGTCCGGGATCAATCGCCTAAGGAAAGTATCCGAGAAAATTGGGTAATTTTTAATTAACGTTCTCAAGCACTAGAACTACCTATTAACTAGGGTCGTAGTTAAATCCAATAAGGGAAATATGCGTGGACAACCACGGTCATATCATAACATAACACCTCAGCTGGCACCCCACCCTCCAAGTAATTGTGACGTCACACCCATTCACTCTCTTCGCAATTCCAATTTCACAATAACGAGGCCATCACGCCGTTGTCCGTGGTGTTGGTTTGCGGAGCAAACCAAATGGGAATGTGGAGCAAACACCGGTGGTTTACAAACGTTCCCAATAGACACACCTAACCCCACAAAGTACAGCAGGGGCAACGCCGTGCTAGCCACGCAGTGGCTAGTGTACAATAACGCACCTCGATATCAACAATCCAAGACAACTTCAAAAAAATTTATTCATAAATTATACATTAAATCATGTTATATTTAAAACTATGCACAACTAAGCAAAAATAGTTGAAACATTTTGAAATTGCATAAAATTTGAGAGGACATTTTTAAAACAGATTATGATGCCCTAAATAATTTTTAGATTCAATTTAGTCTTTCTAATGGGATTGGCTGGTTTTGTGGTGTAAGAGCCGTATTTGTCAAGCTGCACCAACACAAGACAGATCATGTCAAGTAATATACAGGCATGAGAATGGAAAATTTAAAAAAAGAGGCAAAGCAAAATGTGAAATTAAATACATGCAAGTCAGGTCTGCACAGGATTTCGCAATAGTAAAAATTAACATTAGCCCAGAGCTATAATTATTGATTTAACTCTACTATTATAAAACGAAGTGTCTGTTTTTCATTATCGCAGTCCTGATAAATCTACGGCACTTGCAATAATGGGATTTGGCATACAGGTAGTTCGAATTTTTTTCAATTTTTGGGTCGCAGCGAATTTTAAAATTTAATCTAGAATATTTTTTAATGAATTTAATGGAATTTTATTATTATTTTCTTAGGACAGGGTGGCAACAAAATCCTCAAAAAAAGTTCCCTGATTGTGTCACAAAAATTTCCCTGATTTTACAATTCCCTTAAGAAATGTCGTGATCCGCAATTGGTATACAGGGTGGCAACAAAATCCTTGAAAAAAAGTTCCCTGATATTTCCATGATTTCCCTGATAGTTTCACAAAAATTTCCCTGATTTAACAATTACCTTAAGAAATGTTGTGATTCGTGATTGGTATCGATATACAGTATCCACGCAACACTGTTTTTAAATATTTATGGTCAGAGGGTGTAAAAGGATCATTCTCCACAAATATTTCGTATTTTTTCTCTACAGATATTTTAATTGTTATTGTAAGAATTGGAACACTTAATGGAAACTCTTATAATTACAATTGAAAAAAATGGAGAAAAAATGCAAAATATTTTGATTATGAACTTTTTACACCTGACCCTACATTATCATACTATTCCTCAAAACCAACTGAAAATATGCATAAAAAGTTCTACAAAAATGTAATTGCAAACAAAAATAACTAATTTAATACACCATAAACATCATTAGTTACACAAATTAAAAATTGTATACCACCAGTTGTATCGCTAGCCTCACGGCGAGCAGGTCGCTGAGGCCGCGAAAAAAACAACGAAGGCGGTTTTCGCAGTGTTTAAAAATTACGACGCCATGGTTCTTTATTCGAATTACGATTTCGGCGAATACGATTTATTCAATTCTCAAAAGCACTCGTAATAGTGCATCTCTAAATAAACGACAGTGGTAGCCGTTTAAATTGTCAAATTTTCCCTGATTTTTTGTAAAATTTGGAAATTTTCCCCGAGATTTCCCTGATTTTTCCAGAATTAAAAAGTTCCCTGATTTCCCGGTTTTCCAGGTTCTGTTACCACCCTGGTATAGATCTACAGTATCCACTGGATAGTGTAGAACGATACTATTTTGATCAATTGATACCAAATCGATACAATATCGACAATATTTTTTAATATTTAGGGTCAGATGTAGTAAAAGGATCATTCTCTGCAACTATTTTGTATTTTTTCTCTTCAGATATTTGAATTGTTATTGTAAGGATTGGAACGCTTAATGGAACTCGTACAAGAGCAATTGAAAAAAATGAAGAAAAAATACAAAATATTTTGATTATGAACTTTCTACACCTGACCCTACATTATCCTACTATACATCAAAATCATATGTAAATATACATAAAAATATCAGTACAGCTGCAGTCTACGTTTATAGCGATGCCAATGTTTTGGGCAAACTTATAGTATTGAGTTATTGCAGGTTAAGGTAACCCATTTGTATTGCGTTATTGCAGTTTTTACAACAACCTTGACAAGCGGAAAGTTTAAATTTTCATTTTGAATATTCTAGAAAGTTCTTTCAAAATCCGTTAAACTGTCATTTGATTTCAATAGTTCATTTAAAATATTTCTTTCCTTGACAACTTCAGAAGTGCGCCAAAAAACACACCAAGGCCGTTACCACCGCTATAAACAAAGACTGAAGCTGTACCAAAAATATAACATCATAAGTTGCACAAATTTAAAATTGTATACCACAAGTTGTATGGCCAGCCTCATGGCGACGAGGCGCTCCGGCCGCGAAAACCACGGCGGTGGTATTCACGAAGTTCGGAAATTACGATGCCATTTCGTTCTTTATTCAAATTACAATTTCGGCAAATACGATTTATTTGATTCTCAAAAGTTCTCAAAATCATGCAACTCTAAATAGGACAAACGATAATAGTTGCCATTACGGTATCAAAATTTAAAAAAATCCCTGATTTGTTTCTGAAATTTGGAACTTTTCCCTGATATTTCCAGAATTAAAAAGTTCTCTGAGAATTTCCTTCCCGGTTCTGTCCCACCCTGTTGGAATGGACACGGCATAAAAGATCGCACTATATATATTTTTTTTCCATTTTCATATTGCGAGGAGGAACGATTTAAAAACTAAAACTAAGTTTGAACAAACTTGAAAAAAAAAATTTTAACTGCAGTTATTTGGTGGTTTTTTTTATCTCCTAGACCGTTAAAGATAGAGTAAAAGTTTCAATGGATTTGAAATCTGAAAATTTCACATTATATCAATACCTAAAAATATGTTTTTCTTCAAATAAATAATTTTTAAATGAAATATATCATATATTTTTGCACAAGAGATTGTGATGTCACACTGATTGGATCTCTTCAAAATTAAAAATTATCATGATTTGTTCAAAACTGTACAAAGAACAAGATGGGGGGGGGGGGGTTTTACCAATGCGGCTATTAGTTTAGGTTGCATTAAGGCCCGATGCATACATCCAATTTTTCAACGTGCGGCACCAAAGCCCAACTATGCACACTTTACCATGAAATGACGTAAGTACTCATTTCGCGCCATTTACGATATATATTCTATCATAGAAAACGGGTTTATTTTGCTTACTTGGAGGGAAAAAAGTATATTTTGAAACAAAATAGAACGTTACTGGATACAACCATTTTTAATTCTTATTTATATTCCATTTACTTATGATAACAAGGTATTTCAGACCGGAGAAGCGTGTGCGCTACTCTGCTGGATCTAATGTATCTCAGACCGCACTTGCGTTGCGGCAGCGGCGCCGCGCGTTGAAAAACTGGATGTTTACACCGGGCCTAAGTGTTGAAGTAGACAAAGTGAAATTTCTAACGCAATAGAGCAAAAGACATACAAATTTTCAGTCTTCAGCAGTTTTTTTTAGAGCACCTCTAAATATAAATTTTTGCACAACGGCAAGTTTTTTTTTAGAAATTTCAATTTGGTTCCTGATATATATTTTTTTTAATTCAGGAAAAATCAGGATATTTTTGTTTTGTTTATTTTACACTGTCATATCTATTACTACTGTTAGTTTTTAAATTTGAAAACATTGCAGGAAACCTTAGAATTACTCTTTCTTAAGGTACAATTATTTTTGAAATTGGTTCATAAATAAATTGGATGCTATGAAAAGTATAATTTCGTGATAGTGTACAACATGGTTCCCACACCTTTATACGAAAAAAATTCAAGTACTTTTCAAAACCAAAAAACTATTTTTCAAGGACCTAAAATTTTTTTCTAACAACCTAAAACAAGGCATACACAAAATGAAAGTTTTAAATGGAGACAGAAGAGAGAAATATACCCAAGAAGGAATCAAACTTGCACTGCCTACAACTCACAGTGTACTGGACAAACCCACTGAGCCCCAGTGGTTCCCCATATCGTTGTCCCTCAGGAATCAAATGGTTCCTTCCAAACAACATTTCTCAGTGTCTGACCAGAGAACCTCACACATGGGATAAAGTGAGGCTAGTTATGAATTTATTAATCATTAAGTGACCAAAAAATAAGCATGTGCATCTTTCAGTCAGTCACTTTACAAACTAGTAATTTATATGATTCTTTAGCCTTCCTTTCAGAGTTCAATGAAGAACCCTCAAGATGTCAATGGACGTCCTGGTAAAATTTCGTAAAATGTAAGCAGATCCCATGGGAAAAGTTAAAATCAATTACTTGAAGCAAGCAACCTTTGAACTCCAAATTATAAAGATGCCATTCCATATTTCCTGTGCTGTTCACCCTTCAAATATTTAATGTACAAATAAAAAAAGGTAGGTATTGAGGCCTGATGTGATGAGTTATTGCATTTCTCAAAATAATTTTCCTTTAGTAAATAACAATGTGACAGGCAGTTAAATGAACTGATGCAACATAATGGCCTATAGGTGACGGTCTGGGATCAATCGAGGACAACACCTCAATTTTGAACCATTGTCTGATGACCAGGTCGCAGGTGAGCTGGTAACACAACTCTCCAACATTCCACACCATGCTAACTAACGTGTTGATTTTTGAGGCCATGACAGATTTAACATGCACAAGCCACATGTACACGAGTCTTTGGTTGTATTAAGTTTCAAACTCACAAACCTCCTGGGGTACCGAGGATCTTTGTGACAGGGAGATGTAACAGGGTGTCTACCAAATTTTGGAAACTTAATTTCATGAATTTTTCATGACCTGGTACTAACGAATTTCATGATATTAACTTTTAAATATGCACATTTTTCTAAGAACTGCAAACATTTTAAAATAATCATTTATAAACTTAATATACATAAAAAAAAATTATTATTTTTATTTTTTTATTTTTTTTTGTATATTTGGCCTTTTGCTGAGAAATATTCTGGTCAATATTTCAAAAATCTTTGTATGACTTTAGAATTACTTAAAGCAGGTGGCTTTGATTTAAATGCATCAACATACTTTTTTAACATATGAAATTATTTTTATGGGTCTTTCAATAACTTTACAATTTTCTGACCACCTTATTGAGCATAAGTTTAGGAGAAACAAAGTTGAACCAGAATGGAACGTATAATCGGCTCTTCGAGAAAGGAAAATTATTGAACAGAAAATACAGTCAACGTAAAAAAAAGCAAAATCCCATCCAGATTTTTTCAAGGCAGTCTTATATGCTCCATGGACGATATGTAAATATCATGTATCAACATCGATCAATTTTCCCACTTCCGAATCTTGCTCAGACTTCATTAAAGACTGAAAATCATTCAAGAATTTCTGGTTTACAGTATGGCTATCAGTTGAAAGTTGTAGTATTTTCTTTACAGATAAACCCAATCCAGACATAGTATGAGTAAACGCACTTAGCAGCTGATCAGCTGTGGAGTGGTCCCAAAATGTAGAAGTGAGATATTGTGTTTAACCTGACGTGTACAGTTGAATCCCAATAACGGATTATTACGTCCATCTGGCCCTTCTGTGCTACTTTATTTAAATTTTCGTCTAATGACACAAAACAAAAATTACATTTATTTAGATCTTGTCAAAGCATGTCTTGAGAATGTGGACCCAATCCATAAGTTACAACACAGCTTAACTTGTCTTTGTGCATTTTAAACTTCTGTGCAATCATACAATCTGGAAACATCTCAGAAAATAAATCACTGGAAAGGCTGACATGTCTATCAGAAGCATGGCATATAACTTTGTTTAAAATATTTTTTAATGCATTATATAATGTATATTCAATACATTTGTGTTTGCTACATAAGAGCTTAAATTATTGTTTTGAAAATATACGTGCAGAACATTCTAAATTTTCAGGTCCATATAAGTAAATGAACCGATTCACTGGGCATAGGTCGATTCATTACAGGGATTCATCATTTTCCACTTGAAATAGCATCAGCTAATATTGTTTTGGAAACAGCATCGGAAAATGTTGTTCTCAATGTTTTTTCCTTCATGCGCATGCGTGAGGTCTGCAGAAACAATAGTAGGTCGGCATCAGCGGCATTGCTAGTTGACACTCATGACGTTAAACAAGCTTCCGGTGATGTCTCAACCATTTCCAAAAGTCAATTTGCTATCAAACTGGGTTTTTAAAAAAGGAAACATTTAAAAAATGGAAAAATTCATGACTGAGAGGTTAATTTCGTGATATTTTCATGCTTTTCGTGACCATTTTCTGATTTTGTGACTTTCATAACAGAACAGATACATTTCATGCAATTGAAAGCAGACAATTAAAATTCATGTCAGAGAACTAATGCAGAAAAATATGCATAATCATTACCGAACTGCATTCTTCTTTAGAGAGAGATATTGACATCATTTCATTTTGCAGTTCTGTACACTAGAAATACAAAAAATAAACTTTTTAAAGATGTATTTAGTAGAATATACTAATAGCATTGAATTGAAAACTGGTGTAGTTAAAACTGGGTGGGGAACTTGTGGGCTTAGTGCCACAAGTGGCCTTCTAGATCCTAAAGGGTGGGCTTTTGACAGAATCCAATAGATGACGAGGATGGTATTTGAGAATCATTTGAAGAGTATATAGCTATTAAATGGAAAACACAATGAAATGTTCACTAGCTTTGAGAATCATGACATCATACTCAAATTTGCATTTCAGCCTTGTCTAGTTGATGTCAACTAAAGAACATTGTTGAACAAGATGTTGAAAGCACCTAAAGAACAACAAATGAAATTGATTGACCTGTCAGTCAATGATTTAAAGCAGGGATGCACAAACCTGCTACGGCCAATGGCTACATATATTCACTGCGACTTTTGAATGAGCTCTCAAAAGAACATTAAGTTATCAATCATACCTAATTTATACTATCGATATATTTTTGTTACCAGATAGAAGATAAATGAATTTAATTTGATGCCTGACAATGCATTTGTTTTAATATTTGGCACAATTTTTTGTGGTAGCCAAGCACAAAATTGATTAGTCAAGCAGTTCCCTATTTTTCAATTTGTTAATATTCATGACAGGAAAGTTTGTTCGCAGATGTTGACCCAAAGAGACCTCATGAGGCTCACAGGCTATGGTCTTTCCCTAATTTAAAATCATTGAGATGCTAAGAAAGATTGAATTGAAATATAGAAAATGCAGAATATTCACCACTCTGACATGATGGAAAAATACTTTCTTGTTTTTCGACTTCCCCAGCACTTATTTATTTATGACTTCCAAATCACCAAATATATGATGAAAAACATCTAAACTTTTAAAGTATTGGAAAGAAATATATATCGAATAGAGAAGAGATTACAAGCAAATGTGCTAATTTAAAAATTGACATAGACTGAGTGACAATTTTTCACTAAAATATCCCCAAACATGGTCTATAAGCTCCATTTAGGGTAGGTTGGTATGAAACTTCCATGAAATGCTCATCCCAAGATTTAATCAGCCTTGGGATTTAAATATCATAATTTAGCTATAGCTTTAACACAACCAAATTTTACATTTTTATTTGAAAAGAAATATACTAAAGAGTTATTAAGAGATAATATAGTTTTGTTTTCATTTCTTACAAAGTAAATGCCACATTCTAATTCATTTAAAACAAAAGTATGTTCAGGAGAAAAAGAATAGCAGCAAACACAAATTAAAAATTACAATCTATAAAAGTTTGAAGCACTAAATTTACGATACAAAGCACTGTGTTTGGGATTACAATTGCATTCAAGTTTCTACTCCAAGCAACACATGAAGCAAACAAGGTTGGACTTTAATTGCCGATAATATATCACAGTAACACATAATTTTGCTTACAAAGCAATGTATAAACTATTGTTGACAAATTTACTGACAATTTTTTTTTTTTTTTTTTATGGGCTAAGTCAAGCTACCTTTGTTCTGGCATTTATCTTATTTATGAGCTGTTTCACTCTAATGGACGAATGTAATCAAAATACTAAAGATAATAGAGAACCCAGATTAATCAGATATATCAAGTAACATACTTTCCTCAAACAAAAATCAAATTCTGAATTTGTACTAAAACCAACAAAAATAAGTTTTGTAGGAGGATTCAGATATAATGCCAGAATATATTAGGAAAACCATATAAAAACTTTTACATCAATTTTTAGTCTAGGAAGTAAACCAAAATTAAAAGGTATGCAATAAAATTAGAAGCTAAAAAATATTTTGCACTTCAAAAATACAGTGATCTCTCACTTATACACGCTCTCTTTTATGCGCGTTTTTCAGTTATACGCGTTTTTTTCGCGGTCCCGGCCATGAATATAGGAAAACAATGATAACTCTTATTCATTTATACGCCACAATAAAAAAGAAGCTCTCACTTATGCGCGTCGCAAAAAAATTTTCAGTTCAAAAGTAGTTTCCTCAAGTCAGGTGTTGCTTATCGCAAAAACTTTTCCTTTTTTGTTCTGCTTCTAGGAATGTATTCCTTCGCCCTTCCCTTACCGTTTGGATTCCCGGAACATATTAATCTACCATATACACGGGTGTACCGGAGGGGTCTTGTGACTGACGGCAGTAAAAGTCGCATTTATACAGCAGCCAATTAGAGTGGTTAGTACGGTACGTACCACGTGGCATTGATCGCTAACGAAAGAACCTTCTTTGGAGTTCGGGTTAGATGGTATCGTTTTAAAACGGCAAAACGAACAAAATTGTAGCTTTCGTTTAAAATGGCTGTTATAAAAAAATTCGAAGAAAATCCTTGCAACTCGATAAAAGCTTTAGCGAAGCATTTTAATGTTCCAAAGTCGACATTGAGAGGGATTTAAAAAAATCAAGAGGCGATTACAGTCGCTCATCGAGAATGTGGAATTCAGTCGAAGAAAAGAAGCAGAATTCAAGGTGGAAAGTTCGAAGAATTTGAGAAGGTTAGCTATGGTTTAAAGAAGCTCGTCAATCGAACATTCCTGTTAACGTTGAGCTTCTAAGGGAGAAGGCAGTACAATTGTCAAAGAGTTTTGAAATGGAAAACTTTTCTGCATCACATGGATGGTTTGAAAAATTCAAAAATAGGCATGGCTTGGCAACTCGTGTCCTTTCTGGGGAATGTGCGAGTGTCAATGAAAACACTGTAGAACAATGGAAAGAAGACTTGGCTACTTTATTAAACAGATAAGAACCGAAAAACATCTACAATTCTGACGAAACTGGACTTTTTTATAAACTGATGCCCGACAGAACCTTAACATTCAAGGGAGAACCATGCCATAGTGGAAAAAAAAGTAAAGAAAGACTAACTGCCTTGCTGTGTTGCAACGCTGATGGTTCAGAAAAATTCCCGCCATTGGTCATTGGCGGATTAAAAAAACTCGCTGTTTTAAGAACGTGAAGAAGGGTCCTTGCGACTGCACTAGCAACAAAATAGCGTGGACGACATCGCATATTTTCTTGGATTTCCTTCAAAAATTCGACAGGAAAATGCAAAAAGAAAAACGGAAATTTCTGTTATTCATGGATCAGTGTCCTGCTCACCCACAAGATCTTCCAACTTTTAATAACACGAAAGTTGTGTTTTTCCTGCAAATTGCACGTGCAAGATTCAACCTTTGGATCTGAGTGTCATCCGTTGTGTGAAAGTGCACTACAGAAAAACTTTAATCCTTCGACTTCTGGCTACATCAGAAACAAAACGTGCATTAAAAGACGAATTGAAGCAAATTACCGTCCTTGATGCAATTCATACGTTGTGTTCATCATGGAGAAACGTTACTGACAAGTGCATTAAAAGCTGCTTTAAGAAAGCAGGATTTTCGTTTCCAGCCGAAAATGAATGTGAGGAGCTAGAAAATGGAAGTGAAAACTGTGAAAATGACATAAACGAAGAAGATTGGCATATTGTATCTGGTGGACTCGCTACGTGCACTACTTTCAACAATTTCGTTGATGCAGATGAAAATTTAATCATAGCTCAATTGCGGGAAATAGGAGACATTGCAGCCGAAATAAATGGTAGTGACGAAGATGAAGAGGACGACTATGATGAAGATGTTGCAAAAGTTCTCCCAACTCACTCAGTAGCGTTTGAAGCTTTGGAAACTCTGCGTGACTATTTTCAGTTCAATTCCGGAAGTATATACATAGTATTAACAATACACTGTATTGATTTTTCACTTTTAAGCTCCCTTTTGTGGTTTTTCACTTATGCGCGTTTTTCACTTATACGCGTTTTTTTCGCTGTCCCCAACGCCCGCGCATAAGTGAGAGATCACTGTATATTAAATAATATATAAAAATATAATAGATGCCAACTACTATGGATTACAGAATCAATGATATTTTTCTACGGAAAAATACAATTTTATTTAATTTTTACAACACATAAAATAGTTTACTTATTTATGTTTTTTTTTTTTTTTCATTTTTATTATTATTATTATTATTATTTTGGTAAATGGGAGAGTGCTTAAATTTAATTATTAAATGTTTTTTATATTTAATTCTATCATAGACACAATTATTGGTTCACTATGTGTTCATGTATGAAAAACCTTACTAATTATAAATAATATAGTGTGTTGCATATATGTTTCAAATTTGTAATTAAATATTTCAATTAATAATATATGCTTGTTTTTAAGCAGATTTCAAAAATTTTTACTTGACTACTGAAAAATTCTTAAAACTATGGATTTTTCCTTTGGTACTACTGAAAACTTCCATTGTATTAGTAGTGGCATAGCCTTTAATGCTGGCAACTTTCCTGACAAAAATATTTCTTTAACACTGAGTGGGCTATCTGTTAACACAATATCTGTGATTAGCAAGTGAATGTGCATAAAGCAATTTTTGCTCTTGTTTGAAATACTTCCCTAGTTTAATGCAATTTTCTTTCTACAATGAAAGAAAAACTATTTTGTACTCTAAAGAAAATGTGCATATAGCTTTGATACAAATACTTTTTGTGGCAACGCTTTTTATGTCACCAGGGAAGAATTTCTTAGAAACTCTATTTTAGGTTTTAGTAGGATATAATTTAAAAAATTAATGAAAATAATTTTTTTAATTAAAAAAAGTCCACAACTGGTTTTTTTTTTTTTTTTTTTTTTTTTCACATTTAGGTAAGTACTTCTAAAACAAAATTTGTATTTTTCTGAAATATTGTAGCAGAAGTTTGTCCCTGTTGAATATTTTATTAGTCTTAAGTCTAATGGAACCAGGTTATATAGTATGAATATTATAAAATACCATATTAATTCAAGCAAACTAGGTTATAAAATAAAAAAATGATAAGAATTCACAAGAAATTTAAATAATTGCAAGGTTGCCATAATCCTATAATAAAGCTGGGTTGTCTTTGCCTGTCACAACTTGTTACAAAAAGGATGCCAAAAGCATTGCCACAAAACACCCAAAGCATAGCAAAAGAAATGTCTTCATATCAAAACTGTACCAACACACATGCTGAATTTTAAAGTCATAAAATTGGAATAGTTATAATTCCCCTTAAATGCATTTTATCTTCCTAACACAGAAGTTCAAAATTAAGCAAAAGTATATATTCACCTTTTTCACAGCCTGACGAATCAAAATCAATCTTTTTTTAGCCATATCTGTTTCAACCTTCCGCTGAAAAAACATCTTAGATTAGAGCTAGGTATTAAAAATCTCGGTAATAAACAGGGAAGTTAGTTTAATTTATTTTTACTCTCAAGTCTGAAAATAACTTAAAACAGATATTATGTGTTAAGTGTTCAAAAACTGTTAACAGTAAAATGTTGCCAATCATACATCTCTCTAAATTAAAATGCGTTGCCGGGGCCGCAGGATTAAAAACTCCTTTTTTTGCTCGATTCTTAGACGAATGCCTGAGAAAGTACAGATCAGAAAATTACAAAATTAACATGGTTTGTTCAAAATTGTATAGGGAACAAGATGGAGAAGATTTTTTTCCCCCGGTGCGGCTATAGTTTAGGGTGCATGAAGTGTCAAAGTCAAAGAAAGCGAAGTGAGCAAAACACATAAAAATTTTCTTCAGCCTTAGAGTTTTTTTTCTAGAGTACCTCTCAGCGTCAATTTTTGCAACTTGCCGAGTTTTTTTTAAATTTCAATTTTGTTACTGATAATATTTTTTTGAAATTCGAGAAAAATCAGGACTTTTTTGTTAAAACTGTCATATCTATAGCTTATTACAAATATTTTTAAATTTCAAAACATCAAGGGAAAACTTAGAATGTACTCTTATAGTACAACTATTTTTGAAATTGGTTAATAAATAAATTTGATGCAATTTAAAGTTGGTATTACAAATTTTGTATTTTTTAGATCGTTATTTCCAAAAGGAAACTAAAACTGTCATATCTATAGCTTAATACTATTATTTTTTAAATTTGAAAACATCACTGGAAACCTTAGAATGAACTTTATCTTGTGGAATAATTATTTGTAAAATTGGTTTGTAAAAACAAATTTGATGCAATGAAAAGTATAATTTCATGACAGTGTACTAATTGTTCATTGTGGAGCGATAGCGTATGTTTTTCATCATGGAAATGAAAGGTAACATTTCTAACTAACGGGTTTACCAGATATAAAATTTATCGTAACAACGATTCTTTTTATTTGGCCGTTGAAACTGAACTCGCTTTTTCACTCTATTCTCAGACGGTTTCTCGAGAAAGTACAGATAAGAAAATTACGAATATTAACATGATTTATTCAAAATTGTACAGAGAAGATGGAGAAGTTTAAAGAAGGTAAAGTGTTAAAGTAAAAAAAAGTGAAATCACTTGGAAAAGGAGCAAACCAAATGGAATTGTGCAGCACTCACTGGGGGTTGGCGAGTTGACCCCTAGTTTAACGAACAAATAATCCTCATATTGCTTTAATAAATACAAAGTAAAAATTAAATCTATAAAACTTGCTCACAGTATTGACAGACTCTTTGACTTCGTTTTGCCAGAAACCCAATTCAGTTGCTAATGTGGCCACTTCTTTTGATAACTGAAACAAAATACATTGTTACAAATCGAAAATTTGTTGATAAAATTCCACAATTTTTGTTGTACAGTAATATAATATTTCAAAACTTAATATTGTTTGCTCAGAATTTGTTAAGCTGATAGCACATGAAGCTATCTATGTTAAGCTCATAGAACTCCAAAGTTAATATTTGTGCATCAGTGGAATGGGCATTAATACACATTCACTTCTGGAACTGAAAACTTGAAAGATTTTTAAATTGAACAAAAATTAATTTATGGTAACACAATGCATTAAGTGAACCAGTTTTACCAAATATTGAATACATGATACACTAAAAACACATCAAATTATAACCGAAAAATAGGCAGATCATAAAAACATTGATCTGAAACGTTAAGGAAGATCGATAATCATACAGCTCATAGAAATTACAGGCTCATTGTTGCAGTAGGCATATATGCTGCTGTAAAGAAGCACAGAAGTCATTTCAGAGATCTTAAATAATAAAGTACACACCCTTCATCTTCTACATGAATCGATACCAAACTAAATAAAAGAATAAATGCATAAATCTGCTCTTGCAAATTTCAAAGAAGCTATTTGTGAAATAACACTAGAATTTGATTTGCTATTCTTCAATATTTATTCGTTATGAAGAGTATCCTTGTAAGGAATATCTTGTATTCTTCTTGGAGGGCTGTGTTGGGATAAAAGGTTGAATAAACCTACTAGAAGAGCTGTATCTCATGAGGGCCACATAAATTGATTTTGAGGGCAGTATTCACATTTCCAGGAAGGGTAAACTTGTCCAGAGGTTTGTTGGTTGTCATCGGGTTTCATGGCACAAAGGTCCTAATTGGCCAAGCTGTGCCAAACACAATGAGGGAAGACGAAAAGGCACTAAGAAGGATAGGAAAGCACAAATATGAAAGGTAGGAGAGATCACTTAGGCACCTTGGGGAGTTGCTGCCTGTGCACGCCTAACGATGTGCCCTCGTCCAGAGGACTACCTGAAGCGCAGTAATTGGCAACTTTTGAATTAACGTCGGACTAGAGCGACATATTTGGCTATTGACGACGGTCAGGGACCAATCCTTTAAGGAAAAGATCTGAGGACAACACCTGAGCTGGCATCCAGTTCTCCAAACTTCCACACCAACCTAACATGAGGGACCAGAAGTGTGGACTGGTTAAACCTGTCCGGAGTGCTGTATCTGGTCTGCAGGATTGATCAAAATATTTAGATTCATATATGGTCTGTGGACCTGATAAAAAATATTCAGAGAACCGTATTTGGAACGTGGCAATCCTGTAAATCAGGGGTGGCCAACCTGTGGAGCATTGGATGATTACAAGTGGCGCATTGCATCCTTGCACCTACTTATTCTTTTGAAAAGTAGTCTTCATAACATAATCCATCTTTATATTTTCAACACAAGAGTACTCTTTTTTTAATTCGTACATCCTTCTTACTCGTCAGATCGTCTTAATTTTTTGACAGTTTACAATTGATATTCTGTGTGATACGACGTATATACTTGTGATCTGTATGTTCATTTTCAACATTTTTTGTACTTTTTAATGTTTTTTCTTTATTTTCCTGTTAAATATCACTGTGCAAAAGAAGTGCAAAAAGTGATAGAAAGCGTGAATTTATTGAACAGTAGGAAAATGAGTTGTTATTTCTAGCAAATCCATCAGGAAAACCGTTTTGCACTGTTTGTGAAAGTACTCTTTCACATAATAGAAGATATGATCTTAATAGACACTATAAACACAGCATCAGGTTTACATAGAAGGAAAAAGAAAGCTTGTTCTTGGGTCGGAGTTACGTAAATAATATGTGACTAAGAAAAAGGAAGAAATCAGAAGACAAAATATCTTTGCTAAAGTAAGTTGTGAAGACAAGGCAATGACAGAAGCATCCTATGAAATTGCTTTAGCACTGATGAAAAAAAAAACCTATTCTGACGGAGAAGAAATTGTTAAACCTTGTCTCCAAATATTTCTACATCATCTTGGTTATAAAGGTTTTGAAAAGAAAGCATACGAAATTGCGATATCAAGGCAGACTGTTACGAGAAGTATCGTGGAACTCTCTCTGGATGTATTTCAGCAACTGGAGGACTTTTGTCTATTCTTTTCTCTCTCTCTCTCTCTCTGGATAAATCAATGGACATATTTGATGTAGTCTAGTTATATATAGACATTTAAAATAATTTTTATAAGAGGAATTTATTATAACTAGGGGGCCTGCCCCCTGCTCGCCAACCCCCGGAGGATTGCTTCACAATCCTCATTGGTTCTCTGCGCGAACCTATGCTCGCTTCGCTCGCCTCAATGAAGACATGTGTCCTAGCAGAAGGGATTGTTTACAAAATATGTTACCAAAAAAATGTTTTTCAAATCTAAATTTGCTGTATTACAGAAAAAATATATACAGTATCTCTAAAATCAGAATTCAAATGAAAACTTCGTGCAAATTTTGACTCGAAATGTGAGCGTTGCTTTGGAAATTGAATACCCAGCATGTTGTTTGTGTGTACATTTTCCCAGCACTCAAACGACCCACACTTTTTCATTGAGTTTGTTGCCGAAAGTTGTAGTGCAAGCGTCTTGTTGAACTATAATTGTTGGCCCTGAAAAGGACCGTTTTTTAAATGGCCCTAAAAAGATCCTCCGCTTTCTTTGATTTCTATTATAAACTAACTGCAACAGCTCATTAAAATTTCCTTTTTTTTTCAATAAAATTTCATCCGATAACGCTATAAATTCAATCGATGCGCGAGACTTCGCGATAAACAAACAATCGTACAGTTACTGCCAAAACGCGATTACAAATAACGTCTTTTTCGTGAGCCACGTAAGAGAATTATATATACAGATTTTAATGTATTTGAAGAACTTGCCAGTCTGGAGTCATTGCATGATGAAACAAGAGGATGTATATTTAAAAGTCCAATCATGCCAAAAAAAATCTAAATTAGATTATTATACTCATCAGCATGTGTACTGACGGTACTCCGTCAATGGCACTACAACTTTGCTTGGAAATTTTTTTTAATTATCCTGTACTAAAATATCACTGTATTATACACCAAGAGGCACTGTGTGGAAAAACTTTAAAAATGCAGCAAGTTATGTTACTGGTTGTGAAATGTGTGGTTAAAATTAGAGCAAGAGTATATTAAACAGACGATAATTCAGCAGAGAATATTGAATTATTAGATTTGGAATATGGTGAACCTTTTCTTTATTGTGAGGTGCGCTGGCTTTCTAGAGGATAGGTTCTGAGTAGATTTTGGAAAATTGAAAAATACTGTTTATAATTTTTTAGAACAGCAAATTGAACTACCTAATGAAAGAACCTTATTATTTGATTTGGCGTTTTTAGTTGATATTACTAGCCATCTCAATTATCTAAATTCGAAGCTACAAGGCAAGAAGAAATTTATTTCCTTGCTTAGTAAATAACATCGATTAATTTAAAATGAAATTAAAACTGTTCATCTCTCACTAAGAAATCAGGATTTGAGTCAATTTCCACACTTGAAAGAGCCGTGTGAATGTGCTGCAGATAATAGCAATTTCACGAAGTATAATAAAATTAGTTATTGCAAAGGTCATTTGGAAGTCGTTTTCTTGATTTCGCTAAAGAAGAAAACAGCATGCTCGCATTAATTAACTCTTTTTTACTTAGTGAACAAAACATAATGAAGATGCCTAGTAACATACAAATGGTACTTACTGATTTCAAAACAAATTCATTATTGAAATTTGATTAACTTTATTCAGATCCAAATGCTTCTGAAATGATTAATTTCTGGTGTTCATTAAACTGTGAACATTTTCCAGTACTTAAAAAATTTGCAAAAAAATATATATGTCATTTCGGAACAACATACAGATGTGAACAAGCATTTTCAACCAAGAAATTTATTAAAAGAACAACGAGGTCGCGAATGACTGATTCAAATTTGAAGAATTCTCAGCTAATCTCAGTAACAACTTTAACAACAAACATTGAAAGACTAGCGAGATTCAAACAGGTTCAAAAGTCTCATTAATGGTAAGTAATGTTTACGTGCTGTAATAGACATTGTTTTACGTACAATACTTAAATCAGTTTAAAATGTTCATTGTGTTTACAAACATACTTTTATTAAAAAAAGTTATTAAGGATACGGCAGGACCTTGAACGTAAGGTAGAAAAGGTGCCCGAGTTGTATGGCGCATCTGAACTCGTATGTAAAAAAAATTGGCGCATGGCACGTAAAAGGTTGGCTACCCATGCTCTAAATGATCTGAGGACAATACCACGGTCAGATGACGAGGCAACACCTGAGCTGGCATCCCACTCTCCAAACTTCCACACCAACCTAACATGAGGGACCAGAAGTGTGGACTAGTTAAACCTGTGCAGAGGGCTGTTTCTGGTCTGTGGGCGTGATAAAAATATTTGGAGTCACATCTGGTCTGTGGGCCTGATAAAAAATATTCTGAGAGCCGTATTTGGTATGTGGGACTGATGAAAAATTTGGAGTCGTATATGGACTGTTAAACTTATGAAAATAACTTTGAAAGTAAAAGGGGGAAAATGTAGACATTTTCAGATAACCATGCCATTAATTCTGCCTCACACTGATGATTGATTACAAAGTGATACTAACCTTATTCTCCGATAAGTGAGATTGTTCTAGTTGCGCTTTGCAATCAGTCAACTCAAATGTTACAGTTTCTAGATCTTTTGTTAGCTGGGAAAAAAGTACAGAAAATTTAAACTACTGGTTCCCGACTCGATTAATTTCTATTAAGAACAAGACTAATTTTTAAAAAATTGCTGCAATAATTTATAACAGAAAATAAAAATAATAAGTAATTTTTAACAGAAAATAAGTAATTTGGAAACAGGAGTTAGATAAATGGATTAATTTGCATCAATTAATTTCTATTAAGAACAAGATAAATTAAAAAGCATTGCTGCAATAATTTATAACAGAAAATAAAAATAATAAGTGATTTGTAACAGAAAATAAGTAATTTGGAAACAGGAGTTTATAAATGGATTAATTCATGTAGCGTTAATTTCTCAACAAGACGGTGTAATAAGGATCTCATTTTTATTTTGGAAAAAGTGCTTTAAATTTGAGTGACATTGTGGGACTTCGGTTGGCAGCCATTTTAAACAATGCACATGACATACCTCGTATTTTTATCATAATTATCACCAGATATAAAAAAATCTTACACCCAATATCATTGAAATCAGCTAAAAAACTTTTAACAGGGTTCCCACTCTTTTTTTCTAACTAAAAATAATTACTTTCTAAGCACTTTCTAGGACAAAATAAGGACTTAAATAAAACATTGAAGAAACCGTATTATACAATGTAATACCTGACTTTCGACCAAAGGGGATGCTCTTACAGATTAGTTAAACTTATAAGAACAGTAGTATATAAAAAATTTAATGTTCAAGTCTATTTTCTAAAAATTATACACAAATATTGGCACACTAAAATGAGATTTTTCAAAATAAGCCGTCTGATTTTTACAAAATTCAGCAGTTAATATATGGGTTTTTACGTGTACACGTATTAGTGATATGTGTAAGTACATAAACAAATTATAGAATGGAGACCACAAGAAAAAAACTTTGGATGTTTTTCTTATATCTCTTTGCAGTGCATTTGCTTTTATAAAAAGGGAGAGAAAGAGTTAATTTTGATGAGGACCAGACTTGGTATTGTCGATCTCAAAGCTGATGTTGAGAGTTTGATTTCGTTTTCTTATTCATTTCATGTTGTTTAGTTTTTACTTTTAATGGTCTTTAGGGGAGTGTATGAGCAATATTTTAGCATATTGCTACTCATGGGTAGGATACACCATTTTGTGTTGTCTGGGTCAGGCTCCTCACTGATCCACCAACCCTTTCATTTTCGAAAATTTCCTAACTTTATTTAAATTTCTTTTTGTTTTTGAAATTACAGTTCTTACCTTGTTGTGTCTGCAGCTTCAGCCTGCTTATGAAATGGAAATTTCTCACCCCAGTAATTATTTTATAGTACACTTTCATAAATTCATAATGAAAATAGGAAGTAAATTAATTTATTGGTACATCAGAGGTTTCAATAAAATAAAATTAGTGGCAAACTATTAATTTACTAAAAGGATGTAAAAGGATTGCAAAATGCATACGTCAGAGTCAAATTTGACTGGATCGGTGACCGAATAAGTTTTGAAGAAAACATTTTCTCGTGAACCGAAACGAATCTTAAGAGATATGCAAAAACTATGACAAATGTATAAAATTTATGATGTGGTTAAAAAATTAAATGCAATTTTATTGAACATACATTCAACTAGTTAACACTGTCCCAGCCTAAGCCATTCAGTGTATCGCAACATAATTTTGAACTACGGTCAGGTAAAGAGGCAACATTTGAGCCAACAACAAACACCCCTCTCCAAACTTCCACACCAACCCAACGTGAGGACTTTCGGACATGACAGATTTTCGGTGCCCCAGTCGCCTCTTCACAATGTGCTTACAAACATCATTTAAATCAAACAAAATTAATTTGAAAATAATCATCTAAGCTGACAGTGGAAACAGATTGTGCATGGCATAACAAAAGCAAAGTGAAATTCAAGCACAGTCAACCATTGAGAATTTGTCACCCGGATACAAAGAGAAAAAATTATAAAGCATGGAAAAATTACTTTCGTTTTAGGTCAGCGTCCAAATACGACAAGAGTCCGAAATTTCCAGTTTTCAAACGATTTTTCCCGATTCATGAAATTTCCCGACTATTCTCGGTTCTCCAGCACTCTGGTTTACGTTTATGTGATCTTTTCCTCCAATGTTTTTTTTAATCGAGAGGGTTGGTTTTTTTTCCGTAACCGATTGCTTCAAATTTTCAAAGCAAAATCGCCCCCAAAAATCTTAAAACATTTTTTTTCTGGGATAGTTTTTACAAAGAATTAAAAGCATAAAAAAAAAGTTAGACTAAAAAAAAAATTTCAACAACACTGCAATTTTTTATGCATTGCCACTCAGATAGCAGTATTAATTAAAATAAATTATTTTGTATTGTTTTTGATTCACCTACAAATTTAGAATACACTTCCCCATAATTATAATACATTTTTAAAACATTGCACTCGCTTGTAACTGAATAAAACAAAATTAATTAACATTTGATGATTATATTCTAGTTTCCTCTATCAAGGCAACTATTTTGTGCATTGCGAAAGCCACACTCATCACAAGTCGAAAACAGACCAATTTTCATGTGTTTTCAAGTTTTTAAAGTGTATTACTACGTGCATTACGAGCTCATCAAGAGTTGATCGACGATTTGTATATTGCATATCAAGGGTTGCCATTCAAGCAAGCCAGTTCCCGAATCATCACCGAAACCGTACTTGTAAGCAGTTTTATCGCCGATCAGACGCTAAAAATAGGTAGGAAATATTGGGAGAAAATATCATCATTTGAAAACTTAATTTTGTTTTCAAAGGAAAATAAGCACTTTCTAAGGACTATTGATGAAAAATAAGCACTTCTAAGGGCCCTTAGAAATGGAAGGTCAAAATAAGCACTTTCTAAGCACCCGTGGGAATGCTGTTTTAAGTCATACTAATAGTTCCATTTGCCCTTTAATTTTTGGAAACCAATAAAAATTAAAATTCTATGATTACTGTGACTGGCCTTTAGTTTATTTACCAATTTACCATTTTTTTATTTTTAGTTAGTTTAGTTTTTATTTTATATTTAGTTTATTTACCATTGGTGAGGCGTTCAAAATATCTTGTATTTGGACACATAAATATACACAATTAAGAAAAGGATAACGTTAAAGGCAAAAATTGTAGATCTGAAAAGTTTTGATTGTAGACAATTTTTTAAAAATTGCGCCTGGATGGACTTTAAAATCCTTTTACAAAAAATACACTAACCTTGCTCTCAGATATATGAGATAGTTTTAGTTTCTCCTGACATTCAGTCAATTGAGCAGCTAGCTTTTCTAGTTCTTCAGTTTGCTGCAAAAATACAGGTAGTTCATTCACTATTTCAGACAAATATTGTTAAAAGATTAGGAGATAGTCATTGAACATGAGAGTTGAACTGACGAAAACTAATCTGGTGTGTTTAAGATTATTGGACTACATGCAGTAGGTAGGTAATTAACATTGCACTGGGCCAACACAACGGGCTATTGACGATAGTCCTGGATCAATCACGAAGGAAAAGATCCAAAGGAAATATCTGGTCATTTTAAACCATGGTTAAATGACCATGTCCTTACCTGGGCTGGCACCCCTATCTCCAAAATTCCACAGCATGCCAACTTGAGGACATTCGAGGCCCCGTCAGATTTAATAGGCACCGTTCTTTGGCTGGACCGAGTTTCGAATTTATCTGTTGCTCTTCCAAACTGGGCTACTGTGGCCCGGAATGCACAGTATTCATAAGTTGACAATATGTGGTACCAACGACATGAAAAATTACTCTGATAATTTGATGGTATACCATACTAGACATGACTGTTGAAATTCATTTATCAATGTCTGCACCTATTTTACAATTCTATAGTGTAAAGATCCCATTCATTTATCTTTTAAATTCTACATAACAAACCAGATTAAGAAACAAGAAAAAGAATTTAACCTGAAACTCAGCAGAAGGTTCTTTCAGTAATTTGTAAGCAGCCAGCTCAACTGTTGTGTCATCAAGTTCTTCAGTTCGCTACAGAAAATGAACAAATATAGTTTCTAACAATTAATACAGAAATACAATTAATCATGGTTCCCACACCTTTGTCCGCAGAAAATTCAAGGATTTTTAAAGACTTTTCAAAACCAAAATACATTTTTTCAAGGACCTGAAATTTTTTATAACGACCTAAAACAAGGTATATTCAATTGTTGTCAAGTAAAAAGAAAAATGTGAGAAAAAAAATGACAATTTTTTTATTCCATTTCCTTTACTCATGCCTTCAACTGTGGTTAGTTTGATATATATCACGTGGTGTCAAAGTGAGTAACACCGGCTTTATTCAGACTAATGCTCTAATGGCGTGCCTGCCGTGAAGAAAACTAGTCTGGACACGTTCTAACACAATTCAAAATTACACAATTTTGTACTAGTAAAAAAAAATCAAGTACTTTCAAGGACTTTTTACCAAGTTCCGTAATTTTCAAGGACTTTCAAGGGCCCCTAGTTAGGAAAAAAAAATTCAAGGACTTTTAAGGACTTTTCAAGGACTGTGGGAACCCTGAATTAATACTCATTAAGATGAACTCGTCTAATACTAATTACTGACAATACCAATGAGATTTTAATCCCCATCAAAATGTATATTCAAATAAGGGTCACTCATCGGTTAAGAATTCTGGTTGCACTAATCGTTGGACGAGAGGAAGTTTCGAAACTTAAGGGCTCCACGGACAAGTGGATTCTTTACGATCCTATTATCAGAAACATTAAGTTACTCCAAAAAAGTAGATTTACTTGTGAAAAACCATGAAGAAAGAATAAATGAACATTCTGAAGACTTTTTTAAACAAAGCTACAGCTAGCTTAAAAATTGTTCATCACTTTTTGTTAGGCAGTGAAAGAATGTCACGAAACAACTAAACACAAAAATCTACAAACGTCAAGACAAAGATTACATAGTCAGTAAATATCCGTGTAATCCAATTATTTTTGTAATCGAGAATTATATGTATAATCTTTGTCATGAAGTCATTACAAAGAATATCAGTGATTCAAGAATTGTTCAGTAAGCAAAGTAAATACATTAAGGCTTGATTTTATTGTTGAAATAATGCTTTTCTTATAAATTCAGATAACATGAACAGAAATGAATTTTCAGTCCTGTGAAATTTGTCTTAATGAGGCTTGACTGCGTCAGCAGTCAAAATAATAACTTTTAAACAGGGTCTGTCCCAAAAGATGCAGGACTACTTTGATCAAGTAACCAAAGAGGTTTATGTGGTTTTTGATAGTTCTCGGCAATGACTTTAAATGTTGTAGAGTGCAATTTTGATGTGCATCATTGAGAAGCACAAAGTTGCATCAATCATTGCATTAACTAGTAAATTATTTTTCGTGACTCTGAACTCCATGAAAATGTCCATTGAACATCACATAAACTTGATTCAAAGGTTGAACAAGCACATATGTTCATTTTTCTGAAATTAAATCAGTCTAAGCACTTTCAGTAATTGTATAAATTAAAAACTAAATCATTTAACCCAGTTAAAAATAAAGGTAAAATAAAATTTATAAAACTTACTTATATTTTGTCTGCTACACAAGTATAGCTACAATCTTAAAATAACTGTATTCAAACAAAATATTTGAAGATTTTGGAACTAAAATATTTGAGCAGATAAAAGGTAAGTCCTATACAAGTTGTTTCTGTTCATTCTGACTATTAATAGAAAAAATTTATTTTTAAAATAATTCAGAGGGTATTCTGAATAGATTACATCTCTAGATAGATTTAAACAGAGCTTTCCTTAGTTATTTGTTATTTTTAGCAATGAGATTAAAGTAGGAAGTTTAACTTACAGAAATAAGACACTTCATTTTAAAAAAGTATAAGCAGTGCATTAAATATGTAAATTGTGCTGAAAATACAGCATTTTACTACAGAAGGTATCACTCACAAACAGTAATTTTTAGGAGGAAAACCAAATGTCACGATCGTATTTTATTTAATCGTGAAGTAACTACTGCAATTAGTAAGAGATACAAAGATTTGATTCTTAAAATGCAATTAGAAGTTGGGGGAGACTGGGGAGATTTGATCTCTTTTTGCAGATTTAAATTTTTATCGTATTAAAATATTGTTATTTTTTAAATGTTTTGAATCACTATAAATTGCACAACTGTATTCTCTGATACAACATTTATTTCATTTTCTTGAATGAACTTTTAAATTTAATATAAATTTTTTTCAAGAATGGGAGAAAAAAAATGCAGCATCCCAATTATGGGGACACTTGATCCCCCACAAGGGGAGACTTGATCCTTCACGCAAACACATTTAAACAATTCAAAGCAAACAAAAATAGAATTTGCATTTTCATGTCAAATGAAACATTTGAAAAAGTACTACATTTATGATAAATACAAAAGCCTAGGTTATTTGTATTAAAAAAAACTAGTGAATATTTTCAAAACATGAAAAGTCAAACAATGTCAAAACTGTTGCTGTTCTGAGTGTTTCACCCAACATAGGTTTTGGCAACTTTTTAACACAATCCTCTTTATCAACAATGCTTTTGTCGACTTTTTCAGGATATATAAACTGATTGGTGCCTGATCCTTTTTTCTCAAAAAATTCATTTCAAATTCGACAACAGAAATTTTTTTCTAGATTTTTCCAAAAAGTGGTTTAATTTTCTTCCCCTGGAAATTTCACAATTACAAAATCATTCTCATTGAAAGATACATCTCATATGCCTTCATTTTCATCAGAAAATTCATAAAGTTATTCTGCTTCTGTTGAATCGTGAACATTGTAATTGCTATCACTTTCCGATGCATCATCAACATATTGCACCCCAGCAAGAAAAGTAACACAGGTCAAAAAAAAATTCTTTGTGATGCTATGTCATTGAAAAATAATGTACAAGTTGTCCCAGCATGTTATATTGCTATTCTATAGAATATAATAGAAGTTATCACCATAAATACTTACCTAAAATTTTAAAGAAGTTTTTACTAATAAATATAGGTTTTATAGTATCCTTTAAGTTGATAGTTCTCAAATTCTGCAATTTTGAGTTGTATCACTTTTCTTGTCGGGGTGCGATATTCTCCCCTTGGTAGCAACTACTTTTGGTGGCTTATGCACAATGGTAAAACCACTTTCATGAATGTTCCATATTTTTTGTGGGTCTAGCTTTTATTTAGTATGTATCAGTTCCAGATTTTCAAACATATTAATGTTGTGTTTGTTGAAACTAATGGCACAATTAAGGCTGGTTGACTCTGGTGTTCAAAGAAACAATGACTTTTTACGATTCATAACGTTCTGTACCATTCATACCCAGCACATCCTTCTTTTTCCCATGATTCGGGGATCTTTTTTTCTTATTTTACAGAATACTGGAATGCCAACTTCCTTAAATGCATAGGAGTAAGTTCATGATGTAATTTACTTGATGTTTTCAAATATACGTATAACACATCTTATTTAACAGAACGTTTTAATGTCATTACATTAATGCCAAATGCTCTTGCCCCTTTATACTGCCACCATCTAATACAACCTTTACTGATGCCTGCATATCTTCCACATTGATATTTTACTGGGCTTAACACCATCTTTATGTTTATAAAATCATGGCATGACTTCACCAACAAAAAGTAAACAAAGAAAAAAAATATGTGTGTGTGTGAGAAGTTGGGGATATTTGATCCCGGAATCATCTCTCCCCATATGATGGGGATCATGTTTCCCCAATGCGCATACACCATGAAAATATTGTTGTAAAAAAAAGAAAGAAAACTGTATTACGCATAAATAGTATTATTTATAAAGTAAGAAAAGGCAGTATGAAATATCATATATAACTACTTTAATTATAATTAGTTAAAAATAAAAAACTTAAACCAGTTGCAATAAAAAAAAAGTTCAAATTCAGGAAATCAAACAATTTTTTCTTATAATAAAAACAAACATGGCTGAAAACAATTTTGTTGCTGGATTTGTTGACTAAGAATAACTGTACCAGTGTTACAGGTTTATAAGACTTAACTCTTTATTATTGTTGTTTTTACCACTAGGGATCAAGTGTCCCTAGTCTCCCCTAACTAGTTCAGACTTGTGAGACTTCCTCCACATAGACATTCCTGGCATACCAATGAAATATTTGCATTTTTTTTTAAATTGTGACCTTATTTTTGAAGGTGTTTCTTAAACTTGTGTCAAATCTTAGGTAATCAAAATGACTTAATGATAAAACAAGTAAAAGCAAAGGGTAAATTACCTTATATAAAGCTTCAGTTAGATCTTTCACCTTTGCCTTGCAAATATCCAATTCATGCTTGAATTGATTCATTAGTATAGTCCGCTGAAAGGGAAGAACAACTAACTTGTAACGAACTATATTCATATAAGTGTAATCAACAACAAGTCATATAAGAGTACAACCAGAACTATTTTGACATGATATGGAAAGGCAGATTTACTTTTTGGGTTTTATGAATTGAGGATATAAATAGACTGGTCACAAGATTTAATGTGCATCTGTCATCATGTGCATCCGACGCATATGTGACAGTCTTTGGTTGGATCGAGTTTCAAGCTCCAATGCCAGTCACAATCAATTAATACATACACAAAGAAAGCTTTTAATGACGCAGAAGAGAAATACACAAGGGGGAATGCATCCGACAGGAATTGAATGGATCGCCCACAACTCGAAGGTTCATTCAACGGGGATAAATCAATGAGACAATATAGCACCCAATGTAGTACACAAGATCAGTGTATTTGGACCATGCATCTTATACAAAGTGTGCTTATCAAATAGTTTTTACAGTTCATGAAATAAATCATATTGTAAAATCTTGGTGCACAAAGTTGGATCTGCCCTACCAACATTGGGTGGTATGTAGTATCTGATACGTTACAACTTTCGAGCGATGTATTGCCAATTGTGGTAACCTTCCCGTTTTCGTGTTTTTCTTAGTTTTAAGGCAACCCTAGATATTTTTTCCTGCCGATAATAAACGGGTCTCATGATTGGTTAAGGAAGAAAATACGCTTTTCCACTTTTATTTTTAATGTAGAACGGAATTAAAATTTAGACAGTCTTTGAAATTGTTGGGTGGATATGAATTTTGCTCTTGATTTATAAAATCGACTTGTTTTATTAATTTTCAAAATTTTTAGGATAAGTTTGGAAAGCAGATTGTAAGTTACAATTTTTTAAATTTGTCACTTTATTTAAAATTCAATTAAAATTTCGAAAAAAAATTTGGATTAAATTTGATTTTTGAAATTGCAGATTGGAATTTAGAATTTTTTTCCCCTTTAGGTTGCTCATTTCCCCTTAGTTGATTTGATATAGCAGTGGATAGTGTTATTAAAAGTTAGAAAATGGTTTTTTTAAATTTTTTTTTATTTTGCAAACATGTAGTAGCTTGATTGGGAAGAGGGTGAAATGTCTTTCATGTGAGAATGATATGATTTTAAACATTGAGAAAGGATGCTGGTGATAGGTAGGAGTGGAAATGTAGAAAGATAGGACAAAAGTTTGGCAAAAGAAAGTATAACAGGAATAAGAAATTGGAGGGTAAATGGGTGTTTGGAGGACTTGAACGAGGGATGGATAAATGTTTTATGGTTGAGGTGAAAAATAGGAACCAGGAAGTTTTGGCTGAGGTAATTCAGAGCTGAATTTTGCAAGGAACTACAAAAATTTCTGACTATTGGAAGTCATATGCTGGTATCAATACCCGAAGGACAAAGAGTTCAAGGGTTATCGATTCGAGCATATGACTGTTAACCATAGTCAGAATTTCAAGGACCCGGCTATGAGGGTAAGTTTGATTTTTGCTTAGCTTTTGGTTATATTACAAACACTGGACTATGCTTGGGTGGACACCCAATACGGTGACTTATACACATGGAAGCCAACGGTGAAAGGTCCTCGCCGGAAGGCGGGGATCGCGCGTTATACGCTGTGACTTATCTACAAACAAATTTCTCCCGGTATACTGGTTTAAACGCATTGAAACCTTAAGCGCAATACGCTTTGACTTCTCTAAAAAACAATTTCCTCTTGTAAAGTCGTTACAATAAAAATATTTGTCTTGCTTTTCCATATATGGCTCTATAACCTGGAATATCCCCATTGAGTTGCTCACATAATGCTAATTGCTAGAAAAATTGTGAAAAAATATTTTTTTCACACTTATAGATAGCAGAAGAATTTTTAGATTTTTTTTTCTCATCAAAAACCTTTGTGTGGATTATGATCACAGAAAAGAACTACCTTATTAAAAAAAGATTCCTTGTTTTGAATTTTCTATGCATTGCAAAGTTTCTAATTCAAAATTGATGAAAATCCGGACGTTTGAAAAAAATCGCGTTTTTTTTTTAATTAATTTTTTTAACAATTATAAATTTTTTTTTTTTATTATTTAAATTTTTTTTTCTAAGTGACAAAACTAGGATGAAATTGACGCAAAATTGCGTACATGTTCGGAGAAAACCAGACTGAAATATTAGAAAATTTTCAAGTGAAATTATATTGCTTTTTTCTTAATTTTTAAACAAATTATTATTATTATTTATGCACTGTATGCAAAGGTTCACGTTGTATATGGCGGCCATCTTGGAATTGCTTACATCGGCCGCCATCTTGATTTGGCGTAAACAATCGCTTTGGCGGCCTAACGTATCAGATGCTACCACTCCACCCCAACATTGATATAAAAAATCTATTTATCCTTTACCCAGAACTGTTTTCAGGCAGCAACATGATTATGCATACATTAAGCAGAATCCTTACTTACCCTACTCAATGACTCAGACAGATCATTCATTTCTTTCAATGCTAACTGTTTGCTGTCCTCTAGTGCCTTGATCATAAATTTTTGATCGTCAAGCTGCTCCATCAAAGTTAGTCGATCTGGATCACGTGAAGATGTCTATAAGTATATTACACATCTATGAGGCAAGGCACTTTCTATTGAAATGATAGAACACTTTTGTTGACAAAGAATAATTTAGAAACCAATTATGTAGCAAAAGAAATATTACCCCTATTCAGATCGAACACTTTTATCTCTAAAGCTTGTTAATTTTTATTTATATCAATTAGGCTTCCATTAGCTTGCTAACATTAATCAAATTAACTTTCATAAATAAAAACATTTTTTAATGTACTGACTTGAAAATTGACAGTATGCTATAGAGAATGCACTTTGGTTTAAAATTTGGATTTATGATAAGATTTTTAAAACCATGATGTCTGTGCTAACTCCCCGTACGCTCAAAGCTTATTACATTTGATAAAAATGTTATACTATTAATGTTACACTACAAGTATAAGAAATTAGATATGCTTCACTCTCACTTGGCTGAAGAACACATAAAGAGCTTTCCCTCTCCCAAAGTCAATACATTCATTCTATTTCATAACTTCAACAAAGTAACAGCTTTTGAATCAGTAAGATATTTATACTCACTACAAATGTTCTTAATTTTTGCACTTCACTTGATAAACTGTAGTTTGCCTTACGCAGTAAATTTGCTTCTCTTTCTTTAACCAACAGTCCATCAATCTGTTGAGACATATGTTTTATAATCTTCTCTTTTTCACTGAGCAAGAGTTCTTTGACAGAAATTTCTCGATTCAAGGCAGGAATCTGCTCGGACAGAGTATTGATGGTATTGTTTGTTTCGCTAATTGATGAAACTTTAGAATCCAGCTCATCCTTCAAAGCCATCATTGCTTTTTGTTGCGATTTAATCACAATCTAGGAAATCAAAAAAATACTTTTGTTTAAAATACAAGGAGTGGTTGGTTGGGTTTTTATGACACAAGACACACAATATCAAGTAATACACACACAAAAGAAAGTTTTACTTACGCAGAAGACAAATATATTCAGGGAGGAATCAAACA
This sequence comes from Metellina segmentata, assembly GCA_947359465.1. Taxonomy (NCBI): domain Eukaryota; kingdom Metazoa; phylum Arthropoda; class Arachnida; order Araneae; family Tetragnathidae; genus Metellina; species Metellina segmentata. The sequence continues at coordinate 19,556,544 of OX375874.1, forward strand.
AACCTATGGAACAACCTCCCTACACGACCTAAATTATCACGAACACTTTAAAAATAACACATCTTCTATGTCAATGACAAAATACTTATAACTTCAAAAATTATCGACAGAATTGCAAATTCTGAAAGTATGCCTTGATTTTAAATAAAGTAAGTGAAAAAATTTTAATATTGTATTATAAATATGTGATACATATTTAGTCGATAACTGTGTTCTACGTCTGTTTTTTATTTCATTGCAGTTTTCAAAATTTGGACAAAATGCCTGCAGAACAATTGCAATTCCTTGGAGTTTAATATAATTCTGCACTTGTGCTCCTAGAGAGAAATTGAACTCACAGGTTTCTAGCACAGTGGACAAACCCACCGATCCATGGTGGCCCCCATGCAAAGGAAAGCTTGTCTTATCACACCAAAACTGCATTAAATAAGTAAATAAATATTATTCCAAAACCAGCATCACACAGACATACCTCTTTTTCTTTAAAACTGGTGTCTTTTTCATGGGTTAGCGTCTCTATCACTGAAGTCAACTCTCTATTTTTTTCCTGGCTTTCAGCAAGTAGTTCTTCCAGTAGCTGATTTTTCTTTTCCAAGCCATGCCGCACCAACAAGAAGTCGTCGTCGCCCTTCTCTGTGATGATATAGTCAGGAGATAGGTCTCTCGGTTGGGCTTGTTTAATTTCAAACGGCATGCTTGCACCACAGATTTCCTTATCCCGAGTGATGTAAAGAAATTGATAAAATCCAGCTTCAATGTCAGGGAGATCTTCAGCTGAAAAGACAAATAAAACATCAGCTGGCACAAATGCGATCAAGTCAAAAAAAATTGGTACGTTGTGTCGAGGACACGGATGGTAGTAATCAAGAGCAGACGGCCTAATGTTGGTGTGCAAACATAGAAAGTTTAAATGACCGTTTATTGTGAATTTTCAACACTTAATTTAGTTTTAATAATGAAAGTGCAGTGTGATATTAATATTGAAGAATAATTTTATTGATTAAAGGCCTGTGATTATAGTATAGTTTGGCAGCTTTCACATAACACCACTTACATATTACTCACTCCATGCAATCTAAAGTTCCAACAGGCCCAAAGCTCACTCAGCACTGTAAAAATTTTACACATTGTGGACCCCCCCCCCTTTCATGCTCAGTGTGCGCTTGATCTGAAGGTCATGTCAGATACGGACATCCTTTGTCTACAAGATTTTATTTATCTCCTGGATGTTTCTTCTGGTTCTTCCCCCCCCCCGCTCAGTATGCAGTTGATCTGAAGGTCATGTCAGATACGGACATCCTTTGTCTACAAGATTTTATTTATCTCCTGGATGTTTCTTCTGGTTCTTAGCCCCCCCTGTTCAGTGTGCAGTTGATCTGAAGGTCATGTCAGATACGGACATCCTTTGTCTACAAGATTTTATTTATCTCCTGGATGTTTCTTCTGGTTCTTCACCCCCCCCCCCGCTCAGTATGCGGTTGATCTGAAGGTCATGTCAGATACGGACATCCTTTGTCTACAAGATTTTATTTATCTCCTGGATGTTTCTTCTGGTTCTTAGCCCCCCCTGTTCAGTGTGCAGTTGATCTGAAGGTCATGTCAGATACGGACATCCTTTGTCTACAAGATTTTATTTATCTCCTGGATGTTTCTTCTGGTTCTTCCCCCCCCCCCCGCTCAGTATGCGGTTGATCTGAAGGTCATGTCAGATACGGACATCCTTTGTCTACAAGATTTTATTTATCTCCTGGATGTTTCTTCTGGTTCTCCCCCCCCCCTGCTCAGTGTGCAGTTGATCTGAAGGTCATGTCAGATACGGACATCCTTTGTCTACAAGATTTTATTTATCTCCTGGATGTTTGATCTAAAGGTCATGTCAGATACAGACATCCTTTGTCTACAAGATTTTATTAACTGGATTTTTACTTAGTTATAAAAATGTAAGATTAGTTGTGATTTAAATCAATGATTTCTTTTTAAAAAAATAATTTGATTAAAAGCATGATTTCAATCATTGATTTAAATCTTGACACCCTGATAGGAAATGCCCCTAATTGCTTTTCAGGAAAACAAAGATGTGCGATGCAAACATCTCAATTCTAGGATCCATTGCAGTAACTGAATTACTTACGTGAGAAATCGCATCGCAGTAGCTTGCCATCCTCTTCACACTCAGTTTCTGACAACATTTTGGAAACAAGGCACTGCGTTAGGCTCTCGAATCCTATGCGGAAGAGGCCAACGTAATCGCATGGATCTTCGTGCACGTTATCAGTGATTTGGAATTTGCAGCCAACACCACCCGAGTCGGCATGATAATAAAGGTCACAAAATATGACCTTGGCATAGTCAGACTTGTTAAGTTCCTGCCATTCGTCACTAATAATGCAGTCATCGGATCCTGATAACTCTTGATAACTTAATTCTTGGTATAGCTGTTGAGGGGCATACCTCAAAGTACTCTCATGGCAGGCCCTGTAAAGATATTTTGTTAAACTACAATAGCCTTGGAAAAACACAAATAAAGGAGCAAAGTTTTTTAGTAGATTTGATATGTGTGATAAGAGCATCAATAAATAAATTACTAAAGAGAAATATTTCTAATAGAACATTTTAAAGTGAAACAGTGAAATGAGGGATAGTAAAAATGTTCCGTATGATAGAAATGGGTCAAAAAAATATGTTTTTTTTTTTTTTTGGAAATAGTACTGTTTGGAATACTGCTTTTGGACTCGGTACTAGAGAAGAAAGAAAAGTGAGTCACATATTTGACAAAAATTTACAACAATCTTTAAAATATTTAAAGCAACTGAGACAAGGCAATTTTTGATTACACCAGACCTAAATATTATGAGTGGCAGTGCCAGATAGAATTGCAGTATTCGTATCATCAATTGCTCTCCTTAGAAATGAAAGACAGAAAGCCTGCTATACTAGTGCTAGCAAATCAATTATAGTGCAGTCCCCGAAAGAAGTCCGACGACCTTGGGCCAGTCGATATCTGAATAGGTGTGAAAGATTGTCTTTCATGAAAGCTGCCCTAACAGAAGAAAAAGAAACATGAGGAGGTATCATTATGATTTATCCCTCTCCAACTTTGGAATCAAATGATAAACTCATTGCTAGAATCAGCAAATTAGGTTGGTATTTTCATTAACGTTATACTGCAGCAACACATAGGGCTATTGACGACTGTCCAGGATAAATCCCAATGGAAGATCCAAGAAAAACGCATAATTTTGAACAAGTCAGATGACAAGGCAACATCTGAGCTGGCACCCCCACTCTCCAAAATTCCACCATGCCACTGTGAGGACATTTCAAGCCACAACAGATTTAACATGCACCCGTCCCCTTTGTACACCATGGATGGATTCTAACTCGCCGTTTGCTAATTGGTTACTCTTGCAACCGGGCTATCAAAGCCCCAATTATAAGAAAGGGATTTGTTTGCCTTTCCACTAGTCCCCTATTTCAACTAATAGACTGTTCAAAATCCCCATGACCCAGCTGCCTGCTCAAAGGAGCCACACTGTACCTATTGAACTATGTGGATGAAATTATGCATTTACAAGGAAACACAAAATCAAATAAGATCAAACTACAAGTTTCAAAAACTTAGTTTCGGGTCATGCATTATTTTTTCAAGGCCTAAAAGCCCAGCTGCATATTGAAGGCAATTTTCAATTTTCAGAGGGACCCTAGCCAAATTTTGAGACTGCTGGAATTGTTTACATCGTATTAAGCTTCAATCTCCAAAAGTTTCATCGTGTGTCAACTATTGATCTTTTAAAAGTCCAATTACTGCCTAATTTGACATGGAGAGCAAATCAGTACTATTATTTTAGATTTCAGAGACAGAGCTGTATTATAAATAATATAGAATAGTATTTTAAATATCATGGGTAAAGGTTTATCTAGAGATGTGAGCCGAGAATATTCTCAAAATAATATTCTTCAAGAACGAGAATATTCTCCAAAGATTGAAATTTGGAGAATATTTAAGAATTTTCTATTTAAAACCCAATTTTTCAGAAAATTGTAATGTTTAATTTTATTGACTGCAATTGCAAAAATCTGCAATTTAGATCACATGGAAATAAAGAAAAAGTTAACATGCTATGGAACATTAAAACATAATTTTTTAAGTTTTATTTCACCTATTACAAAATAATAATTCTTCCTTATGAACTAAGTTACTCATTTTTACATGAAACTAATAGTATTAATTTTAAACAATGAATATTTTCACATTTTGGAGATTTTTCATCCCTACGAAAAGTAAATTTAGTTTTAGATTTGTAGCAGTTTACAAAGCTTTTGTAAAAGTAAAAATCTAGCAATTTTTTACTCAAAAATATGGCGTAAATATTGGATATAAATATTATGTTAATGATTAAGATGGAGCTCAATTTAGGAATTAGAATTGTGATTAATGAAAAAAACCTTTGTCTTTAAAGCTTGATTTCAAAAGGAAATTAAATAACTTGAATTAATTAACATTATTACAACAGGAGAGATTTTTTTAAAATTACGTGGCACTTAAGCATCACAATGGGGTAACTATCCTGGATCAAACCCAAAGGAAAAGATCCGAAGACAACACCTTTCATCTGGAACCATGGTCAGATGGCGAGGTTGGCACCCCACTCTCCAAACTTCCACACACCAATGGGAGGTCATTTGAGGTTGGTTGTTTTTAGGTTTCATGGAACAAGGGTCATATTTGCATCATAAGCTGCACCAAACAACAGACAGAAAACTCAATAAGGGAGAAAGAAAAAGCAAAAGGGTAAAAATGAAAGGAAGAAAGCACATTTGGGTACCTTGGGGTTGTGATGCCCATTCACACCTAAACATGCATTCCTGAGGGAGAGGACATGAGGCCACAACAGTTTTAGCATGCACCAGCCCTCAAGTACAGGAAGGTTTTTTTAGGGGGAGGGATTTAGTATAGAACTCACAACCCTCCAGTTGCTACACTACTCTACCAACTGGACTATGAAGGGCCCTCTTACAAGAAAGAGGGAGTAAATAGGATTTGTAACATTCTGTGACAGCACAAAGTGTACAATTATAATAAAAGCCTTTTGCTTTAAAATATTTTTTGCACTTACTCATAATCACAAAAATCGTGAGTAAGATCTTCCTCCTCTGAATCTTGTGAACCTTCCATAACCCTAAAATAAGTGCATATTTAAATTATGCATTTGAAAAAAGGTTTGGAAAGTAGTACTTTTACATTTTATGGGCAAAGGTCAGTTCACAAAATATCCAATAGCAGTGCATTCCAAGTAATGCAAATATTTTCCTTATTGAGCATGATTTTAAGTACTGGGTTTAAGCCATAAATCACATTAACATTAAAAATATATTTTTCATTAATGAATATAGCACATTATTAGTATATAGCTAGATAATAGATGGGTTATTTGCATTGAGCTTTATGGTACAAGGGTTATATTTGACCAATTGTCAGCTTGTTCAAATATGGAAGTCAGTAATGTCAGATGAGCTAAACATAAAGACAGGCAGTGTCAAGTAATGGACAGTCATAACTGAATTTTTTACTGGCTCAGAAGAGAGAAATACACCCAGAGTGTAATGGAATTGCACTGCCTTAACACACATGTTGCTAGTTCAGTAAGCCAATCCACTGGGCCCCAATAAACAGGAAAAGCAATATTAATAAACTGCCACACAATTCATTAGCAGATTTTGCTGCCTAGACTATGAACAATAGCTGTATAATATTGCTAAAATTATGCATGTGTTGCTGAAATTAAATTTTTTGCAGTGTAATATGCCTTTAGTAATAAGAATGCAACAAGGGGATAAAAAACAATCATTGGAAAATAGTTTAAACTCTTTTAAGTCCTTTTAACACTTTTGCTACCAATCTTGCGCCAGCGCGTGATGCGGCGTCAATGCTAAAGAGTCAATCACACACCAGCGCGTGGTGTGGAGTGATGTCTCAGTAGCCAATCACGCTTTCGTGCCGGAAGAGCTGAGCTTCAACATTTATTCTCTGCTTCAATCGGCATTATATGTTAGGTGTGGAGTAAAGGTGAATCACACACCAGCTAGTTGTAGAGGTATGTGGTTACCAATTTATACTTTTTTAGTTATAAAAAAAAATCTTGTAATATGAGTGTTGTAGAGACAATAGTTTTGCAGGGCCTTCACGCCCCAAAAAAAGAAAAATGCAATCTAATAAGCCTCCAACTGATGATGAAATTGCAAATTTGTTAGCTGAGCTTTCGACAATCTATTTATTCTATTATTGGCGTGACAAAGGTGACCCACAAATAAAATGTTTAAAAATATTGTTTGCAGTAATAATATCATTGTAAGGAATTTATAATAATTCATTTATATTAAATATTTGTTAGTGATGTGGTATCATACAAAAATAGCATTTTGTCACTTACTTTCATTATTTTGTTTCATTTTTACACACGGCGCATAGTCAAAACATTCTATCAGGAAAGGCCTAAATATTACTTAGTAATCAAGTATGCTACACATAATCATGTTTAATTAGCACTTTTCAATCATATTTGTTGTAAAAAGTAAGTCGCCTTCTGGGAAAAACCCATTTCTGTGGTGGGGCAATAACTATCAACACGACCTTACGTGACAGGCAGTCAACCTGTTAATGATGTCTATAATGTAAATTGGAAAAAAAAATTTTAAGAATTTTTCATGCTTTTAGAGATTTTTACAATTTAGGGTTAGAAGTTAGTAGCTCAAAGACAAGCATCAATGCAAATCACCATATTTTTACCAGTTGCCAAAATGTTCTACATGTGTTCAATTAAAAGTTTATATATCTTATGTGGAAATTTACAAATGCAGTAAAATGACTAGGGTATGATATGACAATTTGCACTTTTAAGCTTCTTTTCTTTCAGAAGGTGAGGGTTGCATTGAGTTTAATGGCACAGGGGAAATATTTGGTCACAATTTTGAGGATACGAGCTTTGATGCTTAAAAAGATATCCCTAGTTGCCAAGGTTGGAAAATAAAAGCAAAAGTTTCCTGCTGCAGGTTAGTTAATATCGAACTGGAGCAACACAACAGGCTATTGTTACCTGTGGCAACCCTGGGTTGGTTGCTTTTGGGTTTTGTGGTGCAAGGACAACACAAGACAGACAATGTTAAGTAATTGCGAAAAGAAAGTAGGGAGAGAAGTAGAGAAAGATCACTTGCATATCCTGAGGTTGCAATACACATGTTTACCAGAGGCATTAAATCCCATGAAAAAAAATACATCATTAGTGCACCTCAGGTTCATGAAGTCTGCACTCAAGAATAGCAGTCCTGGGAAGTGTCAATTGACATGGCCTGAAAATAATCTTTCTTCCCTGCGCATTGGGTTGAAATACACTAATACTCCAGGCATTTTTTTTCAGACCAACAGCATACACAAATTATGTCTCAGGTTTAGACATTTAAAACAATATTGTTAGATAGTTGAAAAATAGAGGGGAAAATATAGTTTTAATGCTTCCCATAGAAAGTTTTCACTGTGCATATATTTTCACATTTGAATTTTAAAAATGCCTTACGAATCATTAGTTGGAGAAGGTATAACATAGCTTTCCTCCAAGCAAACTAAATTGTTCTCGATAGAGTGATCCTCTTGGTTTGAAGGATTTATAGACCTGAAATTAAATAAGAAATATTATCTAAAATTACACTTTTGTAAAGAGAGAAAAATTATTCAAACTACAAGTAGATACAGGTAGAACAATGTATTTTTACCCATACTCAAAACAAGAAATATTTATAAAAATAAAACTAAGGCATATATTTCTCTGAATAAATAAACCAAGCAATTATGTATAAAGCTTATATAAATAAATGAATAACATATAAGGGGTTACTGTGTATATTAGAGACAAAAATAGTAAGTGATAAACTCAAAGCATATCTGCTAATTACAAAGAAAATGGTCTGGTAGATTTTACATAAAAACCAATGTGCAAATGTCAGAAATGAGATTTTTTGGATAAAATTATTCTTTTCTGAGAAAAACAATAAGTTCTGTTATAAGCTCAAAGAAAATGCAATTGCAAATTACAAAAATTTCTTAACTGTTAATTAGTGATCTCATTTATTTAATAATAAGGGCAATTTAATGAATACAAGCATACCTGCACATAGCACCTGTGCTAAACTTTCTTAATTGCAAATATCTATTGAAAGTAAAGCATCAAGTTATTTCTTATCTTATTTCAATCCATGTTTTATGAATATAGCATCCATATTTACATAAATTGATTTCATATCTTCAAATTCAATAAAATTACCAAAACTCAGCTGCTGGTTTTACTTTTACTTTAATGGTGTCAATTCTTATTGCCAATAACAAATTTATGACAAAAAGCACACCTCAGTAATGTTACCACAATTTGATTCTGAATGTCTACTTCAATTTCAACTCATTCTCTTGTTTGAAGGGGATTCTGCATCTTGTTACACCAATCTCTATTCACTCATTTTTTCCTTTTCTGAGCCGATTCGCACAGCTTTCTGTTCTTAATCAAATTGCTGAATAACTTCATTAGTGTGCCTTGCTCTTCAATGAAGTTTGTGTAGCTCAAATCAAGCATATTTTGTACTGTGGCAAAATTGGCAGATGTATCCCACAGTGGGCAATCTTATACAGCTTATAAGCTATATATATGTTGTTACCATTAAACTAAACAAATAGTGTTGACGTCTGTGCCATGTACATTAATGATTATCTAGATATTGTTAGATAATTCTCTCTTCCAAGGGAAAAGTATAGTTTTGTTACCCTGTTGTTAGCAGATCATTAGCATTTGAATAAAAAATTACTTACAAATCATTGGCTGGTGGAATTACATAACTTTCTTCCAAGTTAATTAAATTGTTCTCAATAGAGTGATCCTCTTTCTTGCTAGAGGAATCCATTATCCTGAAATTGAATAAAATATTATATAAAACTACCCTTATATACGAAGAAACAAGAATCACCTATTTTATTCAAACTAACATATAAGAGCACAATATATAAAACTGAAAAAAGATAATACAAATTAAAATCCAAGGTTATTCTTATAGACAATGATGGTTTGCCAAACAAAAAATCTCCCCGAGTATGATGCTTGTAGGACTTTTAATAGAAAATAATGTGGATAATGCAATAGGCAAGTAAAGCTTACTTCATACTGTAAATCAAACTCTTTTTTTTATAATTCGATAGTCAGTTAACTAGATTGCCATTACCCCACACCTGTCATAAAGGATTGAGACTTTAAAGTCTGTTATAACTTATATTTGGTCCTAATAAATGAGAATCAGAGTTTGAAACGGAGTTACACTTCACAAAATGATTTTTAATACTTTAAAAGCATTGTTCTTAACCATTTTAATGCCTTGCTTCATCTTGAAACTTCAAAATATTTAGCAACAACCTTTCAATACATAAATATGAGGTAGACAGGGTTCAATAAAATTTACAATTCCAATAGATTTACCAAAACTATTGCTAGAAGTATTTATATCAAAACTATAATGATTTTTTTGCCCTGTGGATCTAATAAATTGATCCTCTGTTCTATTGTTTTTCATGATTGCAAGAAAAACTTCTCATCAATTGGCAATAATTTTGTAATATTTTACATAGTTTATGTGAAAATACAACTGAAAAATTGCCAATTGATACTGCCAACATAGTTTGATTTATATTCAAACAAGATGTAAAAAAGTTCAAGGTGATTTTCTTTTTTACTTTTCTGCAAATGAATACAAAATGAAATTAATAAATGAAAAAGAAATTTGTACTTGATATTCATTGTTCATTACATAATTTAAAAGAAAAATCAGATAAAGATCACAACGAATTTTTTGAGTTGCAAACCTGTAAAAAAACTATGAACTACGTTAACCTTTGCCCATATGTTATTTATTTCAGATAATTTATCTACAGCAAGAGCTTCAATATCATATCTTTTCAAAAAGCAATAAGCTTGTGGATAAGCAATAAGCTTTCCATGTATATTATATTTAAATAAGAATCCTTTTTTTTATCACCATATTAAACACAAAATTACATTGGATTTCTACTAATGATCTCAAAAAATCACACTAAGCAACACAAGATATTTTAAATATTTATGCATGTGTCCTTATTGTCGAAATGTTGAGAAATCCAAAAGGGTGAATTAAAAAAACAAAATATTAAAAAAAGAAATAAAAACAAACAAAATGCATTCGTTTCGAATTAAAAAGCAAGATAAAAGAAAAGAATTTTTGCACAAGCAGTGTGTTTTGATACACAAGTTTTCATTTCTTTTGCTGTACAATATGAGAGTATCAAGAAAAACTACCCACTACATCGTCAAAAGAAAAACAAATAACTGGGAAAAGGTAACATTCTTTTTTAATTTGACACCTCTTGTAGGTTTTTCGTAATTGAAATATAAAAACATTGAAATCTATTGTTTCCATCACCCTGCAAGTCTGAACTTCACAATGAGACAAAAACAAGAAGTAAAAACTAAACCTAATAAAAATTAATAGTTTTTAATAAAAAAATAATTTTTGTACAAACTGTGTGTTACGATACACAAGATTTCATTTCTTTTGCTGTACTATATCAAGAAAAACTTTTCATTACATCCATCTAAAGAAAATCAAAACTTGGTAAAAGGAACATTCCTTTCCAATTTGTCAGCGCGTGTGAGATTTTCGTAATTGAAATATAAAATCTTTGAAACATAAAAACATTGAAATCCATTGTTTTCACGTTGCGATACAGATGCTAGAAGTCTGCAATTCACAATGAAGAGGAAGAAATTGAGAATTCTAATGGCTAAATTTTAAAGGCAACAACAAAATTTTTGGATATTTAGAACATTGAAAATATACTTACGATTCATGAATCTGTATGTTTTTTTAAGATACACAAGGACAGTGAGATATAATTATTTTAAATAATGTCACTCACACTCATCTGAAGAATAAACAACGCCAACAAATTCTGATTGCAGAACCCAAACTAAAACATTTTATTATTTGTTGTGTTGAGGTCGCTCACATTTTAACTGTAACCGTACAACCAATATTAGTTTACCGATATACCGGTAGTATTCTGGTAATTTGGTAACTTTTTAATTAACGTCGTACTAGAGCGACCAACAAGCTAATGATGACAGTCCGGGATCAATCCCTTAAGGGAAACATCCGAGGACAATTCATGTAATTTTGAACCACGGTCAGATGACGCGACAGCGTCTGAGCTGGATTAACAACCGGTGATATGTGAGTTAACTAGGTTCAGCCATAGACCGTCGTGTACATGGGGATTGTGTACATTAAAGCTGCCCATATCTTCAAATATCCTCACGTTAGGGGGGTGGAAGTTTTGAGAGTAGGGTGACAGTTCATGTGTTGACCTCGTCATCTGACAGTGGTTCAAAGTTAGAAGGCACTGTCCTTCTATCTTACCTTCGGGATTGATCTTCGACTGTCACCAATATCCCGTTGTATTGTTAAATGCACTGCACAACTAGCAATCAGACCGAGAAGAAACCCGAATGGAAAGATTCGAGAAGGGGGAACTAGAGGAAGAGTCCTTGAGGTTTTGCCAATGTAACTAAATTAGTATCGCATTGGAGCAAAACAACGGGCTATTGACGACGGTTCAGAATAAACACCGAAGGGAAATATTCTTGGACAAAGCCTCGTAATTTTTAACCACGGCCATATGACGATATCATATCCTGAGCTAGCACCCTGCAACCCTCTAACTCACAAACCTCTGATTGCTAATCCACTACTCTTCTAATCCGGGCCACCGTGGACCTCAGGACTTGCCAAGAGTATCATTGAAACCAGAATATTGAACCAGGGAAGAGACTTCATATGACGTGGTCCATTTCATCTTACATGGAAATGCTTTAAAAATTCAATTAGAACTATTGCTGATGTGATGGATTCTCCACATCTCTGAACTACGTCACACTCTGCTCCCTCACAGCATAATGGTATGTGATAACACCTTCAGACCAGGGCCGCCCATAAGGGGGGGACAAACCCGACAAATGTCGGGGGGCCCGGACGTTTAAGGGGCCCGCGGCCCCAAGGTTTGTTTAATAAATTATCTGCCTCATTTTAGGGTTATTTTCCGAATTTGACAAAAAAATATGGAACAGATAATATATTCTTTTCAAGTCCTTAAAACGGCCCCGTCAAGGTAGAGTGCCTATATAATAAGAGTGGCAACAAGGGACCAAATTTGGCCCAATGCGCATGCGCGGCAGCCATTTTTCAACCAGAATCGTCGAAAGGTGGTTGCTGGGCGAATTAATGTATCATTTCAAGGAGAACAAAAAGCATATGTTTGTTATAATATGGATACATTCGATATAAATGAATCATATAAACGCTCAATTACATGCGTACTTGATGAGATGGATTGCACAACGCGCTTACTTAGATTGCGGAAAACACCATGTTGTTCAAAAAAAGCTATTTACTTAAAAAGTCTTCAAATTTATACCGACAAAATACTAAAATAATACTAAATAAACATTCTAGAACACGAAATGGAACATGAATAAGCTATATTTTCTTTTTAATTTAATATACACACGTTTTTCTCGAACACCCAAAAAGTTCCCATGTTAAGTCTACAGGAGCTAGGAAAAGACCACCTCGGGCGGTAGAAAACGTCTCTAAGCCAATCAGAAAATGTTTCCCGTATGTCGCCACTCTTATTATATAGGCACTCTACGTCAAGGCGGTCTCACATTTTCACCAGTCTTCGGTCTACGCAACGACTAGTTGGTTTACATGCCACAAGAAGTAATGAAATAGTAAGCACATTCTTTAACTTTATAAACCAGCTTTACAATTTCTTTAGTGCGAGCCCACAGCGATGGGAACTGTTTCTAAAACAACTGACGGGAGGTCTCTACACGGTCTTTGTGAGACAAGATGGAGTGCGAGAATTGAGGCAGTGAAACCTATATCTGAAAAACTACCTGACGTTTTAAAGGCCCTTCAAGATATAAAAAAATGAATTGTTTATCGTAAGAGGAAACGGCGGAAGAATTCCTTTTGCTGGTCGGTGATCTGCTTCGGAACCCACTGCGCGCAAACCTTCCGATAACACAACCTGTCGTGAACAATTGTCCACACTGTTCCAACGCTGACATCCACCTTCACTGCCAACATTCGCAATGTGACACGCCGATCACTTCTCACTAGGTGGTCCACCTTGTTGATGAGATCGGCCGTGATGACTGTGTTTGCCTGGCCTGGTCTCGGGTCATCAACCAAACTCTCACGGCCTGTACGAAAATTGGCACTCCATTTTCTCACTGACTTGTCGGACACACAGTCTTCCCCGTATAAAGTCACCATCCGGCGATGAATAACGGCCGGTTTAACACCTTCCGCTGTCAGAAATCGGATAACGCCTAATTGCTCCTCAATCGTCGAATTTTGCAATGTGAACGCCATCCTGTCCTCACACGCACTGCCGCGTCAATTGGACGGCGCTCTTTAAAAGAGCCTCTGCTCTCTCCTGTGCATGCGGGCACCCGGGCATGCTCCGATCCACGCCGGAGATTCAAATCACATCCCTAGATGTCTCGCTACGTCCTCCCATAGCGGCATAGGCAAATATGTTAACGATTACGTTGTTACGACGTTTCGTACCTTTTCATTTGAACACCCCTTGTATCTATAATCAAAAATCCTTTACAATTTATTTTGGACAAAGAAAAATTTGAATTATCTTAGAATATTTTCAATTGAGCATGAACAGGCGTACAAAATTAGCTTCATTTTTTGAAGGCATCGATAAATTCATTTATTCTAATAGAAGATTTACTGCTCCCTCCTCAGTACTGCAAAAGTTTTCGGAGTTTTGACTAGTCTTCAGCGTCCAAGGAATGTTTTTGCATGGATTTCTTGCAATTTTTCTGTAGAGCTATTTATTATAGTTTTCTGATTATACTCCATTATTCTTATTGAAGTATTGCTCGATCGCAAAGTGGCCACACATCTGGTTTTCCAACGTGCACCGCCGTTGCGGCATCGAAGCCCAACTATACACACATAACCGTGAAATGACGCAAATTGTCATTTCGCGCCATTTGCTATAAATATTATATCGAAGAAAACGTGTTTATTTCGCTTACTTGGTGTAAAAAAAGTATATTTTGTAACAAAATAGACTTAACTGGATACAACCATTTATTAATTATTATTTATATTCCATTTACAGTCAGTACCGGCTATATGATCACCCTGTTGTAAGGTCACCCCGCTTATATGGTCAGTTTTCTAAAGTCCCGTCTAACTTAATAGGCAATGTCGCACCCCGGCAAGAAAAGTAACACAAGTCAAAAAATAAAAATGTTTATGTTATGTCATTGAAAAAATATGTATGAGTTTCCCCAGCGTGTCAGGGAGGCTGCCCAGACTGACCTCAAAAATACAATTTTAAGAAGTCAACTTGGGCACACCGCCCACACTCCAACAATTTATGAGCGGGGATATGTGAGATATTTAGAATTCGTGGCCATTCTCGAACTAGACAACAACATCGATTATTATGATGTGGTCTTCAGTTTGGGATTTTATTATCAGATCAGGTCGAAGTCTACGTGTTTCAGGTGTCAAATGATTTTTTACGGATTCAATATTTATAACTGCTCTATCGAACGAGACAACCTCATGTTTAAACGAGCACATGTTTAGAATTCGTTTTGCGACGAGGTTGTGTCGTTCGAGGAGAAGAGGGGAAGTATGGTTCTGACAATGGTTTAAGATGTGAGGCAGCGTTTCTAGGGGGTAACTACACCGCCTACATCCTTTTTCCGAATGCGCACTTCCCCTATTGGCTCTGACAGGTAGTAAGTTCAGACGAGCTGGGTGTACAAATCGCCAGTCCTTGAATCGGGTGTATGTCCCTGAATTCACAAAATGAGAGCTGGCTTTTGACTTTGATATTAGTTTTAAAGCCTTCCCCTGATTTGGATAGCCCAACAACCTCTCATTCTTAATCTTTTTTAGCTCTTTTCTCAATGAACTGGCGATCGCTCGTCTGCCACCGGGACCGAGTGAGATATTTCCAACCTCGAGGGTAGGGGTGTTTTCATCAAAGACCCAACTTACTCCCAACCTCTTGGAAGCCTTTCTCCCCTCAGTCCACGAGTTCCTTTGGGCGTTAGTGGAGTTTTGGAGAGAGTCCGACATATCCCCGCTCATAAATTGTTGGAGTGTGGGCGGTGTGCCCAAGTTGACTCTTCTTAAAATTGTATTTTTGAGGTCAGTCTGGGCAGCCTCCCTGACAAATTCGTCTCGCGAAGTTAGCAGTTTGAAAGAATTGTCGATGCAGTAAATGTCGGACTCCTCCGCCATCTCCACTATCCCCATTGCCCCAACCTCTCTCCCTGCGTACAGGTAGTCGTTAACCGCATTTTCTGGGATGCATAAAAGGGTCTTAATTTTTCTGCGGATGTATAAGTCTAATTCCTTCCACTGGTTCTTGAGCAATGTGTGTGTTCTCATGCTGAACGTGAGGGTCGAGAAATAGAAGGTTTTAATTGCATCCAGTTTTTGCCAATACGCCAGCTTACAGCCAAAGATCCTATCGGCTTTCGCTTTTAAAACCTCCGCTGTAGCTTCTGCGTAGTCCGCTGCAAGAAATCCAACTGGTTTTCCCAGAAACGTCTCCATCCATATTCTCCATCCTTCAAAGCTCTCAGGGGCCTATCCTTTAATTTAAAACCAGTCCCCCTATAGCCTGTAGGTTTCTTCCCAGTTAGGTGGAGTGTGAGGCATTTTCCTGGATTCAGTTCCAATGATAGTCTCGAACACAACGAGTCCACCCTGTCGAGGGCATCCTGCAAGTCCTCTGCCGATGAAGCCACCGGTGTAAGATCATCTGCGTACGCAAGGATGGATTTACCCTCAGGCATGGGGTTAATTCCCCACAGGATGGGATCGATGGCTAGGATAAATAATAATCCGCTCATCGGGACCCCCTGTAAGATACCTGATCGGAGAGGTATCATGTCTGTCTGGCCGTTCTCAGTGCACACAGTTGTTGTCGCGTTGTCATAGAAGTATTTAATAACTTCCGTCAACGTCTCACCCGCACCATAATTGGACAGGGACCTGTGTATTGCATCATGAGGAACGGAACCAAAGGCATCCGATACATCCAACCATGCAACATAGGCATCGGACCCGGTCAGACGGGCCCTCGCCAGGAAGGACTCTAACAAAAAGTTGTGTTCAAAGACCCCATCATATGGCCTGAACCCTTTTTGTCCGGGGTGAAGTAAGTTGTTGTCTTCCACCCACTTGGAAATACGATTCGTCAGTAATCCAGTATATAATTTGTATATTGTGGGACTGAGTGAGATCGGCCTCCAGTTTTTAATCTCCTCTCTTTCACCTTTTTTATGGATGAGGATGGTTCTCGAATTAAGAAATTCAGATGGGACTTTCCTCCAAGACATACAGATATTTAGGATCTTAGAGAGTATTATGCCTGTTGGGTCTACACTCGCCCAGTGTTTATACGTTATCCTGTCAGGTCCAGGGGAGGTGTTTTCAAATTTTTTGATTATTTACCCCGGCAAGAAAAACGACACAAATGAAATTTTTTTTTTTATGTTATGTCATTGAAAAATATGTATGGGGTGCCCCAGCGTGTATATTACTATTCTATAGAATATAATAGAAGTTACCCCCATAAATACTTACCTAAAATTTAAAAGAAATTTATACTATTTCAATATAAGTTTTATAGTATCCTTTAAGTTGATGTTTATCAAATTCTTTAATTTTGAGTTGTGTCACTTTTCTTGCAGGGGTGCGATGTGTTCAAGCGCACCGCTTGTACAGTCATTTTATTTTCCTGGTTATCGATTATAGGGTCGTTTTTTAATCTTTTCAATGAGGTTATCAGTTTTTTTTTGTTAAAAAATAGTAATTGTTGTAAAATTTCTGAGGGGAGTTACACAGGGAATGACCAGAAGAAAAAAGTCGTCGAAAGATATGAATCTGCAAAGGTGTTCAACGTTGATGAATGCGGACTTTTTTATCGGATCTTGCCAAACAGAATTCTTTGTTTCAGAAGTGAAAAATGTCTAGGGGGAAAGAAAAGTAAGGAACGCTTAGCCATGTAGTGCAGTAGGCCTCGGCGTTTAGCTTACCATGAATTTGGATAAAGGTCACAATTCATAGCAGGAGAAACACCCCAGACCATAAATCCACCTCCGCCGAACTTTAATGAGGGCACAATGCATTCTGACAGGAGGCGTTCTCCAGGCAGACGCCAGACCCTACCATCCGAACGGTAGAGGTTGAGCCTTGATTCGTCGCTCCAGAAAACCCGTTTAATAGAACTAATTTTTAAAATGTTCTTAAAAGTTTAATTATTTGTTTATGAGCACTATATTCTGATAGATGAATATAATCCTGCTATAATCCGCATATATGGTCACCCCGCAAATATGGTCGGATTTTTCTGGACCGCTGAGCTGACCATATAACCCATACGGACTGTATATATGAAAACAAGGTACTTCAGAACGGAGAAGCGTTTGCGGCGAGCTGTGGAGCAGTGGGGAACTGCGTTACAAATTGCACGCAAGTTGGACGTGCGTTACAGCAGCGGCGCCGGAAGCATGTGTGCAGTACTCCATTGAATCTAATGTATCTCAGACCGCACTTGCGTTGCGGCAGCGGCACCGCACGTTGAAATACCGGATGTGTGCACCGGGCCTAAGAGCTCGGGTACATTTGATGAGATTTTCTTGATTACACTTGAGGAGTACATTTCATGAGAATTTTATCAATTTTAAATTAAAAATACAACATTATTCTATTATCTAAAAATTTTGTTTTGATAATATTGATTCGATTTTTAGGGAAAAGTATATGAAAATTCATGTTAATATGTCTTAGCAATACTAAGTGTACTTTTTCAATAGATATTTTGACTGAAGAAGAAATTCAAGCTCGCTTGCAAGAAAGTGATGTCCGGTGGACGAGATGAAAGTGATGATGGATGGCCAGAACTCTAGCTGGATTCTGACCTTTGGAAATCCAAGAGATATGGAGTGTTTTATTCAATTACTAGCCACTGCGTGGCCAGTACGGCGTTGCCCATTACATTTCCAAAAAGGTCGTAAACGTTGGTTCAAATTAGAAAAAAATTAATAAATTCATTTTAAAATGTTCTATACTAAATTTAAAAATTCGGACTGGACACAAAATTCACATTCACAAAAAAAAAATTAAGATTACCTGTGTGCCAAATTTAATTATCATAAAAAAAATAAAACAATAACGCTCGCCAAACCCCGGTGATTGCTACGTAATTCCAAAAAAGTTCACAATAGCCCACTGTGTTAGTCCGGTGCGACGTGAATTAAATACCTTCAAAAAACAATCGCGGAGACGATTCCAAAGGACGTAAAAGTCGTGACGTCATTGTCTAATCTATCTATCTATATTCTATCTATCTATATTCTATATATATATATATAATTATCTTACGTGGCACACAAAAAAGACGTTATTTGTTATCGCGTTTTGGCAAAACTGTACGATTATTTGTTTACTACGAAACCTCGAGCCTCAATTGAATTTATAGCGTTATTAGATAAAATTTTATTTAAAAAAATGAATATTAGCCGTGCTGTTGTATCTTACAAACGACATGCTGGGTATTCGATTTCCAAAGCAGCGCTCACCTTTCGAGTCAAAATTTACTCAAAGTTTTCATTTGAGTTCCAAATTGTTCGAATTCTGATTCCAGAGGTACTGTATAATTTTTCTGTAGTACAACAAATTTATATTTAAAAAATATTTTTTTGGAATATCATATTTTATAAACAATGTCTTCATTAATGCGAGCAAGGTTCGCGCAGAGAACCAATGAGGATTGCAAAGCAATCCTCCGTGGGTTGGCGAGCGTTAGCTAGCAGGGGGCGGGCCCCCTAGTTCGCCCATATTCGTATCGCAAAAATAAAAAAGTTACAGTTGATACCCAGGAGATAGAAAAAAAGAATTACAGAACTCCAGTTAAAACTGTTTATTTGTTTTGTTCGACCCCTGAAATCGTTGCTCGGAAAATGAAAAACGCTTGTGACGTCAAAGGTTGAAAATAGCAATATCTGCTGGCTCCTTCTTTCTGACGTCACTCCGGAAGAGAAAAAATGAAGAGTGGAAAAAACTAATAAATTCATTTTTAAATGTTCTAGCTTAAATTTTAAAATTCGGGCACGACCGAAAAATCGCAAAAAAATTCGGACTACCTGTATGCCAAATTTCATTATTGTAAGTGCCATAGATTCGTCAGGACACTCCTCAGAGATAGACAAAGAAACACTTATTTTTATAATAGTAGAGATGTACCCTAATAAGATATTTACACCTTTATTTTTAGGGCTAGAAACTTATCTAACTAAAGTTTTACTTATTTGGTATGTACAAAAATGCTTTCTTCTAAAGAAATCTAAATTATTTTAAAATATTTTTATTACTAAGTTTTGATTTCATCTTAATAATTTTAGAATAGTACTAAAAGGTTTTTCTGAAGACATGATTCAAGATCTACCTGAGCCACATACACCAATAAATGCTTTCTTCAAGTATTTAAACGTGAAATTCTAATAACTTTAATCCTCAAAGAAATTGCAGATCAAAACAATCTGTTCAAAAGAGGGATCATAAATCCTTTGCATCATGAAAAATAACTTTTTCATAAAATACCACACACAGTAAAAATTGTATAAAAAAATTGTTTCTGTGTCTCATTTCCTGCATATATTGTGTTATTTTAAAGTAATAATGTTATAGTGTGTACAAAATTTATGTTTTGTAACAATAAAATGTACCTGCGTGTCTATTAAAAAAAATTTGTGGTTCTATCCTTCTGATATTGTTATTGTACTTATAAAGTGATAATAATACAGCACTGTACAAAAATATGAGTTCTAAAGCAATAGCATTTGAAAATTATTACTCTTACAGCATAATTGAGACCCGAGGTACACGTATGTGTGCCTAAAATCTTTAGCCCTCTATGATGCTACCGTCTAAAAGAGGAATTTACTTGAAAACTTTGAAGTATTTCATAATACGTATATTTAACAGGAAAAAAAACTGATTTTAAACAATTTTTTCGTGGTTAGTAGTGAAGAGGTTAAATGACGGTTTCAGTGAGCAGTGATTGAAATTAAATCCAGCACTTCTCGCTGGACCTTAGTGCAGCAAGAGAGAACCTCATACACCCGGGAGCAGAAAGTGCTTGAAACTGCGACGTACGTCACAGAACAAACAATGTATATACAGAACAATATGTCCTTAATTTTATCAAAATTTTGTCCGTTTTTTTTTAATCATAAGTTACGATGTTCTGCAATTCAAAGTGCGCTCCATTCCACCCCCTTTTTTTCTTCTCTTGCTTCGGAAGAACCTCCCTACACCGCCCCAAATTACCACAAACACTTTATAAATAACACATCTTCTATGTCAATGACAAAATATTTACCTTCAAAAGTTATCGACACAATTGCAAATTCTGAAAGTAAGCCTTGGTTTTAAATGAAGTAAATTATTTCATTTCGATGTTTTATTATAAATATGTAATACGTATTTAGCTGATAATTGTGTTTTACGTGTGCTTTTGATTTTACTGCAGTTTTCAAAATTCGATTAAAATGCCTGCAGAACAATTGCAATTGCTTGGAGTTGTGTAGCAAAATACTGAATGTAATTCTGCACCTGGGCTGACACAATCCAGACTATATGCCTGATAGAATGTAATAGAAGGCTTCAACCTCTGCTTGCCCCAATCCCGGAAGATTTCTGAATAAAATTAGTAAAATTGACTATGCTCTCTAAAAGGCTGGTCACAATGCTCCCCTAGCAACAAAGCATTTAACAAATATTTTACTAACCCTCTGAGCGTCGCGAGATTTCCGAATAGTGTAGAGCTGCTTTTACCCTTAATGGCTAAATAATCGCATTTTTCTAAAGAACCTATGGAATCTTTTAACCATAAGAAAACTTCTACTGCTATTTTTACTTAGCATAGAATCTTGTAAGAGATTCCTTTGCTCCTTTCCTTAGAATAAATCCTTTGGAGAGATTTTATTTTGCAGCTTTTCTTAGAAAATAATTCCCTTAGAAAGATTATATTGGTCCTTGCTTTAGAATAGAAAACTCCGGAAAGATTCTATCTGTTTGTTTATACGGAATTTTTTTAGAGATTTCGTCGATACGTATCAACACGTCGATATGTTCATTAACTTTGGAATAATCCAAAAATGTCCATAATTGCAATCATCACTTTAAATAAATGATTTTGAGATTTGTAAGTACTACTATTATAGTGAAATTTAAAGGAAATTCGTCCATACCTTTTTTGTGCGCAACAAAGATCTACTATCAATCACCATATTGAATCTAAATGTCGCTGCAGCATATCGCACCCCGGCAAGAAAAGTGACACAATTCGAAATTGCAGAATTTGTGAAACATCATTTTAAAGGATACTATAAAACTTCTATTGATATAGTATAATCTTCTTTTAAATTTTAGATAAGTATTTATGGTGGTAGCTTCTATTATATTCTATAGAATAGTAATATACACGCTGGGGAAACTCATACATATTTTTCAATGACATAACATCAAAAAAAAATTTTCATTTGTGTCGTTTTTCTTGCCGGGGTGTGATATGATAAAAAATAATATTCCAATTAAAATAAAATATTATTGTAGAAGAAATGGATATTTTTTTCATCTTTGTTTGATTTAAAGCTTAATTTTGTGGGTAATACTTTTCGTTTTCTTTAATTTTTGTACATATAAAAAGATACCAAACCTTTACTCAACTTTTGTTTCATGCATTAACAAACATTCTCCATTTACAAGTCGCAGTTTCTAATGAAATCATTTTCATATGGAAGAGTTTTGTCTAGATATCAATTGCTGTGATACATATCGAGATGTGTGTGTAAATTATATTTATTGTTTAGTCTCTTATTGAATTTTTAGTTGCTCCATATAGAAGCAGAAGAACGGAACCTAGTGTGAAGTGGAATTAATTGTAAGATATTGTCTTTAACGAGCTGAGAAATAACAACTTCAAATAAGAATAAGGATTGAACATTAAGAGTTCAATACCAGAAAGAGACAACACTACATAGCAATAAGTCACATATATGGGTAAAATTTCAGAACTTAAACTAACTGAACGGATCATTCAAAACAACCTCATAAAAGTTGCACATAGAGTGCTGCTCGCAATGATCTGTAATGCTGCGAAAAACCCTTAATGCTGAAAAGAGCACGAAACTAAATTGCAAAACAGAAAAACATACCTTTTTTTCAAAAACTTTTTATTTTTTTTTTATCATACGCCTGTCTCCAATATATCGACCATCAATCTACTAGCAACCCACAAGAGTTCTGAAGTGAAAACAACGGCTTAAAATACTATCAACAGCATTTGAAATCTTATAGTCAGGAATTTGTTTGAGCTGGTCTTGAGCTAGTCTCGTCATTTCGCCCAGTTCCTAAAGTGGACAGATAGCTGATCTCCCTACTCCATTAACCCCTTGGGTACATTTGACGACTGAGACTCCATGCACTTGTTTTGCTAAGTTACGGATGACGAGTCTAATTCGTCATTCAAACTAGGACAAAATTAAACATGTACATTCTTGTACATGTTCTTTTTTTAAATGAACGCGGAGATCAGAAGCTGTGCGATCTCACTCATACTGTTTCCATTCTTCAAACGAAACGATCAAACGAAATTATACAAAATTATAACAGTAACTAGTGTGCAAACGATAATACGAAAATATAACAGTAATTAGTGCACAGACGTTAGTACGAAAATGTAACAGTAACTAATGTGCAAACGATAATCCGAACTACTTTTTTCAAATAAATCTGTACCCAAAGGGTTAAATAAAGTCCATTAATAGATCAGGTTCAACCAGTGGACTCATATGCATTTAATGATGTAAATTGCTCGACGCTTCTTTAGGCGCTACAGAAATTCATTCAAGTGTTCATTAAAATCGAACAAAATGTTTTCAAACTATTTAAGACGTATCATGGCTTCAGGTGTCAATATAAATGTAAAGATGTTTGGAACAAATTGCAGACATTCTGTTCAACTTTATGTAAACGAATACCACTAGTTTTACATGGCAGTATTGGTACCCGAGATTCCTATGCACGAGCCTCTATTGTATCGATTACAGTCGATTTAAAAGTTATCTGATGAAGCTCATGAGGTAAAAAATATTTTAAGCATTTAATGTGAAGTTTTTCTTGGAGAGATAGAGGGAAGCAATAATTGAGGATTTGATATATCCTCTTTTTATTTTCGAATCCTTTTATTCACATGGGCAAAGGTACACCTGTTGGAAGAGTTTATGGAATTGTAACAGGAGTGTTGCTAGTTTGGTCGAAGCTAGGTCCTACCAAAGGTCATCTTGTACGCAGAGGATGGTACGCGTTAAATTTGCTGTAGCCTCAAATGCTAATTCGGACTACCTGAGGTATCGATCTGGTGTAAAACTTTCAACAGATTTCAAATCCGTAGAGATTTTTACTCTGTCTTTAACGATCTCGAAGATAGAAACCTAGACTAAAGAATAAAAAAGAAATAAACGCCAGTCAAAAATTGTATTTATTTTGTTTTGCTTCGCTGGAATCGTTTGTGCTCAGGAAATGAAAAGAAAAAATAAATTTAGAATTTGTGATCTCCTTCAAACTGTTGCTATTCTTAAGAAAACAAATAATAAATACATGCCAATAAATTGATTTAAAAATGTTCTTTTTTTCAACTTTATTTTCTGTTTTAATGTACTCTATTGTAAATAATACTAAAATGTAATAAATTATCATGTACTTTTAAAATCTACAAATTGAAATACAGCTCGATTAAACTTACAACATATTTGATGTTCATGTGAATAATAGGGATGGAATAAAGATCAATAGTATGGTAATAAAGATTAATTAGGATCGTCGTCCAAATTATTAAGGAAATTCGCAGTAACGTTTAAAAAAACAAGTATTTTAAGACTAGAATGATAAAATCGTTTTTTTTTTTTTTTGTGCTGTTAGCTTAATATGGGCTAAATTTTCATTTGGCTTTAAACTGCTTTCACACAACTTACATAGAAGACAATTCCATGAAAAAGCAATAGATACAAAAAATATTTTCCATTCACTTATAAAACTAACCAGATTTGTTGCTGCGTTTTAAAATTTGCTCTTTACATTTCCATGTCAAATGCTAATAGGTTTTCAACTTTTCAAGTAAATGTTTTTTCCCAGCTCTTTGCATGCTATGGGGTTAAATTTCCAATTTTGTTCCAAATAAAAACTGAGAAAATTTACCGGTATTTTAAATTTCTGAAATCGACAAAGTGACTAAATCAGTACTATTCAATGCTGTCTTAAGATTAGAGTGCGTTATATGCCTATAAATAAGATAGTAAAATAAAGAAATAATACATAAATTTCAGTACTTTCAGACGAATTCAAAGAGTTGTTCCCAAATTATCATATTTTTAATTACAATACGTTTAATTTGTTGTTTAATTTTCATGTATATAATACGCCTAAGGTATCATGGTTGTTTTCCCTTTATTTTGAAGAATTCTTTTCTAATCACACAAGGTCTTTTCGATTTCTTAAATTTTTTTTTATTTACTATAACACCTACCCCATTTAACATAACTGGTGTTTCTTGATTCTATTTAGTATTTTACAGTGTTTGAGGTAGGTAATTTAATTACCATCGCACTGGAGCAACAATTAAAATTATCTTTTTGTTTAATTTAACACTAGTTGTTTAGAATTTATAGAAATCAACTGTAATCTAGAACTTCAATTATTATTCAAAACGTTTTGTCCACACTGATTTGCACAAGGTAAATGTTCTTCGCAGAGTATCAGAAACGCCCTGAAATCAAACACCATCTTTTTCGTTCTGCAATGATCAAACACAATCAATCGAATGTCAATCGAAGATCTATCACGATACAAAATTTTTTTATTATTAATACTGTCTCCATTTTAGAACACGGGGTACCTCATGTATCTTTCAGGGGGTTGTTACAAGGATGTTGAGAAATAATCGCAATCGTGTCTCTGTTGCCATGGCAACAAGTATCACACAATGTTCCGATGACTCGATCATAGCCCCACTCGATCTTTCCTTTCGGATGTCACTTTTCTACACGATATTTTAAGTAATTTTTTCTTCGTTTTTTGCTCGAAAATTTTATAAAAACCATGCTGCCTAGGAACGTTTTCGAAAAATTACGTCGCCGAAAGGTAAGTGAAGTCGTTTCTGTCTTTCCTCCCAGACTGTGAATTCTAGTGTATCGAACCTTGAATTAAGCTTCTCTAACTCCTTACTGGAATTAATCATGTCTGTTTGAGTATACGTGCTATGTTTATGTCAGTTACTGCTATTTATATATAGGTTAGACTTAATTCAAAAAGATTGCATTTAATTATTCAGGGAACGATTTACGGTGAGATAATATCTTTAAATATCCAGAATATAGCAACCCCTCATTATATCACCTTTCGATGTATCGCGCATACGGCTATATCGTTTTTTTTTTAATTACCCAATATAAATTTTTTGTTGCAGAATCAAATTTTGCAACTTCTGAATGGTGATACTTGTTTTGATTTGTTGTATTTGGTTTTTATGGCACAAGAGACGTATTTTACAAGATATCTGACATATTCATGTAAATGGACATGTAAACACAAAGGAAGTTTTTCTGACATGGAGGAGAGAAATACACATTTGGGAACTGAACCTGCTCCGCACTTCAACTCGCAGGTTGTTAGCTCAGTTGAAAACCAATTCAGCCACTTGACCTCAAGTGCAGATCTCCTTTAGGAGCGTACGGGCTTCACAGACACGATATACCCCAGTGACTTCTTTTTCCATGGGGTTTACTTTCTTAAATAAACACTTAAATAAACATAATTTCTTAAATTGACACGCTCCCGAAATACACAAGCGTCTTTTTTTCTGCTGTCATCCCACTTTTCTATTTTCCAATCACTCCTTTTTTCCTCATTCACACCATTATTTTCTTACCGTTGTATTGTGTTAGTATAGCTTGGAAAATAAGGCCCCTGTGCCATGAAACCTAAAGAAAACTAACCAACTGAGCCACTTATTTGTTACCGCGTACTTCCATATTCATTTGAGCGTTTGATTTATAAAAAACAAGTTTATCTACGACCTTTTCTATATCACTCTTATTTCACCATGTTTTTTTTACTGTTCGCCAAGAACTGCGATAGATAGATGGGTTTCTAAACTGCTAACTTTAATTTGTCAAGTGAATATGATAGGGGGATATTTTCGCAATCAATGCTTGCATTTTGGTAGAAAATGGCCTATGTCAATTTTGCAAGACTTTTGGTAACAGATTTAGTAAATTCTATTTTTAATAAAGCGTAGAAAAATAGTTTTCAATACCTTCATACTTTCATATTGTAATGACAAGAGGACATTGAAACTTTTTCTTTCGAACCTTCATTATCTTGAATGTTTGATTGAAGGTATAGCTCAAAATCAGCGAATTTGGTCATTACCACTCATTTTACCAAGGGTACAGATATAACACTCTTCTTATAATTCATGGTTTTAAAATAATCGTTTGCTCAACGTTTTATGATAAGAAGTCAAACCTGAAAGCCTCCTACCATAGACTCACTCTTATCAAAGCGTAATATAAAAGCCTATCATAATATAATGTTAGTTTAAATTAAGTCTATAAATTTTAAAATCTAAAGTATTAATTGAAAGCGTGAAACATTAATACTATTTATATACTTATAGTTTTTAACCCTTCTTTGCATAATGGTGGAAATTTCCATCATAACATTGAATGCCCAAAAATTATATAAAAGAACAAGTTCACTTTAAGTTGATCGTGTCTGGATACCTTTTTAATGTCCATTGCATAAAAAAACATAGCTGTCAAAAATAAGCAAGTGTCACTATCAGTAAAACGAGCTTGAAGTTGTCATTCCGCTGTTGTAGTTGCAATAAACGTATGATTTCGTTTTTAATTTTGTTGTATTATATTTGAGTTTCTATTGCTAAAAAAGTGAAAATGAGTGGAAGAAAGGTTTGTAACATGTGTTTCTGTTATTTTTAGAGCAATTTCTGAAAAAGTTTACGTTTAATTTTAAAAATACCACATGATACCATCCTATTGTTTTTTGCTAAATTTATACTATAAATATATGCTAAGATTTTTTTAACCATTCTTACTTTAATTTTGAACATGAATTATATCACCTTGATTTATTTCACCAATAAAGAAAAAAATCATACAAAGAAGGGTTAATACTCAAATCAAAACAAAAATAAAACCTTGATTAAAGTTCTCTAAGTTTCATACATCAGTATTCATTAATAAAATATTTATTTTTAAATTGTTCTAGTAATTTATCGTTAATATAAAAATTTGGAATCAAATGTTATTTTCAAATACATTTCAGATTCATTTATTTCTCGACTGTTTTCTGTTAATGACGTTTAAAGCATAAAATCTCATACTTGATATCTATTCGTAAGTCTAATATTTTGATAGGAATAGTAAATTACCTATTTAAAGGGACAGAGTGAACTTTCAAACCCATTTTTGCAGCTATTATATTATTGTAATGAAATTTTAAGGTTGTTTATTTTCTACTAAAAGCCTATACATAAAGTTTGGTGGAAAAAAAAACTGGACAAAAGATTAAGGCCCGGTGCACACATCCGGTTTTTAAACGTGCGTCGCCGCTGACGCAACACAAGTGCGGTCTGAGATATTTTAGATCCAATGGAGTAGTGCACACATGCCTCCAGCACCGCTGGGGCGACGCACGTCCAACTTGCGTGCAATTTGTACCGCAGTTCCCCGCGGCGCCGCACGGTCGCCGCACATGAGTCTCCGTTCTGAAGTACCATGTTTTCATAAACAAATGGAAAATAAATAATAATTAATAAATGGTTGTATCCAATAACGTCTATTTTGTTTCAAAATATTTTTTTTTACACCAAGTAAGCGAAATAAACACGTTTTCTTCGATAGAATATTTATCGCAAATGGCGCGAATCGAGTTCGTGCGTCATTTCACGGTTATGTGTGCATAGTTGGGCTTCGGTGCCGCAGTGGCGCCGCATGTTGAAAAACCGGATGTGTGCACAGGGCCTAAGAGTGCAAGAATCTGTCAATAATTTCTGTCCTATAAATTGAGTAGTTTATATATTTTAATTAGAGAAAGATGAAAATAATGTCTGATACTCTGGTCTCTTACAGGCGAAGAAAAGCATGAGTCAGCTTTTAATTACCATGGAGGTAAGTTTACATTTTTGGAGGACATCTGCAGTAAGGTTTACCTTTAAAAAATTTCTTTAATATGTCTGTGTGTGTACGAAAGATAACAAGAAAAGAATATTGACTGAAGTCACATCCCTAAAAATGTATCGGTTTCTAGAGATAACCCAGATAACAGTTAGCAATGTCACTGAGATAGCCGAATGGTGGACTGAGCCCAAGCTCCCCACCACTCACGCCTAAAATGTTATTTTTATAACTTTTTACAAATAAAGAGTATGAAAAATGCATAAATAATTGAAGATAAAAATATATCTTTTGTCAAAAATGTATTTTTTACTAAGCAATTCTAAATTAAATGATAACATTTAGACACGAATGAGATAGAATTAGTGAGTCGATATAATTCATTGGAATCCTTTTACCGTCTGAAATGACAGAACTAAAAAGTTAATTTTGAGGAACAAGATTTAAAAATGCAAAAGACGTTATTTAATATTGTAAATACTTGTACAATCATACCATCTATACATAGATTTCACCTTTTGTTTGTTTTAGAATGGCAACAGCCGGTATAAACGATACCAAATCTACCGCTACAGGATTTATCCGCAATTTATCCGCTAGAATTTCTAGTTTAAATAAAGTACATGATTTGAGTAATAGAGCTGCATTATATTGATAAAACTGTATAAAAGAACTTGCAACTCTAATGAACTACCTTGGAAGTCTGATGACAGAAAGAAACGAGATATCTGTAAGATAGAAATCAGAGTAGAAAAGAAAATATGGGAGAATATAGATTAGTGTCTCAAAATGCTGAATCCCCTTTAAGCAAGGGAATGAATTCAAATGAAAGTACTTTCAGACTTTAATCGTGGTAACATAATTGAGGTGTGCTTTTTGTAAGGACTTTTAATTGGAAATACGAATTAACACCAGTTAAGTAAACGAAATGTTGGATAATTTTATTTCATTTAGAGGTATGTAATCCACATTTATGTGAATATGCATGTTATATTCATTATTTCACCCGAATTTCTGTTTCTTTGTGAACAAGCACTGTATCATACTGTTAAAATTGTGAAGAGTGCTTGTTTTACGATGGTAAATCTTCTTTACAGGAGCTAGATAGAGATGTTACAACTGTGCTCACAACAAGTAGTCCTTATGTGGAGGAAAGCCAAGTTGAATTTAACTATAAAGTGAGTCACAAAAATATCTGTTTCTATGAGTATTCTTTTATCGAGGTAATTTTTATCTTTTTATTCGATATAATTTTAGATTTATTTTTTCTACATTTAGGAACGAGCTTACAAACCTTTTCAAAACCACAACAGTACAATTTTATTTTATCAGCAAACTGGAACGATTAAAAGAAAAGCTCATGTCTTGGGTCAAGAAGGTTTGTCTCTAGTTATTTTTTCTGTATAGTTTGTGAAAAGCCAATGTTATATCATCAGGAATAACATAAGTCCTACGCATAATTTCTTATAACCGTATCCTCCAAAATTTAGTTTTATAAATCTATCGGAAGCGTAAAACTTATTAACGATATTTAGATTTCAAATACGGCCGGTTCATAGATGTGAAACAAAAGTAGAACGAACATCTCTATATATAATTCTCTTACGTGGCTCACGAAAAAGACGTTATTTGTAATCGCGTTTTGGCAACACTGTATGATTGTTTGTTTAACGCGAAGTCTCGCGCATCGATTGAATTTATAGCGTTATCGGATGAAATTTTATTGAAAAAAAAAAGAGGAAATTTTAATGAGCTGTTGCAGTTAGTTTATAATAGAAATCAAAGAAAGCAGAGGATCTTTTCAGGGCCATTTAAAAAACGGTCCTTTTCAGGGCCAACAATTATAGTTCAACAAGACGCTTGCACTACAACTTTCGGCGACAAACTCAATGAAAAAGTGTGGGTCGTTTGCGTGCTGGGAAAATGTACACACAAACAACATGCTGGGTATTCAATTTCCAAAGCAACGCTCACATTTCGAGTCAAAATTTGCACAAAGTTTTAATTTGAATTCTGATTTTAGAGATACTGTATATATTTTTTCTGTAATACACAGCATATTTAGATTTGAAAAACATTTTTTTGGT
The DNA here is from genome assembly GCA_947359465.1 of Metellina segmentata. Classification (NCBI taxonomy): domain Eukaryota; kingdom Metazoa; phylum Arthropoda; class Arachnida; order Araneae; family Tetragnathidae; genus Metellina; species Metellina segmentata. The sequence goes on from OX375874.1 coordinate 19,587,067, forward strand.
AACATATTTTGTAAACAATCCCTTGTGCTAGGACACATGTCTTCATTGAGGCGAGCATAGGTTCGTGCAGCGAAGCAATGAGGATTGCGGAGCAATCCTCCGGGGGTTGGCGAGCGTTAGCGAGCAGGGGGCAGGCCCCCTAGTTACTATTAAATGTTTCTTGTTATAGTTCATAGTAGCTAACGTATCCACCAGTAGCCATGTGACTGTTATTATGTGAGAAACTTACTTGGTTTGGCAATTTACCATCTTACTACATTTGGTTTTTCAGTACGATTTCAGCACGTCGCGGTTAGAAATTATGAATTCTGAATTCATTACGATAGTTTTGATTGAACAACGTCAATTAGATTACATGCCAAACGTTGCCAACACGGCGATAAAATTCATTTTAAGGTAGCTCCAATATGGAATCATGCGAACGCATCTTCGTAATAGGAATTACTGTCTTCGGTTTCGACCTAGTTTGTTAGTTTACATTAAAATCCCCGCCATATTTATAATATTTCTCTCATGTTTGGTGAAAACTTGTCCCAACCATAAAATTATTGTGCAGCTATGTTCCTAACAGTTCGAGGCCCTACAATTTGGAACACCTAGTGTGGATGTTTTGTACACAAGCAGCTCAAACGGTTACTTATAAATTGACCCCTCTTCATAAAATTACTGCCTCATTTGGAAATATAATCTTATTACACGATAGGTGAGGGAATGCGCATTTCTATAGAATGGTAACAAAAATGGTGAAATTGCCAAAATGTGTATACTATGATGAACAATCTGCACCAAATTTATAGAATGGCGTTTTCTCCCGTTCCATGAACCAATCAGAGGATGAATGTAAGGTTCCACACAGCAGACGAAAGTAATGTAAGGGTCCCGTTTCCAATAGTTTGGTGACGTTATCCTGGACACATAAAAAGGTTACAGTTGCTCTACTTTTATATTTCCTCTATTGGCCCGCTACTCCTAGTGAATCGAACACGTTGTCTACTACCAAATAATTTTATGGAAGGGGTCATATTATAAATAACGAATTAAGATGTTTGTACAAAGCACCCACACTAGGGATGCCAAATTTTAGGGCCTAGAAATCTTAGGGGCACAGTGTTTTTATGGTTGGGATCCGATTTCCTCAAACATGAGAGAAATATTGGAAATATGGCGGGGATTTTCAATGTAAATTAACAAACCAGGTGGAAAGCGAAGACTGTAATTCCTGTTACGCAGATGTTCTCGTATGATTCCATATTGGAGCTACCTTAAAATGCACTTTATCGCCGTTTTGGCAAAGTTTGGCATATAATCTAATTGACGTTTGAAGTTCGTTGAATAAAGTCGGATAAATTATAAAGAGCAAACTTCTTAAAATACTTTTATTGACGAAAGATATATGCGTAAGACAATAGGTAAACTTCAAAGCTAAAAAGATTAAAAAACTAGTTTTGCTATTCTTTTATTTTGTTCTGAACTTTTTCTGATGCCACTCGAGCCAAGAGAAATCGTAACGCGAAGAGTTTGCTGGTTGTTGCCTCAGTGCGCCACATGATGTCACCACAACGTTGTTCAGTCAACTATCGTAATCAATTCAGAATTCATTCTTCAGAATTTATACCCGCGGCTTGCTGAAATCGTACTAAAAAAGCCGTGAGGTCACATACATGAAACACCCGTTTCACCTCAAAAACCCCAACGCCACCTACATTTAGCTTGACATATGTTGGTTGGTTGTTTTTAGGTTTTTTGGCGTAAGGGCTCTGTTTGGCCAAGTTGCGCCAAACACAACGTTTTATAAAAATGTGGTAAAAGTGGGTAAATAAGGATTGGGGGGGAAAATTGGAATGAAAGCAAAAAAGATTGCATGAGTATCAGCGAGCGCGACTCCCGTGTTTACTACAGACAGTAAATTCTATTGGAAAAGAAAAGATCACCAGATCTCGGATTCGTGAAGCCCGTGAACACCGACTGGAGATGTGCCCCAAGTTTCACAGAAAACTCCTGTCATGCAGATAATATTGGTAATCTAATATGCAGAGTAGTCTAATCTCAGTTGCTAGATAGTTTGACTACGATATAAGAAGATAGTGGAACGGGTTCCAAGGGTCCGAAATCCATGGGCCCCGATATATTTATGGATGCCTGAGGGTTTGAATACTAGGAATATACTAGTAATAATGATGAACTGTATAAACAAAATTGTGTTCCGAAAACACATACATGGAGCAATAAGGGTTTAACTTGCACTCTCCTCTCCCAAAATATATTTGTCGTATTTAGTGCCCCTGATTTCAAGTAAAAAATTTAAATTGTTCTTATGATCGTAAACAGTGCATTTTAGTTAAAGAACGTTATTTTATTTGGTATAGCTACAGTCTACGTTTATAGCGGTGTCAATGCCTTGGCGATTTTTTTTTTTTTTTGGCGCACTTCTAGTAGCGAATTACTCTAGGCAACCCGTCTGTCTGCAAACGGAAACTTTAAAATTTCATTTTGATTATTCTAGAAAGATCTTTCGAAATCCGTTAAAGTCGTTTGATTTCTTTGGTTTGTTTGAATTTTTTTCTTTGATTCCATCGGTTATTTTAACTTTAAATTTTTCTTTGATTGCATTCGTTCTTTACAATTTCTTTTTCTTTGATTTCATTGGTTCATTTAATGGTTTTTCTCCAGTTGTGGAATTTTATTTTATTATAATTTTTTTCACGGTAGAGAGAGTTCTGACTTTACCATTTGTGGAATTTTCTTTTTCAATTATTTTTTTCCCGGAACAGTTCTGACGTATCAGGTTGTGTTATTTCTTGCTTTTTTTCTAATAAAAATCTTTTTATTTTTCACCATGTATTTAGTGAAATTGCTAACTTTCAGGGTATTCTTACCCAACATTTTCAGCTTAGTTTTTCTGCTGGTTCACAAATGTGTTTAAGCGTATTACTTTTTTGTGAAAGTTTTTAAGAAATATACTTTTCAAAACGTTCTCATGTGTTTTCAAGCTTTCATTTTCCACTGTAAAAAGAAAAATATTTTTGAAATAATTCTTTCCTTGGAGACTTTAGAAATGCGCCAAAAAAAATTCCGCCAAAGTCGTTGCCACTGCTATAAACATAGACTGTAGCTCAGGCCTCGAAATAGATTTTTTAATTCAGGTGAACCATGTGCACCTAAGTATTTAAATTAGGTGCACAGATTATATTTTAGGTACGCATTTATAAAAAACGTAATACAAGAGTATTAATGTAAAATTCTTTTTTTAGTTGGGTATGTTTATATAGGTTCAAAGTAGATAGTAAATAAAAATATTTAAAAATCGAAATTCTCCCTTCTCCGGCGTACGGCTGTCGCGACAGTCACTTCAACAGAGTCATCTGGAAAGTGACATAAGTAAACTTTCCTCCTGTATAAACGCGTTACTGCCTAGCGATTTTGTTTTTGCATAGTGTGTAATTATGAATTTTAATTACGTTTCTTTAGAGAGAGAGAGAGAGTTTGATACTAATATTTTGTTCAAACATCAAAATAACATAAAACACGCTCACCCCCTTCCCTTTTTTTAAAACGTTAGGTGCACTGCGTGCACCCAGCAGGAAAAAATTAGGTGCACAATTTTATTTTCATGTGCACCCGAGTATTTCGAGCCCTGCTGTAGCTGAACTATTTCTTTAAATATAAAAAGTTTCGCCAGTATTAGAAAAAATGAAAGATCAATAGAATGTATGTATATTTGTATGCTATATCTTTTAGTGGATAGTTGTACCATTTTTGTCTCGATTATAATAATGAGATGTTTATTAATTAGTACTTTTTGTGGTTCAGCCAAAGGAGTGGACAGTGTCGAGGAATTGGATACCAAACGGAAAAATAAATTCAATTTCTGTGACAGAGCGACTCAGACGTTGAGTTTCTTACAAGTGGTGAGTACAAGATTGTAATGATAACTATTGAAATTTTTATGCGGACGCAAATAATAGATGGAAAAATACTACTTTACGTATTTGTAAGAAACACAATTTCTGCTGCATTTGTCTGTTACATTATTTATATATTATGCCTTAAAGCGCCTTCCCCTTTATATTCAGAGTCGTGGCTCGCACAAAAATACAAATCTATAGTGGACTATAACTTTTGTTGACACTGATAAAAATTGCTGTAGTGTCCTAAGTATACATAGAATTACTGTACTATCGAAAGTAAACAAAAATTGTATTTTTGTTTAAAAACGTTTGACAAACCTCGGATGATAATTCTCAGATCGTTTGCACTTGCATAGTAAATATAATAATGTAATTCTCAAATCGTTTGCATAGTAAATATAATAAAATTCTCAAATCGTTTGCATTTGTGTAATAATTATAATAATCTCGGATCGGCTAAAAAATACATTTGAAATAGTGTTCAAATTTGAAATCCGAGTATCTAACTGAAATTAATCTCGGTCTATAAATATCGACTTTCTATGTCGTGCTGATCCCTGAAATATACACAAATTTTAGGATTGAATATCTCGTAATATAAAGGTAGTACAGTCATAAAATTTTATATTTAGACTAATTTAACGATGTAGAATCTGATTATGGCAGCGGAACATGGTGTTTGCTTAAGAAATTTCGTTGTTTGTGCAAAATTTGATATGAAGAAGTCCTCTTATGTAATTGTTTAGGATTTGAATTTGTAGAGACTGTTATTCTGTATTGAATGATACCGTTGAATTAGCTCTAATATTAATAATGCTCGAAATAAAGGAGGTAGCACGTTTCATTTACGTGACTTTATATTCATAAACATACATATAAGATACATATTTCAATTTATTGTGTTCATTATAAGTTTACATTGAAATTTGTTTTTGCAATAGCATATTTTAATGTAGGTAAAAAAATGTATGCATCTTTTCAGACAAATTTCTAGACGCGACGAAATTATTATGGAATTAAATTTAAATAAAATCATAAAGATTAAACGGATTACAATATCAAAATAAAAGTGTTCATTATTGATGTGCTCATCTTGACAATTCTCAAAATTCTTAGAATAATGTGTGGTAGTACCTTACGTACTTTACTGTGAAATATAACTTTACTTTAGATATTTATGTAATTCAAGGATCATACAACGATTTCCTTCTTCATGCGTCGATAAACCTTAATCCACTTTACGAGCAAAATAGATAAGTTTCTTAACTGTAAATGCAACTTTAATCCTAATGGTAAGCTTCAGCTAGTGACAATATTGTGAAATTGATTTTCAAGGCAATAGAGTTGTATAATTTTTTTTAAATAAATAATCTCTCGTTATTTACAGTTCTGTATTTTTTATTTATTTATCAGCCCTTCTGTACTTGTTCTTCACATAGAATATGACAGTCGTCTGTTGTGAAATTCAGTATGCTTGTCTAGTTATGTACTGGTATTGCTAGGATCTTTGGGAAGAAATGAGGTTGAAATACTTAGAATTCAATCGACAGACCAGACATAATAGTTAATATTTCTTCAATACTTTTCGATCAACTTTGGTTGATGTTCTTGAAAAAAAGACACTTGTGGTAGACAGAAGGTGAATGCATTTTATTCTTTCAAGTGGATTGATGGATGACTATTTAAAGGAAGAACAACACTTTTATTAAGTTTTAGGAAGGTCGGTAGTTGAATTGACGTCACACACTGGAGAAACACAACAGGGTGTTGGTTTGTAAGGCGCAGGGGCCACATTTGGTCTTGGTGCGCCAGATACAAGATGCACTACCCTACAATTATAGACTGGACAACAAGAAGTGATGGTATAATGGAAAGAATATATGCTTTAATAGGGGGATTGTCCCCCACCAGCTGCAATTAAACTAGCAACCCTTCTGGGCATACTTTCAACAAGATTTTGATACACTGCTATGGGTATTTGTGTCCATTCCTGCTGCAAGAATGTCGTCAGCTCAGCTGTAGATTCCGGACGTAGTTCCCTGGTCCGTAAGCGTCGCTCTATCTCGTCCCACAAATGTTCTATGGGGTTTGGGTCGGGACTCTGAGCAGGCCAGGGAAGACGTTTTACATCCACATCTTGATACTACTGCTCGAAAGAGGTTGCAACATGACATGGAGCGTTGTCGTCCTGGAGGTAATATTCGTCCATTCCATAAAATTGCCAGAGCGTAAAAAAGAACCTGACTGTCCAAAATGTTCATGCAGGCATCGGCGTTCAATAGACCAGGAACAACCTGCAGAGGTCCCAGGATATACCACGAAAAACACCCTCAAACAAGTAGTCGGATTTTATGCAAATCCGCTGGCGCCCGGTCCTTTATGGTAGGTTAGTGTATGCAATATCAAGTAATAGACATACACACACCAAATCTCAGGGGAAAGATACGAGGACAACACCACGCAATTTGGAACCACGGTTAGATGACGAGGTCGCACCTGAGCCTCAACTCTCTAAATTTTCACACCACGGTAACGTAAGATTTAAGACAGATTTAACATGTATCAGCCCCATGTACACAAAGGTCTTTGGTTAGATCGAGTTTCGAACCCTCCGGTTGCTAATCCGTAACTCTTTCAACCATGTTACCTCGAGTCACTGAGTTTTAGGTGTAAAAAAATGGTTAGATAAGTAAATTTAATAATAATGAATCTCACGTTATTCGTCTTTCAGGAGAAAGCAACGCAGACCATACCCTTACCTCAGAAGATATTCGAAGGCAGCGTATCTCCGGCCGAAATTATTGTCACTTATCAAGAAAAAGAGGTATAGTACAAGCAATAACGAATGTCTTATATCTTCCATTACTTAGTTTTATAAATAAATTAATAATGTTTTGTGTATGATTTCTCACCCTGGTATCACTTTAAAAAAGCAAATACAGTCAGTATCGGTTATATGGTCCGCTCAGAGATCCAGATAAATCAGACCATATAAGCAAGGTGACGATATATGCGGAACCATACTACACTATTTAATTATGGCAGGATTATATTCACCTATCAGAATATAGTGCTCATAAACAAATAATTAAACTTTTAAGAACATTTTAAAAATTAATTCGCGAAGTAAAAACTACAGTAAGAAATATGGCAATGTTTTTTTAGTGAAATTTATTAGCTTACCGTACCAATCTAAGAACAGTACACATACGTACGTGCATCCATATTCAATGCACTTATCTCTACTGTTATAAAAAGAAGTGTTTGTTTTTCTGTTTTTCGTTATTATAGTCCTGACTTATCTACGGCACATAAAATAATAGGATTTGGCACACAGGTAGTCCAAATTTTTTTTAATTTTTGGGCCGGGTGAATTTTAAAATTTAATCTAAAACATTTTTAAATGAATTTAATGGAATTTAATTAGTATTGTTTTCTTTGGATTGACGACAGAATTAAAGATAGCAGATTCTAAATTCCTTTTTTTCGTTTCCGTTTTCATTTTGCGCAGAGGAACAAATTGTCAGCAGACTGAAAATATAAGTAAAAGTTTTTAACATAAACTAGGGGACCTACCCCCTGCTCGCTAACGCTCGCCAACCCCCGGAGGACATTGGTTCGCTGCGCGAACCTATGCTCGCTTCGCTCGTCTCAATGAAGACATGTGCCCTAGCAGAAGGGAGTTTTAACAAAATATATTACCAAAAAAAATGCTTTTAAAATCTAAATTTGCTGTATTACAGAAAAAATATATACAGTATCTCTAAAATCAGAATTCAAATGAAAACTTTGTGCAAATTTTGACTCGAAATGTGAGCGTTGCTTTGGAAATTGAATACCCAGCATGTTGTTTGTGTGTACGTTTTCCCAGCACGCAAACGACCCACACTTTTTCATTGAGTTTGTTGCCGAAAGTTGTAGTGCAAGCGTCTTGTTGAACTATAATTGTTGGCCCTGAAAAGGACCGTTTTTTAAATGGCACTGAAAAGATCCTCCGCTTTCTTTGATTTCTATTATAAACTAACTGCAACAGCTCATTAAAATTTCCTTTTTTTTTTCCAATAAAATTTCATCCGATAACGCTATAAATTCAATCGTTGCGCGAGACTTCGCGATAAACAAACAATCGTACAGTGTTGCCAAAACGCGATTACAAATAACGTCTTTTTTGAGTGCCACGTAAGAGAATTATATATATGGATGATCGCGTATTCGTCACGTGTGATCCAAATGAAACAAAATTTTCTTTTACTCTTTTCGTCTCAATTTCAACGTACTTTTCAAACAGAGAGATATAACTTCAAACAATAAATAAACAGATGTCCACCTGTTGTGCTTGGGGAAGAAGATAATTAAGGGGGGGGGGGGTTACGCCGACGATGATTCAACGCAAAACAGAAATGGGGGATAAGGGGAAGGAAGTAAAGACGTAAATTCATGTCCTCTTCAGGGTCGCAAAGACTTTTTTCTTCTGGTCATTCCCTGTGTTATTCCCCGTCCCAAGAAATGTTATAACAACTATTATTTTTCAAAAATAAACTCCGATAATCTCAGTGAAAAGATTAAAAAAAAACCGACCATATAACCGACAACCAGGAAAATAAAATGACTATATAAGCGATGCGCTTTAACACATGTTCCCTATTTAGTTAGACGTGACTTTAGAAAACTGACCATATAAGCGGGGTGACCTTATAAGAGGGTGACCATATAGCCGGTACTGACTGTATCTTAGAAATGGCATGGACAGCTAAATTGCACAGGAATTAGTAGACACATTTAAATGTCATCAATCGTGTTGTATATGGGAAATAAATAAGTTCTTATTCAAAATGCTTTGAAAGTTTTAGTGTAAGCTCTTCGCATTATCAGTAGCACACTAAAGCTGGACGAGTGAAAGACAGTGCTTCTTAGTTACCAAAGAGTACTTCATGGTCGTTACAGGTTGCGCTACTATACACTGTATGGACAAAAGTATTTGGACACTGCAGAAATTCAGAGGAAGATCCATCTTAGTGTGAGGTTGTTTTTCCTGGTTAGGATTCGGCCCATTGCTTTATGTACCTGGTACCCAGGAACACTGACGTGTACCTCGACGTTCTAGATAGTTCGGCCTTGTCTACACTGGCAAATACTACTAGCGCGTCTTTTTAGTAATGGCTCTTCGTTACGTGGACGATTCTATTTAGGACCATAGGGAGGTCGGTAGATATTAAACTCGTGATAAGTGAATCGATTCTTCAGTTTGATTCTTTCGTAACTTGTTTTGATCATTTGATCTACAGTGAGCTATGATTATTTACTTGTCTGGTAGTCTTTTTTTGTGTGTCTTCTATGATTTTTTGAAGCAGATTGATGGAATGTATGATTGATGGAAGGGTACTTATACTTTAAAGAGCTTCTTTTCGTGAAGCAACAATGGCCTAATGGCTAAAGTCACCCACCTTCAGATTAGCGTCGGCAGCGGAGGATGATTTCCCGAGTTCGAACCCAGCTGGCGGAAAAATTTTTAGATCCTCCAAATTATTTTTAAAAAATTCCAATTTAATTCCTTTTCATTCAAATTTACTTTTCCTAATTTTTAATACCCTTTTCATATTTTTCCAAGCTTCCGTTGATTTTACATAAATAATCTAAGAACCACTCCTGAACTCACTACCAGCTGATATTTTTCCGCCCCTCTGCCGTCCCCTTTGCTTTAGGATGATGGTGTCGTATCCACCGCTGGCTTAGGACCATTCTGATGTAACAAAAAGCATACCTAAAACACTAACTTATATAATTATTAACTTATATAATAAAAGGATACAATTTTCGGCTCCCACCTCTACCCACCCATAGCCATGGATCTGAAAAGAAAAGAAGAAAGCAGAAAGGAAGAGATAAATCGCCAACAACTATAAACCTTGATGACATACTTATCTAGGTCATGTGATCCGATTAGCCGATCAAGTTGGACTTGCGAAAGTACTATCATGGGATTGAGGCGCCTGTCCTCCCCACGGTCCTAAATAGAATCGTCCACGTAACGAAGAGCCATTACTAGAAAGACGCGCTAGTGGCAAATACTACGGCTATGATGGTTGTTTCTTCCAACAGGATATAGCTCCATGTCATACTGCAAAACGTGGATTGGTTTCCTGAAAATGATATGAATTTGCTTGACTGACCTGTTCAGAGCCCCGATCTCAATCTGATCTAGCCCTTGTGGGACAAACTGGAGCGATGAGTACGATATCGTCACGCCCGCTCGTCTTCACAACCATCTCTTCTCACAACCTTGAAAGAGGCATGGTGAGCTATTCCTGCCGAGACTTACAGAGAACTTGTGGAAAGTATGCCTCGACGTGTTGCAGTTGTAATACAAGAAAAAAGAGGGCCTGCCCGCTACTTAATATAATAAAACATTCTTTTCTGAAAAAAATGCAGTGTCCTAATGCTTTTGTACGTATAGTGTATATACTATTATAAGTTATTTTTGTTGTTGTAAGCTATATGTAAGGTTATTTTTGTTGATCACCTTTATTCTCCCCATCCAGAATTTATCAGTGGCTGAATTTTGTAGATGCTACCACTATTTCAGATTGAAAATTACGAGAGACAGTGATAGCTGTATTAAGATCGCGGGTTTCATGTACTACATCCAAATGAATACAATGCGCTAACGAGACATATTCATATAAAACCTTGCGGACGTGCTCCGACACGGCCAACGCGATCTTTCCTGCAATGCAAAGTTTCGAATAGGCTTTTATGAAGAATAATTTCCTATAATATCTCCTCTTTCAGTCGGAAGGTAGACGGATCGATGACGAAAAATACAGCAGAAAAGCAAGAAAGAGCTGCAGAAAAGGGCATAAAGTAAGTTGTCGTATTAACATACATTAAGCTTAAAGATATAAGACACGAATGAGTTTGACAAATATGATATTCCAAAAAATATATATATTTTTCAAATATCGATTTGTTGTACTACAGAAAAAAATTACAGTTCCTCTGGACTCTTCTATAATTTTAAAGAATAAGACACGATGACGAAAAATACAACAGAAAATCAAGAAAGAGCTGCAGAAAAGGACATAAAGTAAGTTGCCGTATTAACATACATTAAGCTTAAAGACATAAGACACGAATGAGTTTTAAATATATTCTTATATCAGAGAAATCGGTTTTGCACTCGTGAGTCGGAATAATGGGTCCACTTGTCGTTACAACAGGTAGCTCGTCCTTCAAATTATCCCGTGATTGGTAATCTATATATATAATTTTCTTACGTGGCACCCAAAAAAGACGTTATTTGTTATCGCATTTTCGCAACACTGTACGATTATTTGTTAACCACGATGCCTCTCGCCTCAATTGAATTTATAGCGTCATCGGATAAAACTTTATTGAAGGGAAAAAAAAACGAACATTAGTAGAACTGTTGCAGCTTACTAACGACATGATGGGTATTCGATTTCCAAAGCATCGCTCACATTTTGAGTCAAAATTTGCTCAAAGTTTTTCGTTTGAATTCCAAATTGTTCGAGTTCTGATTCCAGAGGAACTGTAATTTTTTTCTGTAGTACAACAAATCGATATTTGAAAAGTTTTTTTTTTTTAATATCATGTTTAGTAAACAATGTTTTAATTGATACGAGCGAAACGAGCAAGGTTCGCCCGGCGAACCAATGAGGATTGCAGAGCAATCCTCCGAGGGTTGGCAAGCGTTAGCGAGCACCCTAGTAACCATATAACATTTTTACACGATATGTTTACCGGGTTGTACTCATTCAAAATCAGCTTGTTAAATCTATTGTTTATTTAAAACACAAACAGGACATTACATTACGGCAGTGGTGATTAATTATTGTCGCACTGGAGCAACACAACAGGCTATTGGCGGCCGTCAGGTATCGATCCCCAAGGGAAAGATCCGAGAACACCATCCCGTAATTTTGAACCACGGTCCGCTGACGAGATCACTCCCGAGCTGGCACCCCACTCTTCAAACTTGCACACCGATCGAGAGTGAGGACATTTGAGGTCACAACAGATTTAACCCGCACCGACCTCGTGTACACGAACTTCTTTAGTTAGACCTAGTTTAGAACTAGCAATCCTCCTATTTCTAATTCATTACTCTTTCAACTGGACTACCGTGGTTTAGACAATCTTATAAGTCACGAGTTCACGAGTCATTGTTTCTTTTCCTCGAACAGCAAAATATAAGCCCTAAGTTAAAATTTCTTTAGTTTATTTTGCGTTTTCAATTGGTCCTAAATTTAAATTAAAAGGAGTTCAAAGGCGTAATGGCGCTTGGCAACTTTGTGTTGATGATCCAAATGTTGTCGTTTGTTTAATGGCTATGGTTTCGACGAAGTATCTAGTCCATCAGAATCTAACCAATTTTGCTGATGACGAGCTATTTAGTTATCAAGGTACTGCCGATTTTCTTATGATGTGATCTGGTTATCTTTTTTTTTACTGACGAGGTATCTCGTCCATCAAGATCTGGTCAGTTTTGCTAATTACGAGATATCTTGTCGAAAAAACCAGCAGTAGGGTTAACAAATGAACTAAGAATTATAGACCACGCTCAAGGACCATCTGCGGATATTATCTCGAGTGGATACTGACCTCAGTCCTCAGTAGGTAGCATGAGGTAAGGGAGGAGCCTCTGTTGAAGCTATGCACTGCGCAGGGCAAATGCCATTAACCAACCACAGTAAGAAATCATTTGAGGCTGAAAGGATGAGGCTTTAGCAGTCCGGTCTGCGAATTGAACTGCTATGATGCTAAACGAGCATTTATTTGAAGATATTTTAAATTATTTCGTCTACGTTTAACCGTCATTAAACCGTCTACGTTTTTCCGATTCACGGGTTCAACAAAACTTCGATTGACGCAGCTTAACCTGTCACTTTAACCTTAAGCTGTCGCCATTTATTTTTGTAAAATCAAAAACATCTCGTGGGGTGTCTGTACTTTTTCCTGGTTGAATACGTCGGAATACCCCGGAGTATACAGTTTGTAAGTACTCAACATACAACAGGAAATTGATCGGTACCTTAATTTTCAGATTCGAAACCCCATCAGCCACCGAAGGTTCTTCCGATTCTGCGAAAGAATGATAGACCAAAACTTACTTTCTGATGTCAACATTGGTAAGTCCCTCGGCTGGCCGATTAACGCTTGTTTAGTGTAGCATATGGTAAAGTACGAAATCTTCCTTTTTTTCTTTCTTTGCAGATTTCAGTTTCTACGACACTCCCAGCGATGAGTTTAAAGAAAAGGGTCTGGGATCCCTCCTAGCGCTATGGAAATTCAGCTATCAACCCATGAAGGGAGCCTCAGTGACGGGCATGAGCTGGAACAACATCTATCCAGATATGTTCGCAGTTGCTTTTGGAACATGTAAGGATGGATATTTTATGTGAGTGGTTTCGACGCAATATCTCGTTGAAAGCACTAGAATATTTCCAATGGATTTTGTTATGAGGAAATTAACAATAGAATCTTTTCTAAGGAGTATATTCTACGGAAATAAGTAAAAGAATCTTTCCAAAGGATTGTAATATAAGAAAATGCGCAATGGAATCTTCGAAAGAATTTTTTATACTTCGTTAAAAACCAATAGAATCTTTGTAAAAGATTCTGCTCTGAAAGAAGCAATAGAATTTTCCCAAAGGATTCTGTTCTGAAAGGAGCAATAGAATTTTCCCAAAGGATTATGTTATATAGGAGCAATATAATCCTTTCTAAGGCCTCTATTTTAAGGAAAGGATAAATAGAATCTTTTCAAATGATCCTATTTTATGGAAATGACCAATATAATATTTTTAAAGGCTTCTATTCTAAGGAAAGAACCAATAGAATACTTCCAAAGGATTCCATAAAGGATTCCATTCCACAGAATGGGCCAATAGAATCGTTCCAAAGAATTCGATTGCAAGGAAAAGCTCAATCTGTAATGGACTAATAGAATGAGATTGAAAGAATCCAGGAATTCTTTCAATTCCAGTCATTGTTCTGGGGTCAATCATTAAGCGTGTTGCAAGGCAAAAGCAATACTAGAGTACTCAGAAATCTCGCGACAGAGTGTTAAAGAGAGTGTCTATCGATTTCTGATCGACAAATTTTCATGTTAAAATTAACGCAACAAAAATGTATTGCAAACTTGGTTTTTGTTTCTGATCTAAACACTATTGTCAACTGGATGACAACTCAATTTATTTCCGGTTCACATCCAGATGACTTGACGAAGCGTTTCCAGGAGGGGTGTGTGTGCGTGTACAGCCTGAAGTGTCCGTCCTATCCCGAAAAGGTGATCCCTTGCAAATCGGGCGTCTACTGCGTGGAATTCAACTCGGCCTGGCCACACTTGCTAGCCATGGGGTTCGCGGACGGAACTGTAGCAGTGCACGATCTGAGGAAGGGCAGAAACGCACCTATAGCCATCAACAAGTCGTCCAAACTGGAACACAACGATATCGTGAGCCAGGTAATGTACCTAATAATGCGTAATCAGTCTGATTAAGTTAACTAACTATTCTCTCTGAGTCACGCAACATCGCCAACTTGTTTTCTAAGGTGGGTGACATAAAAGGTGACTTGAGCAGCGCGATTCGGGTTAGCTTTTTCTCTCCGACAGGAAAAAACCGGATTGAACCTCTTTGAAAGCTCTATTCTTGAACGCTCGAAAGACCCGGGGGCGCGTTCCCCAAAACGCCTCAAGTGTCATCCACCTTAAAAACGACTCCTTTGCCACATGGCCACAAGTGGTAATTTAAAATATAAATACGCCTTATTTCATCAATTCTAAGTGGGTTGAAAGGGATAATCCACTGTTTAAGAGTTAAGATTATGTTAACATTTCTGGTGGTTTATCTCTTCGAGTCGAAAACACAAGCGCCTCAGCGTACAGCGTAAGTGTCCGACAAGTTGACTCTGATTGGCTGGTATGATCATGTGCCTGAGACGTAAAGGTGTTTCATTTGGCTATTTATCTACGTTTTGGCGGAGATCTCTTTGACTGATAGGAACGGTTTTCGAAAGGTTTTAACATTTTGAACCGAAAATTGTATCCTTTTATTATATAAGTTAATTCTTGTATAAGTTAGTGTTTTATGTATGCTTTTTGTTACATCAGAATGGTCCTAAACCAGGGATGGATACGACACCATCATCCTAAAGCAAAGGGGACGGCAGAGGGGCGGAAAAATATCAGCTGGTAGTGAGTTCAGGAGTGGTTTTTAGATTATTTATGTAAAATCAACGGAAGTTTGGAAAAATAAAAAAAGGGTATTAAAAATTAGGAAAAGTAATTTAGAATCAAAAGGAATTAAACTGGAATTGTTTTAAAATAATTTGAATGATCTAAAAATATTTCCGCCAGTTGGGTTCGAACTCGGGAAGTCATCCTCCGCCGCTAACGCCAATCTGATGGTAAGTGACTTTAGCCATTTGGCCATCGTTGCTTCACCAAGAGAAGCTCTTTAAAAGAAGAGTTCATTTTTGTCTCCCCTTATTATATATAAGTTGGCGAGAAATACTACTAACAACAACCATACAACATATATATGAGGAGCCAATCAGAGTCAACTTGTCGGACACTTACGCTGTACGCTGAGGCGCTAGTGTCGAAAACCACTCTGTACTGACCAGCTTCTGATGCAACATCCTGTTCCAAACTGTGACCAGATCTGGCCACGAGACAATTTGTTTTTCCTACTATGGTTTTCATTTCCTCTTTGAGTAAATAGACAGTATCGTCTCGACGAGGTATCTCGTCATTCGCAAAAATGAGCAGATGCCGATGAATGTCTCTTCATTTGCAAAATCTATCGTATCTTGGACGGGATGTATCGTATAAACCACTTGGAGTGGAATCCATGGAATTCGTGAAATTTGGTCCAGACAAAGGCCGACGTGGCTGGTGTATGTTAAATTTGTTATGACCTCAAATGGCCTCAGGTTGGCGTTGTGTGGAAGTTTAGAGATTGGGGTGATGTTCGTCTCGTCATCTGAACTTGGTTGAAAATTACGAGGCTTTGTCCTTGGATCGTCGCCAATCGCATGTGTTGCTTCAGTGCGACGTCAATTCAGTGTGTATACCTGCATACCATGGAATTCGTTTATTCACGAGTGTTCAGTTGAGACGAGATGAAATCTAACAATAAATAATGTACCTAAAGCCCTGATTCATTTTTCTTTTTCAAGCAGCTTTAAGAATTTTCAGGTAAACCTAGTCGTTATCTATTTTAGAAACAGCTGTTGCCATAGGGTTTAACTAGATAGTCCATAAAAAACCGAACGCTTAAGATAAATAAGCGCAGCGAATAGAATGATCGCAGGCCCACAGACTAAATACGCCCCTCGTGACGGGTTTAACCGACCCGTAGTCCGGATACGGCACTCCAAATATTTTTATCAGGCCGGTAGACCAGATCCTGCGCTTCGGTGAGGTATTCCCGACCCACAGTCAAGATAAGTCCCTGCAAACATCTTATGAGGCATGCAAGCCAGATCAGGTCCTCTGGACAGGTTTACACCAAAAAGTTCTTGAAAGCACTCCAAAAAGTTCTTCCCGGCCCGCCGACTAGATACGGCCTATCGAAATGGTTTATCCGGCATACAGAGCAGTTACGGATACTGATTTATATAACAATTTATTTTAAAAAGTAGTGAAGTCGCAGTCTAGGGGATTTCGCAAATAGGTATGTTGAAATTTGTGGAAGCATATTAAAATAATTTCTTGTTTTAATCTTAGAAAGAAAGGTGTTTCATTATTCGAGCGTCTGGTTAACTTCAAATTCCTTTATTTCAGGTGAAATGGCTTCCGGATAACATTGACGGGCAGCACAACTTTTGCTCAATTTCCGCTGATTGCAAGGTTATAAACTGGTTGCTAGCGAAGGTATTGATTGTGCAATTTAGAAACCAGACAGATGTGTACTTTGCACACATCTGTCTGTTCCTTTTTTGTGACGCATTAAGCTCACTTTGATCACACTAAAACTAGTCACTGCATTATCTATGTTAATTTTATTCTACATTTTTGCTGACAGTATTCAACAGAATTTTGAGACATTTAAAATAGGAACAGAAAAGCTTGAAACAATCAAAAAACACTTTTTCTCTTTCTTTACTGTAATAAAGCGTTTGAAAGTTAGCATTATGGCTTATGTGACTGAAAATATGGTTATACGTCTCTAAAAGTGCTTATGTAACCCACGCCATCTACGTAACGTCTTTATTGACTGGGAAACTGTTTGATTATTCTCCTTTTTAATTCTTGGAAACCTTCCCAGATGTTTTTAAATTTTCGAGTCAATTCATTTTTCAGCTACTAAAGCTGTTTATTTTCTTAAATTTCAACTCTAACCAATATTTTGAATAATATACCTGCTAAAAAAGAACTTGAAAATGGAACAATTGAATTTTTTTTCAGCAGTTTCCTGCTTGTATAGTTTTTATTGACATTTTTAATTATGAACGTATAATACTGAACCTGAGATAATATTTTTGGTACAGTTTAAAAACACAGTTCAATTCGCTCATCCTTATTCAAAAAACCAATTCAAAACAACACGCTCTAATTAGTAACACTATTAATACGGAAGCACCTGGCAGTACATTATTATTCTTTAACTTTCAGTCTGAACTCATTCCGTCTGAAGTAATCAACTTACGACTGGGCGATACTTCCGTTGGCACTCCAGACAATGACAAAACAAACTCACTGAGTAAGTTGTGAATCTTTTCTGCCATTGGATAGTTATAGCTTATTTTATCTTATGCCGCACGTCTACTCTTATTGCTGAAATGCGTGGTCACAGGCTCAGGTGTAGAATTATATTCAGTGTTCTGCAACACATCTCTAAGCAATTGCAATTGTTTTGCAGACATTTGGTCCGAATTTTGAAAACTGCAGTAATTTCAAAAGCGGACGTAAAACACAATTATCGGCAAAATATGTATAACATATTTATCTATCTATATCTATAAAATTCAAATACCACTCACTGACTGACTGACTCATCACTGTATCACAAGAACTACAAGTCGTAGGAAGCTGAAATTTTACAGGGGGATTCTTCTTATACCGTAGGGGTGCACTAAGAAAGGATTTTGAAAAATTCGAATCCTAAGAGGCCTAAAATTGACCTAAGGCCTAAGCCAAAATCAATTTGAAATCGCCATAGAAATAACATTGAGTATAAAACGATTGCTGCACGCATCTCAGATTGCTTTACCAGTGTTGATAGAAAAACAATTTTCTTAAAATAAATTAAACTATAATGTTCATGTTTGAACTGAATTTTTACTTCTTTCCCTTATGAAAATAATATTTATAAATATTTGATTGATGAAGAAAGAATATTTAGAACATTTAATTTTATATTTACTTAAATTTTATAATGGAGCACGAAAAGCCCAAACGATAAACTCATTGATCATAAAAGCCACAGAGAAGTAGTATACAGAGGGTTCACTGCCATAGTAAGCAATGGACTTATAAATAACATGGGAAATCGCATAGATGCTGGCGCCACCAGCGGGGGAGCCGGACCCTACTAAAGCGTCGGATCTAGATCTCGTTTCCATAACAACCAAACTAGATTTCCACAACAGCTATCTCAGGCTATTTTTTTTCGAAACCAATTTGCATTTTTGATTAAAAGCTAAATATTCTTTAAATAATTTTTAGCATAAATGCTCTAAAATAGCACTTTTTTAATTTCTTATGAACTTAAAAAAAACCTTTATTTATGAAATCTTACCAATGTATGAACTTTTTTCTTTCATTTTTGTTTATTCTTTTATGTGAATGCTTCTTTAAAAATATATTCCAAACATGTTTTATTTGGAAAATTGTTGATATCTACTGATAGTCTGAAATATTATTTGAACGAAAAAGTACATAATAAATTTTTTTATTAACTTAATCAGGTACATTATTCATTTTTAAACAAATTATACAATTTCAAAAAGGAATAGAAAAGAAGTACTGTTTATGAAGAAGTCTCGTCGAGGCTCATTTAGTAGTAAGTCAATCACACACACAGCCAAGTGATAGTGGACTGTATGAATTTTATTGTTGAATCATAAATTCAATCACCAATACACAATTCTTCCCTGTGAAGAAATTAACACAGAAGGGTATTGAACCAGTGATTGAACCCCAAGGCAAAATCTCTCAAGCTGCTGTCTCCCCACACAGTCAGAATACGAATACAAAAAGCAAGTTGGCGCCTAAAAAACTAAGATATTACCTGACCTTGTTCTGAATGTAAAAAAAGAACGTAGTTCAGCTACTGTTACTCGCTTTTACATATTTCAGTGTGATCCATCTAGAACAATTTTAGCATAGGAAACGAACAATAAAATACACAACAGGATATAAAGGAATGAAATACTTTGGTAAAATAAGCAACTTAACAAGAATCTTCATTTGCCCTCAGTAGTAATGCTGTTGCTTCGCGGGACGGAAGTGACGTCATCAAAAGGGGGCGTGGCTTAGTGACGTCACGGCGTGACATCATCGAAACCGGAAGTGACGTATTGATGGTCGAGTTGAGGTGTAGGGGTCATGCTGCTGAATAAAAACATTGGGGTCGAGTGGAGTTGAGTTGTTTTGTTTTGGTTTCAGGTTTTTTTATAGTTTATCTATTGTGGAATGGCAACAGGCGGAGCTGTTAGTTTCGGTTTCAGTTTGGGACTTGGGATTTTTCTGAGATTTTGATGGGACGTGTAACGTCATAGTGTGATGGTATCCCAAACCGGAAATGACGTATTGATGGTCGAGTTGAGGTGTAGAGATCCTGCTGATGGAAAAACCATTATGGTCGAGTGGAGTTGAGTTGTTTAAATTTATTTTTGAGTTTATCTGCTGTTGATTGGCAACAGGCTGTGTGTTTACGATAGGAACGGTTTGTTTACATTTTTGGACTTGCGATTTTTCTCAGAGATTTCACTGTGACGTCATACAGAGTTAAGTTGGGTTGTCAGATTCCTGCTTCTACAATCTTTAAATAATTTCTATTTCTAGAAATGGAGTTGAGTTGTTTTAATTTCAATTTTATGAATTACATGGAAGCTTTGATACGGATGAGTGGCAACACCAATTGTGACGTCACTGGGACTTGAGATTTTTTTCTTAGATTTTGATGTGACGTCATGTGGAGTAAAGTTGAGATGTAGGATTCCTACTTCTATTACTTTCAATAATTTATATTTTCTAGGAATGGAGTTGAGTTGTGTTTTTTTTTGTGTGAATATGGAAGTTTCTTTACGGATGAGTGGCAACAGGTTAGGTTTATTTAATTGGGAATGGTCATTCTGTGACGTCAGATTACTTGTTAGAACATGTAGGTACCTAATCACAGCGATTTGTCTACGAACGTAAGCGCAGAGGAATACAAGGCGAGGAGTGACGTTGTGAATGACGTCACAAGAGAATTACACATGACTAAGAAGTATGTTTTTGCACGTGTAGGTTAAATAGAAGGAACGGACGTATACAAGGAGTCATCAATAAAAGTGATTCATAAGAAAATTAAAGATTAGCTTAAACTACTGAAGTACACGTGTTGTGGTATCTGAAAATGTTAGGGACCAAACAAAATAAAGTGTTTATACTATTTGATAACTAAGAGGCTTTTAAAAGCATAATTGAACTTGTTTCTTGGGTCTTTGAATAACTGCTTCTCTGGATTTTTGTCCTTCTACTGTTTTTAGATATATCATAAATTCTAGTGATATTAGACCTGCAAAGAAAATTCGAACAGACAAAGAACAGTGTTTTCAGAAATACTGTAAAGATTCTTTATGCTATGAATATGGTAAATTGTTTGCGGATTGTGTTGGTTGGTCATATTTCCGTCGATTGGTAAACGAATTAACGTATTTAAAGAAAGAGGAAACTACTATAGAAATTTACGGTAAGAAACATACTGTGCCTCGACAACTTGTAGCATACGGGGACGAAGGTATAAGCTATACCTTTAGTGGATCTTGTATTGCAGCCAAGCCCTGGTCTCCTTTACTGTTGGAAATAAAGGGTGAAGTGGAACGAATAATTGAGGCAAGATTTAATTTTGTGTTGATGAACTATTATAAAGATGGTAAGGATTCTATAGCTGCACATAAAGACAACGAGAAGGACTTGGATCATAATGCACCCATAGCGTCTGTTTCATTTGGACAAAAAAGACAGTTTGTGTTTTCTAGAAAGAACTACAACTCTAATTTTAAAAATTGTGTCTTTTACAATGCAAGATCTGAAATGAAATTTTATTTGCTATAAATATTTATGTTTTTTTAATTGAGATGCTTTCACTTAAACACTAATTATACATTAGATGCTATAGCACATATTTTATTGCAGAATTTATTTTTAAATAACGTACCCTTAAATAAAAGTACAAAAATCTTTTTTCTTTTATTTGAAAACTTTGCAAGACCCATACTATGAACATGCTTCCTTGTAAATTTTTTTAATTGAACCAAAGAAAACTCACCCATATACCACAGAAGTACAACACGGGACTTACAGAAGTAAGTTGATTAAACAAAGAAACAGTGGAACAAAGTTAATTAAACTTACAAGATTTGATGACCTTAACAAATGAGTAGAAACGCAGATGACTCCTTGTACATTTGAAGAAGGTATAATTGTATTAAAATCAAACCATATGTTATTTTTTAATTATTATTTCCTAGTCGTATAATTTTTTAAAAATATATCTGTCTAAAATTTAGTGATTCAATTTTTTTAGATTTACAAATATTAAGATGCTTTTACACAAAAATTAGATACTATTACACATATTTTAATAATGATTTTGAAAAAATACGATTGAAACATATAAATTAGCTATTATTACAAATTTTTAAATGCAGATTACAAAAAAAATATTTTTTATTAACAATTGAGACATTTAGCAGTTTAATTTCTTGAAGCGTGTTTTTATGTAAGAAAAAAAATTAAGAAGAAACCTGTAAAAGTAAAATATTTTTTACCTTTAGTTGAAACTTTGCAAAACCCATACTATGAAGATGTTTACTTGTACATTTACATTTGAAGTAGTCCAAAAAGAATATTAATAAACTTTTAGTCCTTGAAGTTCTAAATAAAATGTTCTTTTTTCTAATGCTCTTGCAAACCATACATTTTACTAAACATATGAACTTATTTTTATTTATTTGAAAACCTTGTGTATGTTATGTAGTTTAAATTTGCAGAGCCAAATGCCAATTTTGTACAAGTATTTTACAAGATACTTTGTATAGGTCTTTTATAATTTTAGATGTACTACATTGCTACGTTAAATGGATAGTAAGTGGGTTTTTGTGATTTTTGAAAATAATGTGTACATTTTAAGGCTGCTAAACAAAATAAATTATTGCCCTTTCTTGATAGTTAATGCATAATCTAAAGATTTACTCACACCACTGATAGTTTTACACATGAGTAAAATTTAAAAAACAACGGAAAATTTTAAATACTAATTATTTTTAAATGAACAAATATCATTGAAATAATGTTTAAGTATGAATTTTATGTATTCTTCAAACAATCTCTGCAAAAACAAATTGTTCTAAAACATATTGAAAAATAATTCTAAAACATATTGAAAAATAATTCTAAAACATATTGAAAAATAATTCTAAAACATTTTGAAAGAAGTCATACTGAAACAAAGTAAACTATATAACACTTTTTAATTGAAAAAAAAAACACAGGATTCATATATTTTACACAAAGTAATGCATTATAGTAAAAACAAAAGAACGTATTTTTTACATGCCTGCATTTTTTAAGAGACAAATATTTCCTATGAGCCAGTTATTAAAAGTACATCGAATTTGGACACCCAAAGTGTTCCAAGTTGATGTTTGGAATATTCAAGGCATCTAAGCGTTGTTTCTCAACACAACCACCTTTGTAAGCAACTAGGTACTGAGAGACACTCTTTGTCTGCTTGTACAATTCCAAAAGTTTATAGTCTAGACTTTCTAAGGGATACACGTTTTCCCATGCTATGGGACAGAAAGGAAGTCCACACACGTAATTTTTAACATATCGCACAGTTTTACTATCTTTGACACTAAGTTTATACTTATAAGGCGATAGGTTAAAACGAATACTCGCAGCTACTTGCGATTTTATAGCGATGTAACCGTATTCACGTACTAAGAAACCTTCGTTAGTTTGAAATCCATCAAAATCCACAATTGCGCAAATGTTAAACATTGCTATTCAAAAGCGTTATATGCTCGTGGAAAAATAATTGTAAACTGGAGACACAAAGAACTGAACTATATATAGCACCATACACTTACTAATCAGTAAAGTTAATCTTATTTTAGTCTTTTATCTTTTGTGAGTAACAATAAACTCGTAAGTTAAGAATGTACTCAGAAAACACGTGCTTGTGATAACGTGACAAGTAAAGCTTTACGTTGTAATACAGGATTTAACAAAAGGGGGTATGCTTAAATGTGCATGTAATTTGTTCTTTTTTTGCTCTATCACGTAGATGAGTTGAATACAATTCAATTCGGTGACTAAACTTGAGCAAGAAAAAAAATATGTAACCAAGTATAATTTATACTCGAGGAACTTGTTTTTTTACTTTCTTTAAAGTATACTGATTTCTCTTGATTATGCTATTTTATTTTTCTAAATTTACATCAGTAAATTGAATTACTTATTTATGGGCTCAAATCTTTGCCTTTTGTTGAACAGAAATTAGTATCTTTGACTAGTATCCGATTTTTTAAAATTGACGAAGATAACCTTTATGAGGGGATTTTAATTCAATAGGCCCTATAATTTTACACTTAAGAGTAACAGAGCAGTATAGTTTTTAGGAAAATGAATAACCATTATGTAAATTTGAAGCCAAAATTTCCAAGCATGTCTATGCTTAATAAACGCCTATCTACGTTTAGAGATTGGCCACGCACAAACTTTGACATTTGGACCTGGCCGAAAACGGATTGTTTTATACGGTGTATCGGACAGAGTCAGGTGTTATTGGTGTGGCGAAGGGCTTGAAAATTGGCAAGAAGAGGATGTAGTGAGACACGAACACGTAAAGTTTTATCCAAAATGTTTGGTAGCCCAGCAACAGCAAATGATTGCTGACCCTAGATCAAAAAGAACACC
Source organism: Metellina segmentata (assembly GCA_947359465.1). NCBI lineage: Eukaryota > Metazoa > Arthropoda > Arachnida > Araneae > Tetragnathidae > Metellina > Metellina segmentata. The sequence goes on from OX375874.1 coordinate 19,611,136, forward strand.
AACAGATGAAATTGTACAGGTGGATGAAATCAAGAATAATACCAATGGTTTAATAAAACCCTATGTAAAAAATTACCCCTCAAACAACGACAAGGACGTACGACTTTGTAAAATTTGTTTAGAATCCGAAATGGATGCTACTTTACAGCCTTGCGGGCATCTGGTGACATGCATGAGATGTACGAAAGGTCTCTTAACGTGTCCTATGTGCCGAACCAATATTTTACATAAAATTAAAACGTACATTTGTTACTAAACGTTATCTATCATTTATCAATTCAAGTAGTAGATGCAATTTTTAGTGACTAACTGAACATGACGTGAAAGAATTCCATAAGAGTGGTATTTTGAGTTTAATGTTATTAAAGTAATACATGTGCGGCAGCAAAAAGACTAATAAGGAGGTTCGATACTTCTAAAATAATTATAAGACTTTCTATCAAGGACTTGTGGTAAAATCGTGTAGGAAAGACTTATACCTCTTCTAAATATATTAAATATAATAACTATTTTACTTATCTGTTGTTTGTTCATTACATGCTAAACCTATTTTGAATAGAGGAATTTTAAAGTGCCTTAAAAAGGAGTTACAAATTGCTTTAAGAAAGATGTGTGTAAAAGTACTCTGTTAATGTAAGAAAGCTGGAAATAAATATTGATATTTTGAAAAAATTTTCCTTTTTTATTTTCTAATTGATTTTTTACTTCATAACTTTTTCTTTTTTTATTGTTCTTAATAAACTTTATTTTGCTTTTTCCTTTTAAAAAAAAAAAGAACACCTTAACTTATATTTTTTGTTACTGCTTAACTTTTTATTTTCTTTTACTGTTAAACAATTTTTTTTTACGGTTAAATTTTTTTTGCTGTTAAACTTTTTTGCTACTTTGTTTTGTTACTACTTAACTTAAAAAAAAATTTTACTGTTTAATTTTTTTTAATTGTTTAACAGTTTTTTTAACATTATCAAAAAAATACTATAATTGTTGTGTAGAATATTTTTTTTTTGACAACACTGGATTGAAGATAAAATATTTATTGAAAAACATAAGAATCGATAAAACAGTTAATATAATTGTTATAAGATACATATCTTACAAGTCTTGTACATACGTTTCTCAAACAGTATTAAAAATATCTGTTGTATTCAAATTCTCAAAAAAAGTTGCCCTCTAATATTATGTCATAAAGTTTAATATTTTATTGCTCTCTCTTACAAAATTAATAGCAAACTCTTTCCAGTTAACAGCACATAAAGCAAGGGTGAAATATTCGCAAAAGCGTTCGTCAACACTCATCTTCATGCAAGCATGTACAGATTGATTGACAATTTCATTCTTACAACCTAAGCAATCATAAAGAATAGTAATATTTTTTTTTTACCACAATTTCCTTTAGGCACTTGCAGAGAGAAGCTATAACTTCACTCCAACAATCAGATTTATCAGTATTACTGCAGTAAAGTTTGTAGCTTTCACCAGGAAAACCATTTTTGATTTCCATTTTCACATAGTATGGCAGCAAATACGTCAAAAGCGATATTTTCAATACTTCTGACACATTAGCGTAAAATTCACACAATTTAAAGTACTGATCAAAATTCATAAACACACAATGGGGTGAGAACTGAAAACAATTTTCTTTTTTCTGAAATACACGTTGTAAAACCAAGTTCATTTTTTCAGCATCAGACGCTTTAGAAAGGTAGAAATGAACTTGGTTTTACAACGTGTATTTCAGAAAAAAGAAAATTGTTTTCAGTTCTCGCCCCATTGTGTGTGTGTGTGTGTTTATGAATTCTGATCAGTACTTTAAATTATGCGAATTTTACGCTAATGTGTCAGAAGTATTGAAAATATCGCTTTTGACGTATTTGCTGCCATACTATGTGAAAATGGAAATCAAAAATGGTTTTCCTGGTGAAAGCTACAAACTTTACTGCAGTAATACTGATAAATCTGATTGTTGGAGTGAAGTTATAGCTTCTCTCTGCAAGTGCCTAAAGGAAATTGTGGTAAAAAAAAATATTACTATTCTTTATGATTGCTTAGGTTGTAAGAATGAAATTGTCAATCAATCTGTACATGCTTGCATGAAGATGAGTGTTGACGAACGCTTTTGCGAATATTTCACCCTTGCTTTATGTGCTGTTAACTGGAAAGAGTTTGCTATTAATTTTGTAAGAGAGAGCAATAAAATATTAAACTTTATGACATAATATTAGAGGGCAACTTTTTTTGAGAATTTGAATACAACAGATATTTTTAATACTGTTTGAGAAACGTATGTACAAGACTTGTAAGATATGTATCTTATAACAATTATATTAACTGTTTTATCGATTCTTATGTTTTTCAATAAATATTTTATCTTCAATCCAGTGTTGTCAAAAAAAAATATTCTACACAACAATTATAGTATTTTTTTGATAATGTTAAAAAAACTGTTAAACAATTAAAAAAAAATTAAACAGTAAAATTTTTTTTTAAGTTAAGTAGTAACAAAACAAAGTAGCAAAAAAGTTTAACAGCAAAAAAAATTTAACCGTAAAAAAAAATTGTTTAACAGTAAAAGAAAATAAAAAGTTAAGCAGTAACAAAAAATATAAGTTAAGGTGTTCTTTTTTTTTTAAAAAGGAAAAAGCAAAATAAAGTTTATTAAGAACAATAAAAAAAGAAAAAGTTATGAAGTAAAAAATCAATTAGAAAATAAAAAAGGAAAATTTTTTCAAAATATCAATATTTATTTCCAGCTTTCTTACATTAACAGAGTACTTTTACACACATCTTTCTTAAAGCAATTTGTAACTCCTTTTTAAGGCACTTTAAATTCCTCTATTCAAAATAGGTTTAGCATGTAATGAACAAACAACAGATAAGTAAATAGTTATTATATTTAATATATTTAGAAGAGGTATAAGTCTTTCCTACACGATTTTACCACAAGTCCTTGATAGAAAGTCTTATAATTATTTTAGAAGTATCGAACCTCCTTATTAGTCTTTTTGCTGCCGCACATGTATTACTTTAATAACATTAAACTCAAAATACCACTCTTATGGAATTCTTTCACGTCATGTTCAGTTAGTCACTAAAAATTGCATCTACTACTTGAATTGATAAATGATAGATAACGTTTAGTAACAAATGTACGTTTTAATTTTATGTAAAATATTGGTTCGGCACATAGGACACGTTAAGAGACCTTTCGTACATCTCATGCATGTCACCAGATGCCCGCAAGGCTGTAAAGTAGCATCCATTTCGGATTCTAAACAAATTTTACAAAGTCGTACGTCCTTGTCGTTGTTTGAGGGGTAATTTTTTACATAGGGTTTTATTAAACCATTGGTATTATTCTTGATTTCATCCACCTGTACAATTTCATCTGTTGGTGTTCTTTTTGATCTAGGGTCAGCAATCATTTGCTGTTGCTGGGCTACCAAACATTTTGGATAAAACTTTACGTGTTCGTGTCTCACTACATCCTCTTCTTGCCAATTTTCAAGCCCTTCGCCACACCAATAACACCTGACTCTGTCCGATACACCCGTATAAAACAATCCGTTTTCGGCCAGGTCCCAAATGTCAAAGTTTGTGCGTGGCCAATCTCTAAACGTAGATAGGCGTTTATTAAGCATAGACATGCTTGGAAATTTGCTGTAGTAATGCTGTTGCTTCGCGGGACGGAAGTGACGTCATCAAAAGGGGGCGTGGCTTAGTGACGTCACGGCGTGACATCATCGAAACCGGAAGTGACGTATTGATGGTCGAGTTGAGGTGTAGGGGTCCTGCTGCTGAATAAAAACATTGGGGTCGAGTGGAGTTGAGTTGTTTTGTTTTGGTTTCAGGTTTTTTTATAGTTTATCTATTGTGGAATGGCAACAGGCGGAGCTGTTAGTTTCGGTTTCAGTTTGGGACTTGGGATTTTTCTGAGATTTTGATGGGACGTGTAACGTCATAGTGTGATGGTATCCCAAACCGGAAATGACGTATTGATTGTCGAGTTGAGGTGTAGAGATCCTGCTGATGGAAAAACCATTATGGTCGAGTGGAGTTGAGTTGTTTAAATTTATTTTTGAGTTTATCTGCTGTTGATTGGCAACAGGCTGTGTGTTTACGATAGGAACGGTTTGTTTACATTTTTGGACTTGCGATTTTTCTCAGAGATTTCACTGTGACGTCATACAGAGTTAAGTTGGGTTGTCAGATTCCTGCTTCTACAATCTTTAAATAATTTCTATTTCTAGAAATGGAGTTGAGTTGTTTTAATTTCAATTTTATGAATTACATGGAAGCTTTGATACGGATGAGTGGCAACACCAATTGTGACGTCACTGGGACTTGAGATTTTTTTCTTAGATTTTGATGTGACGTCATGTGGAGTAAAGTTGAGATGTAGGATTCCTACTTCTATTACTTTCAATAATTTATATTTTCTAGGAATGGAGTTGAGTTGTGTTTTTTTTTGTGTGAATATGGAAGTTTCTTTACGGATGAGTGGCAACAGGTTAGGTTTATTTAATTGGGAATGGTCATTCTGTGACGTCAGATTACTTGTTAGAACATGTAGGTACCTAATCACAGCGATTTGTCTACGAACGTAAGCGCAGAGGAATACAAGGCGAGGAGTGACGTTGTGAATGACGTCACAAGAGAATTACACATGACTAAGAAGTATGTTTTTGCACGTGTAGGTTAAATAGAAGGAACGGACGTATACAAGGAGTCATCAATAAAAGTGATTCATAAGAAAATTAAAGATTAGCTTAAACTACTGAAGTACACGTGTTGTGGTATCTGAAAATGTTAGGGACCAAACAAAATAAAGTGTTTATACTATTTGATAACTAAGAGGCTTTTAAAAGCATAATTGAACTTGTTTCTTGGGTCTTTGAATAACTGCTTCTCTGGATTTTTGTCCTTCTACTGTTTTTAGATATATCATAAATTCTAGTGATATTAGACCTGCAAAGAAAATTCGAACAGACAAAGAACAGTGTTTTCAGAAATACTGTAAAGATTCTTTATGCTATGAATATGGTAAATTGTTTGCGGATTGTGTTGGTTGGTCATATTTCCGTCGATTGGTAAACGAATTAACGTATTTAAAGAAAGAGGAAACTACTATAGAAATTTACGGTAAGAAACATACTGTGCCTCGACAACTTGTAGCATACGGGGACGAAGGTATAAGCTATACCTTTAGTGGATCTTGTATTGCAGCCAAGCCCTGGTCTCCTTTACTGTTGGAAATAAAGGGTGAAGTGGAACGAATAATTGAGGCAAGATTTAATTTTGTGTTGATGAACTATTATAAAGATGGTAAGGATTCTATAGCTGCACATAAAGACAACGAGAAGGACTTGGATCATAATGCACCCATAGCGTCTGTTTCATTTGGACAAAAAAGACAGTTTGTGTTTTCTAGAAAGAACTACAACTCTAATTTTAAAAATTGTGTCTTTTACAATGCAAGATCTGAAATGAAATTTTATTTGCTATAAATATTTATGTTTTTTTAATTGAGATGCTTTCACTTAAACACTAATTATACATTAGATGCTATAGCACATATTTTATTGCAGAATTTATTTTTAAATAACGTACCCTTAAATAAAAGTACAAAAATCTTTTTTCTTTTATTTGAAAACTTTGCAAGACCCATACTATGAACATGCTTCCTTGTAAATTTTTTTAATTGAACCAAAGAAAACTCACCCATATACCACAGAAGTACAACACGGGACTTACAGAAGTAAGTTGATTAAACAAAGAAACAGTGGAACAAAGTTAATTAAACTTACAAGATTTGATGACCTTAACAAATGAGTAGAAACGCAGATGACTCCTTGTACATTTGAAGAAGGTATAATTGTATTAAAATCAAACCATATGTTATTTTTTAATTATTATTTCCTAGTCGTATAATTTTTTAAAAATATATCTGTCTAAAATTTAGTGATTCAATTTTTTTAGATTTACAAATATTAAGATGCTTTTACACAAAAATTAGATACTATTACACATATTTTAATAATGATTTTGAAAAAATACGATTGAAACATATAAATTAGCTATTATTACAAATTTTTAAATGCAGATTACAAAAAAAATATTTTTTATTAACAATTGAGACATTTAGCAGTTTAATTTCTTGAAGCGTGTTTTTATGTAAGAAAAAAAATTAAGAAGAAACCTGTAAAAGTAAAATATTTTTTACCTTTAGTTGAAACTTTGCAAAACCCATACTATGAAGATGTTTACTTGTACATTTGAAGTAGTCCAAAAAGAATATTAATAAACTTTTAGTCCTTGAAGTTCTAAATAAAATGTTCTTTTTTCTAATGCTCTTGCAAACCATACATTTTACTAAACATATGAACTTATTTTTATTTATTTGAAAACCTTGTGTATGTTATGTAGTTTAAATTTGCAGAGCCAAATGCCAATTTTGTACAAGTATTTTACAAGATACTTTGTATAGGTCTTTTATAATTTTAGATGTACTACATTGCTACGTTAAATGGATAGTAAGTGGGTTTTTGTGATTTTTGAAAATAATGTGTACATTTTAAGGCTGCTAAACAAAATAAATTATTGCCCTTTCTTGATAGTTAATGCATAATCTAAAGATTTACTCACACCACTGATAGTTTTACACATGAGTAAAATTTAAAAAACAACGGAAAATTTTAAATACTAATTAATTTTTAAATGAACAAATATCATTGAAATAATGTTTAAGTATGAATTTTATGTATTCTTCAAACAATCTCTGCAAAAAACAAATTGTTCTAAAACATATTGAAAAATAATTCTAAAACATATTGAAAAATAATTCTAAAACATATTGAAAAATAATTCTAAAACATTTTGAAAGAAGTCATACTGAAACAAAGTAAACTATATAACACTTTTTAATTGAAAAAAAAAACACAGGATTCATATATTTTACACAAAGTAATGCATTATAGTAAAAACAAAAGAACGTATTTTTTACATGCCTGCATTTTTTAAGAGACAAATATTTCCTATGAGCCAGTTATTAAAAGTACATCGAATTTTGGACACCCAAAGTGTTCCAAGTTGATGTTTGGAATATTCAAGGCATCTAAGCGTTGTTTCTCAACACAACCACCTTTGTAAGCAACTAGGTACTGAGAGACACTCTTTGTCTGCTTGTACAATTCCAAAAGTTTATAGTCTAGACTTTCTAAGGGATACACGTTTTCCCATGCTATGGGACAGAAAGGAAGTCCACACACGTAATTTTTAACATATCGCACAGTTTTACTATCTTTGACACTAAGTTTATACTTATAAGGCGATAGGTTAAAACGAATACTCGCAGCTACTTGCGATTTTATAGCGATGTAACCGTATTCACGTACTAAGAAACCTTCGTTAGTTTGAAATCCATCAAAATCCACAATTGCGCAAATGTTAAACATTGCTATTCAAAAGCGTTATATGCTCGTGGAAAAATAATTGTAAACTGGAGACACAAAGAACTGAACTATATATAGCACCATACACTTACTAATCAGTAAAGTTAATCTTATTTTAGTCTTTTATCTTTTGTGAGTAACAATAAACTCGTAAGTTAAGAATGTACTCAGAAAACACGTGCTTGTGATAACGTGACAAGTAAAGCTTTACGTTGTAATACAGGATTTTAACAAAAGGGGGTATGCTTAAATGTGCATGTAATTTGTTCTTTTTTTGCTCTATCACGTAGATGAGTTGAATACAATTCAATTCGGTGACTAAACTTGAGCAAGAAAAAAAATATGTAACCAAGTATAATTTATACTCGAGGAACTTGTTTTTTTACTTTCTTTAAAGTATACTGATTTCTCTTGATTATGCTATTTTATTTTTCTAAATTTACATCAGTAAATTGAATTACTTATTTATGGGCTCAAATCTTTGCCTTTTGTTGAACAGAAATTAGTATCTTTGACTAGTATCCGATTTTTTAAAATTGACGAAGATAACCTTTATGAGGGGATTTTAATTCAATAGGCCCTATAATTTTACACTTAAGAGTAACAGAGCAGTATAGTTTTTAGGAAAATGAATAACCATTATGTAAATTTGAAGCCAAAATTTCCAAGCATGTCTATGCTTAATAAACGCCTATCTACGTTTAGAGATTGGCCACGCACAAACTTTGACATTTGGGACCTGGCCGAAAACGGATTGTTTTATACGGGTGTATCGGACAGAGTCAGGTGTTATTGGTGTGGCGAAGGGCTTGAAAATTGGCAAGAAGAGGATGTAGTGAGACACGAACACGTAAAGTTTTATCCAAAATGTTTGGTAGCCCAGCAACAGCAAATGATTGCTGACCCTAGATCAAAAAGAACACCAACAGATGAAATTGTACAGGTGGATGAAATCAAGAATAATACCAATGGTTTAATAAAACCCTATGTAAAAAATTACCCCTCAAACAACGACAAGGACGTACGACTTTGTAAAATTTGTTTAGAATCCGAAATGGATGCTACTTTACAGCCTTGCGGGCATCTGGTGACATGCATGAGATGTACGAAAGGTCTCTTAACGTGTCCTATGTGCCGAACCAATATTTTACATAAAATTAAAACGTACATTTGTTACTAAACGTTATCTATCATTTATCAATTCAAGTAGTAGATGCAATTTTTAGTGACTAACTGAACATGACGTGAAAGAATTCCATAAGAGTGGTATTTTGAGTTTAATGTTATTAAAGTAATACATGTGCGGCAGCAAAAAGACTAATAAGGAGGTTCGATACTTCTAAAATAATTATAAGACTTTCTATCAAGGACTTGTGGTAAAATCGTGTAGGAAAGACTTATACCTCTTCTAAATATATTAAATATAATAACTATTTTACTTATCTGTTGTTTGTTCATTACATGCTAAACCTATTTTGAATAGAGGAATTTTAAAGTGCCTTAAAAAGGAGTTACAAATTGCTTTAAGAAAGATGTGTGTAAAAGTACTCTGTTAATGTAAGAAAGCTGGAAATAAATATTGATATTTTGAAAAAATTTTCCTTTTTTATTTTCTAATTGATTTTTTACTTCATAACTTTTTCTTTTTTTATTGTTCTTAATAAACTTTATTTTGCTTTTTCCTTTTTAAAAAAAAAAGAACACCTTAACTTATATTTTTTGTTACTGCTTAACTTTTTATTTTCTTTTACTGTTAAACAATTTTTTTTTACGGTTAAATTTTTTTTGCTGTTAAACTTTTTTGCTACTTTGTTTTGTTACTACTTAACTTAAAAAAAAATTTTACTGTTTAATTTTTTTTAATTGTTTAACAGTTTTTTTAACATTATCAAAAAAATACTATAATTGTTGTGTAGAATATTTTTTTTTTGACAACACTGGATTGAAGATAAAATATTTATTGAAAAACATAAGAATCGATAAAACAGTTAATATAATTGTTATAAGATACATATCTTACAAGTCTTGTACATACGTTTCTCAAACAGTATTAAAAATATCTGTTGTATTCAAATTCTCAAAAAAAGTTGCCCTCTAATATTATGTCATAAAGTTTAATATTTTATTGCTCTCTCTTACAAAATTAATAGCAAACTCTTTCCAGTTAACAGCACATAAAGCAAGGGTGAAATATTCGCAAAAGCGTTCGTCAACACTCATCTTCATGCAAGCATGTACAGATTGATTGACAATTTCATTCTTACAACCTAAGCAATCATAAAGAATAGTAATATTTTTTTTTTACCACAATTTCCTTTAGGCACTTGCAGAGAGAAGCTATAACTTCACTCCAACAATCAGATTTATCAGTATTACTGCAGTAAAGTTTGTAGCTTTCACCAGGAAAACCATTTTTGATTTCCATTTTCACATAGTATGGCAGCAAATACGTCAAAAGCGATATTTTCAATACTTCTGACACATTAGCGTAAAATTCACACAATTTAAAGTACTGATCAAAATTCATAAACACACAATGGGGTGAGAACTGAAAACAATTTTCTTTTTTCTGAAATACACGTTGTAAAACCAAGTTCATTTTTTCAGCATCAGACGCTTTAGAAAGGTAGAAATGAACTTGGTTTTACAACGTGTATTTCAGAAAAAAGAAAATTGTTTTCAGTTCTCGCCCCATTGTGTGTGTGTGTGTGTTTATGAATTCTGATCAGTACTTTAAATTATGCGAATTTTACGCTAATGTGTCAGAAGTATTGAAAATATCGCTTTTGACGTATTTGCTGCCATACTATGTGAAAATGGAAATCAAAAATGGTTTTCCTGGTGAAAGCTACAAACTTTACTGCAGTAATACTGATAAATCTGATTGTTGGAGTGAAGTTATAGCTTCTCTCTGCAAGTGCCTAAAGGAAATTGTGGTAAAAAAAAAATATTACTATTCTTTATGATTGCTTAGGTTGTAAGAATGAAATTGTCAATCAATCTGTACATGCTTGCATGAAGATGAGTGTTGACGAACGCTTTTGCGAATATTTCACCCTTGCTTTATGTGCTGTTAACTGGAAAGAGTTTGCTATTAATTTTGTAAGAGAGAGCAATAAAATATTAAACTTTATGACATAATATTAGAGGGCAACTTTTTTTGAGAATTTGAATACAACAGATATTTTTAATACTGTTTGAGAAACGTATGTACAAGACTTGTAAGATATGTATCTTATAACAATTATATTAACTGTTTTATCGATTCTTATGTTTTTCAATAAATATTTTATCTTCAATCCAGTGTTGTCAAAAAAAAAATATTCTACACAACAATTATAGTATTTTTTTGATAATGTTAAAAAAACTGTTAAACAATTAAAAAAAAATTAAACAGTAAAATTTTTTTTTAAGTTAAGTAGTAACAAAACAAAGTAGCAAAAAAGTTTAACAGCAAAAAAAATTTAACCGTAAAAAAAAATTGTTTAACAGTAAAAGAAAATAAAAAGTTAAGCAGTAACAAAAAATATAAGTTAAGGTGTTCTTTTTTTTTTAAAAAGGAAAAAGCAAAATAAAGTTTATTAAGAACAATAAAAAAAGAAAAAGTTATGAAGTAAAAAATCAATTAGAAAATAAAAAAGGAAAATTTTTTCAAAATATCAATATTTATTTCCAGCTTTCTTACATTAACAGAGTACTTTTACACACATCTTTCTTAAAGCAATTTGTAACTCCTTTTTAAGGCACTTTAAAATTCCTCTATTCAAAATAGGTTTAGCATGTAATGAACAAACAACAGATAAGTAAAATAGTTATTATATTTAATATATTTAGAAGAGGTATAAGTCTTTCCTACACGATTTTACCACAAGTCCTTGATAGAAAGTCTTATAATTATTTTAGAAGTATCGAACCTCCTTATTAGTCTTTTTGCTGCCGCACATGTATTACTTTAATAACATTAAACTCAAAATACCACTCTTATGGAATTCTTTCACGTCATGTTCAGTTAGTCACTAAAAATTGCATCTACTACTTGAATTGATAAATGATAGATAACGTTTAGTAACAAATGTACGTTTTAATTTTATGTAAAATATTGGTTCGGCACATAGGACACGTTAAGAGACCTTTCGTACATCTCATGCATGTCACCAGATGCCCGCAAGGCTGTAAAGTAGCATCCATTTCGGATTCTAAACAAATTTTACAAAGTCGTACGTCCTTGTCGTTGTTTGAGGGGTAATTTTTTACATAGGGTTTTATTAAACCATTGGTATTATTCTTGATTTCATCCACCTGTACAATTTCATCTGTTGGTGTTCTTTTTGATCTAGGGTCAGCAATCATTTGCTGTTGCTGGGCTACCAAACATTTTGGATAAAACTTTACGTGTTCGTGTCTCACTACATCCTCTTCTTGCCAATTTTCAAGCCCTTCGCCACACCAATAACACCTGACTCTGTCCGATACACCCGTATAAAACAATCCGTTTTCGGCCAGGTCCCAAATGTCAAAGTTTGTGCGTGGCCAATCTCTAAACGTAGATAGGCGTTTATTAAGCATAGACATGCTTGGAAATTTTGGCTTCAAATTTACATAATGGTTATTCATTTTCCTAAAAACTATACTGCTCTGTTACTCTTAAGTGTAAAATTATAGGGCCTATTGAATTAAAATCCCCTCATAAAGGTTATCTTCGTCAATTTTAAAAAATCGGATACTAGTCAAAGATACTAATTTCTGTTCAACAAAAGGCAAAGATTTGAGCCCATAAATAAGTAATTCAATTTACTGATGTAAATTTAGAAAAATAAAATAGCATAATCAAGAGAAATCAGTATACTTTAAAGAAAGTAAAAAAACAAGTTCCTCGAGTATAAATTATACTTGGTTACATATTTTTTTTCTTGCTCAAGTTTAGTCACCGAATTGAATTGTATTCAACTCATCTACGTGATAGAGCAAAAAAAGAACAAATTACATGCACATTTAAGCATACCCCCTTTTGTTAAAATCCTGTATTACAACGTAAAGCTTTACTTGTCACGTTATCACAAGCACGTGTTTTCTGAGTACATTCTTAACTTACGAGTTTATTGTTACTCACAAAAGATAAAAGACTAAAATAAGATTAACTTTACTGATTAGTAAGTGTATGGTGCTATATATAGTTCAGTTCTTTGTGTCTCCAGTTTACAATTATTTTTCCACGAGCATATAACGCTTTTGAATAGCAATGTTTAACATTTGCGCAATTGTGGATTTTGATGGATTTCAAACTAACGAAGGTTTCTTAGTACGTGAATACGGTTACATCGCTATAAAATCGCAAGTAGCTGCGAGTATTCGTTTTAACCTATCGCCTTATAAGTATAAACTTAGTGTCAAAGATAGTAAAACTGTGCGATATGTTAAAAATTACGTGTGTGGACTTCCTTTCTGTCCCATAGCATGGGAAAACGTGTATCCCTTAGAAAGTCTAGACTATAAACTTTTGGAATTGTACAAGCAGACAAAGAGTGTCTCTCAGTACCTAGTTGCTTACAAAGGTGGTTGTGTTGAGAAACAACGCTTAGATGCCTTGAATATTCCAAACATCAACTTGGAACACTTTGGGTGTCCAAAATTCGATGTACTTTTAATAACTGGCTCATAGGAAATATTTGTCTCTTAAAAAATGCAGGCATGTAAAAAATACGTTCTTTTGTTTTTACTATAATGCATTACTTTGTGTAAAATATATGAATCCTGTGTTTTTTTTTTTCAATTAAAAAGTGTTATATAGTTTACTTTGTTTCAGTATGACTTCTTTCAAAATGTTTTAGAATTATTTTTCAATATGTTTTAGAATTATTTTTCAATATGTTTTAGAATTATTTTTCAATATGTTTTAGAACAATTTGTTTTTTGCAGAGATTGTTTGAAGAATACATAAAATTCATACTTAAACATTATTTCAATGATATTTGTTCATTTAAAAATTAATTAGTATTTAAAATTTTCCGTTGTTTTTTAAATTTTACTCATGTGTAAAACTATCAGTGGTGTGAGTAAATCTTTAGATTATGCATTAACTATCAAGAAAGGGCAATAATTTATTTTGTTTAGCAGCCTTAAAATGTACACATTATTTTCAAAAATCACAAAAACCCACTTACTATCCATTTAACGTAGCAATGTAGTACATCTAAAATTATAAAAGACCTATACAAAGTATCTTGTAAAATACTTGTACAAAATTGGCATTTGGCTCTGCAAATTTAAACTACATAACATACACAAGGTTTTCAAATAAATAAAAATAAGTTCATATGTTTAGTAAAATGTATGGTTTGCAAGAGCATTAGAAAAAAGAACATTTTATTTAGAACTTCAAGGACTAAAAGTTTATTAATATTCTTTTTGGACTACTTCAAATGTACAAGTAAACATCTTCATAGTATGGGTTTTGCAAAGTTTCAACTAAAGGTAAAAAATATTTTACTTTTACAGGTTTCTTCTTAATTTTTTTTCTTACATAAAAACACGCTTCAAGAAATTAAACTGCTAAATGTCTCAATTGTTAATCAAAAATATTTTTTTTGTAATCTGCATTTAAAAATTTGTAATAATAGAGCTAATTTATATGTTTCAATCGTATTTTTTCAAAATCATTATTAAAATATGTGTAATAGTATCTAATTTTTGTGTAAAAGCATCTTAATATTTGTAAATCTAAAAAATTGAATCACTAAATTTTAGCCAGATTTATTTAAAAAAAAAATATACGACTAGGAAATAATAATTAAAAAATAACATATGGTTTGATTTTAATACAATTATACCTTCTTCAAATGTACAAGGAGTCATCTGCGTTTCTACTCATTTGTTAAGGTCATCAAATCTTGTAAGTTTAATTAACTTTGTTCCACTGTTTCTTTGTTTAATCAACTTACTTCTGTAAGTCCCGTGTTGTACTTCTGTGGTATATGGGTGAGTTTTCTTTGGTTCAATTAAAAAAATTTACAAGGAAGCATGTTCATAGTATGGGTCTTGCAAAGTTTTCAAATAAAAGAAAAAAGATTTTTGTACTTTTATTTAAGGGTACGTTATTTAAAAATAAATTCTGCAATAAAATATGTGCTATAGCATCTAATGTATAATTAGTGTTTAAGTGAAAGCATCTCAATTAAAAAAACATAAATATTTATAGCAAATAAAATTTCATTTCAGATCTTGCATTGTAAAAGACACAATTTTTAAAATTAGAGTTGTAGTTCTTTCTAGAAAACACAAACTGTCTTTTTTGTCCAAATGAAACAGACGCTATGGGTGCATTATGATCCAAGTCCTTCTCGTTGTCTTTATGTGCAGCTATAGAATCCTTACCATCTTTATAATAGTTCATCAACACAAAATTAAATCTTGCCTCAATTATTCGTTCCACTTCACCCTTTATTTCCAACAGTAAAGGAGACCAGGGCTTGGCTGCAATACAAGATCCACTAAAGGTATAGCTTATACCTTCGTCCCCGTATGCTACAAGTTGTCGAGGCACAGTATGTTTCTTACCGTAAATTTCTATAGTAGTTTCCTCTTTCTTTAAATACGTTAATTCGTTTACCAATCGACGGAAATATGACCAACCAACACAATCCGCAAACAATTTACCATATTCATAGCATAAAGAATCTTTACAGTATTTCTGAAAACACTGTTCTTTGTCTGTTCGAATTTTCTTTGCAGGTCTAATATCACTAGAATTTATGATATATCTAAAAACAGTAGAAGGACAAAAATCCAGAGAAGCAGTTATTCAAAGACCCAAGAAACAAGTTCAATTATGCTTTTAAAAGCCTCTTAGTTATCAAATAGTATAAACACTTTATTTTGTTTGGTCCCTAACATTTTCAGATACCACAACACGTGTACTTCAGTAGTTTAAGCTAATCTTTAATTTTCTTATGAATCACTTTTATTGATGACTCCTTGTATACGTCCGTTCCTTCTATTTAACCTACACGTGCAAAAACATACTTCTTAGTCATGTGTAATTCTCTTGTGACGTCATTCACAACGTCACTCCTCGCCTTGTATTCCTCTGCGCTTACGTTCGTAGACAAATCGCTGTGATTAGGTACCTACATGTTCTAACAAGTAATCTGACGTCACAGAATGACCATTCCCAATTAAATAAACCTAACCTGTTGCCACTCATCCGTAAAGAAACTTCCATATTCACACAAAAAAAAACACAACTCAACTCCATTCCTAGAAAATATAAATTATTGAAAGTAATAGAAGTAGGAATCCTACATCTCAACTTTACTCCACATGACGTCACATCAAAATCTAAGAAAAAAATCTCAAGTCCCAGTGACGTCACAATTGGTGTTGCCACTCATCCGTATCAAAGCTTCCATGTAATTCATAAAATTGAAATTAAAACAACTCAACTCCATTTCTAGAAATAGAAATTATTTAAAGATTGTAGAAGCAGGAATCTGACAACCCAACTTAACTCTGTATGACGTCACAGTGAAATCTCTGAGAAAAATCGCAAGTCCAAAAATGTAAACAAACCGTTCCTATCGTAAACACACAGCCTGTTGCCAATCAACAGCAGATAAACTCAAAAATAAATTTAAACAACTCAACTCCACTCGACCATAATGGTTTTTCCATCAGCAGGATCTCTACACCTCAACTCGACCATCAATACGTCATTTCCGGTTTGGGATACCATCACACTATGACGTTACACGTCCCATCAAAATCTCAGAAAAATCCCAAGTCCCAAACTGAAACCGAAACTAACAGCTCCGCCTGTTGCCATTCCACAATAGATAAACTATAAAAAAACCTGAAACCAAAACAAAACAACTCAACTCCACTCGACCCCAATGTTTTTATTCAGCAGCATGACCCCTACACCTCAACTCGACCATCAATACGTCACTTCCGGTTTCGATGATGTCACGCCGTGACGTCACTAAGCCACGCCCCCTTTTGATGACGTCACTTCCGTCCCGCGAAGCAACAGCATTACTACTGCCCTCCAAAGAGTAAAATTCATTGTTTAGCATTCATAAACAAGCTAACTCAACGTAATTCACCATTTAGAGTAGCAAATGAATGGATAATATTACTTATTTTATTCATTATTAGAGCTAAATCACACAATTTTTCACTAATTAGTGTAGCAAATACACAATAAAATACACAACAGGATGCGACAATTTGTGTACCTCTAAAATCTTCACAGGGAAAGTCTAGTTTCAGGATATGTTGATTTAAATCAAGTTATTTTTGTATAAAAAAATATCATTATTAAAATCAAACTTTTAAATTTAATTTCCTTTTCTGTATTAAGTTCACAGTGAGTATCACACAAAAGCATTCCAATTTTGCAAAAATATCTTTATAAATGTTGAGATAAAACCGATTATAATTCAGAAAAAGGTAAATTTTAATTACACAGAAACAGTATGTAAATAAAAAAAATCAACAAATACACAAAATGCATAATGAATAGAGCACAATTGTACATAATTCTGAATACCACATGTTTCTTAAATTTAAGAACGATTGATTAAATAAAAAATGCACAAAGTAACACTGAAAGATTTTTAAAAATTAGTTAACTTGGGCGAATAGTCTTAAAAATTAAATAGAACGATTTCATTTTTTCTTCCTTCAATTGGGTTTTAAAATAAGTGTTATTAATTTTACTTGATTGTAAAACGATTTAAAAAATGGCACATAATTCACATTAGTAGTTTCCAAATAATGATATCTTATGAAAACCAAAAGCAATTTACCTTTCAACAGTTTTTACAGGCGGTAAACTTGAACAACGGCTTTTCTATTGATGATGGTATAGTATTTTAATTAACATCGCACTTACTCTGCGCATTGGAGCAACACAACTAGATATATGTGACTGTTGGGGTTCAACCTTTTCTGTTGAAGGATAGTACAGTTTTTAAATAATTATTAAAATGATGCAAAGAATATTCAGCTGTATTACGCTTCAAGAAGTCTGCCGATTAGAAAATAAAAAAATGGCTTCCGTTCTGGCTCTGATTGAAACATTTCAAACTCCGCCCACAATTAGGAACTGGCTTCCCCAATGGAGCGCTATACGTCATGGCTTCAGTGAACGCTCTGTATACTACTTCTCTGTGATAAAAGCGTAGTTTTGCTATTCGGTATCTGGCAACCTCAGAATTAATGTTTAATTTTTTAATTTGATTTATAATTCTTTTTGGGGGTATTTTAGTTGAAAACGAGATGGTTGCGGTCACATTTGGGGATTCCCAAGTATTATAAATATGTGTTCTTTTTGCTTATAAATCATTGTCTTTATCAATATTGTTCAAGTTTTTTGTCGAATTGTTTTACTTCAGAATATATTCAGGAAGTAAAATTCAACACGCTAGAAAATTTTTTTTTTTTTTTTAAAGAATTCTGCCTTTTTTAAGGATTGGAATAATGTTTCTGTTTGCTTATGTGTTCCGGTATATTTCCTATTCCAGAAATATTATTTAGGAGCTGGCTTTTATTTATTTATTTCCTGCAAAATATCACTAGACATGGTACTTTCGTGGTGGTATATGTATATTTACAAATCAAAATATTTTTTAAGTGTGTAATTTATTATTTTAAAATGACATGAAAAATTTCAAAAATAACTTTAAATAAAGATGGGTTGCGTTAAATTTAAACTGGTAGTCATACTTTGTAGTTCAAAACATATTTCAAAATTTTTTTCATTGAAAGACGATTAAAATAAACTAAATTTCATTTGTTTTTCGTGTTTCATGGGTGTCATTGAAAGCTTACGCCGTAGTCAAGTAACTACATCTATCATTCTAAATAGATACGTGCTTTACATTTAGAAACCAAATTTCTGATCTTAAAAAGTACCATAAGGGTTCAATTTAAAACTGTACGTGTGTTGGAGAAAACGGAATTTTTAACAAGACTTTGTTGATCTTGGAACAATATCACACTAAGTTATTTTGAAAAAATGAAATTTTATGTCTTAAGAGACAGAAAGTCGAGGTTACTTACTCTATTTATTGAAGCTATTCTTACGCAACTTAGATGCATGTGAATCGTTCGTTGAAAATTATTTTCTTTTTGTAAAAGTGCTGTAAAATCAACCTTCTGTTTATTAAAAAATTGTTATCGATTGGGTTTAATTTGTCTACTTTGATGACATGTATTTCTAACAAAAGCTCTGTTTTTCCACATGCCACTGAATGGAATTTTCTGGGAAAATGTGCCGTTTGTTTCAAATTAAATTAGTCACGAATGCCGTAAATGTTTAGCCCCCTTGGGCATTATAGAAAGCGGGTTAACATGTAGCCTATCATATCCGCAGGGTTCTAAAATATAAGTGTATCAAATGTGTGGATTGGTCAAAAGGTGGATTAGTGCAGAGAACAGACAAACATCAACTCTGCTTTATATGTCTAACAGAAGTTCCGTTATTCCATCTGCCTCTGAATGGAATTTTCAAGAAAAATTGCGTTTGCTTCTATCTAAATTAGTAACAAATGTTGTAACAATTTAATTTACCATATTCTCATATTGATGATGAAATTCGAAAATATCGCATACTAGGTGAAAGAATGGCACAATGAAAACAGATTCATAGAAAAACTAAGTGCAAATATCCACCGAAATTCGTCAGAGTTTTACTGAAATTGAATGCACGGAAATATTCGTAGTCACTCGAAAACTTAAAATCAACTTCAGCAGAAGTGTGACGAATATGAAACGAATTATATGGTTGGATACAACATGTATGCATATTTGCGTCCGAAGTAAATTGTAGAAGCGATGGAGAAGTTAAATTATAGTTAATTTTTTTTCCCGTACACTTAAATGATGCTAACATTCTTTTATGAAAAAGAATTCATGACTTTTCAATCAACATATTATTAATTCAACCCGAGCAAAGCCGGGTCTTTCTGCTAGTAATATATAAAACATCAAAATTAATTTACTTCATTTAAAACCAAGGCATACTTTCAGAATTTGCAATTCTGTTGATAACTTTCGAAGTTAAATATTTTGTCATTGACATAGAAGATGTGTTTGTGGTAATTTGGGGCCGTATAGGGAGGTTGTTTCGTAGCTAGAGAAGAAAAAAAGGAGCACTGCTTTGCACTGCAGAACATCGTATTGTATGATTAAAACAAAAAAAGGCCAAAATTTTGATAAAATTAAGGGAAAATGTCGCAGTTTTAAGCACTTTCTGCTCCTGGGGTTACATGGAGGAAATGGGGAATAACCCCTATTGCTCTATCAGATGCTACTTGTGGTGATGACATTCACTTTGAACATAGAAATGTAACCATGTCGGACAATGATACCTCTGTGCACATGGGATAGAACTAAAGAAACGGTTATGGCACAACGACATGCGAATTCTTTGATATGTTCCTACTTCTCACGGAAAAGGAAATCGCAACCACAATGCTAAATTTCCCCTATCCAATTAAATATATTTATCTTCAATGGCTTTAGTGTTTATTCAGTGAATTCATCGGGACATTTGAGGTCACAACAGATTTAACGGGCACCATCCCCCACGTATACGGCTTTCTATGGTTAAATCGAGTTTCGAACTCGCAACCTTCCTGTTGTCATCCTTACTCTTCCAATAGGTCTACCACGACCCCTTCGACAGTAGGAATTCCAAAGACAAAAAATTAATAATTTTTTTTTATTTCCAATGGCAAGGCAGTACAATTGCGAAGACAAATACAAATACAATACAATACAAAGTACAGAGTTGACCGAGGTCATTTTAGCCTTATACAAGGCCAGAAGTGATGGTCACTTGTGAAGGGGCACCCAGTGGGTGGACCATCATTGTCCCCAACAAAGGACAGCACAATTTAATTCCATGCCCTAACCCCGGATTCGAACCAGGAACCTTCCGATCCAGAGGCCAACACCTTGACCACTAGACCGGTTGGTCGGCAAAAATTAATAATTGAATTGAGAAATAAAAATTGTGAGATTGTTCGATAGCGATTAGATTAAACGCCCAAAGGCGCCCAAATGGCTATAAACTACATTTTGAGGTAACCCCGATATATATCATGCGAGAGCACTTGGGTAGCAAAAGCCATTTCATGAGCCGCGGTAGCTCAGTCAGTAGAGCGTCGGGCTCGCATCGGAAGGGTTGTGGGTTCTGTCCTCAGCAGAGCCTGCAATTCTGATGATTGCGAGATCGGCGCTTCGACCTGGCTAAAGACCGTCGTGTTCACTAATGGTGACTGGGGCACGTTAAATAGGTCGTGGCCACAAAGTCTCCCATGTTCCCATACCTCTGGGGGTACCTGATCAGGGGGTTATCGGCCTCTGATTGGGATCTAAATTACGATATGTGTGAGTGAATGGATGTATGAAAGGGACCTTCCTGTAAAACGGAAGTGTCATGCATGTCGAGCAAAGTCGGACTTCCTCCCAACGGGGCTCACTTACATGGAAGGCGCACCCCCTCGCCTCTTGCCGTCTTCGACGGACCTGGCACTCCTTTGGTCTGCCAGTGTAGGCATGAGAAACAACAACAACAAGTCATTTCATTTTCCATCTTGTTTGCTCACATTGAAAATCACTCTCATAGAATTGTCCTTTTTAAAAATACTAGGGGGCCTTTTTAAAAATACTGCGCGAACCTATGCTCGCTTCGCTCGCCTCAATGAAGACATGTGTCCTAGCAGAAAGGATTGTTTACAAAATATGTTACCAAAAAAATGTTTTTCAAATCTAAATTTGCTGTGTATTACAGAAAAAATATATACAGTATCTCTAAAATCAGAATTCAAATGAAAACTTTGTGCAAATTTTGACTCGAAATGTGAGCGTTGCTTTGGAAATTGAATACCCAGCATGTTGTTTGTGTGTACATTTTCCCAGCACTCAAACGACCCACACTTTTTCATTGAGTTTGTTGCCGAAAGTTGTAGTGCAAGCGTCTTGTTGAACTATAATTGTTGGCCCTGAAAAGGACCGTTTTTTAAATGACCCTGAAGAGATCCTCCGCTTTCTTTGATTTCTATTATAAACTAACTGCAACAGCTCATTAAAATTTCCTTTTTTTTTTTCAATAAAATTTCATCCGATTACGCTATAAATTCAATCAATGCGCGAGACTTCGCGATAAACAAACAATCGTACAGTGTTGCCAAAACGCGATTACAAATAACGTCTTTTTCGTGAGCCACGTAAGAGAATTATATATATAGATGTTTGCTGAATGCTTATTCCATTACAGGTTGTGGAACTTCTATTTCCTTCAATCCGGAGTGCAGTGAGATGTTTCTGATCGGCACTGAAAACGGCTTCATTCACAAGTGCTCTAATCTGTCAACTGCTCAGTACCTATGCGCGTACAACGACCATCACAACATCGTCTACAGCGTCCACTGGAACCCTTACCATCCTAGAGTCTTCCTTTCGTGCAGCGCTGATTGGACGATCAGGATATGGGACCACACTCTGAAGTAACAATTATCCGATATTGCAACACAGATTGATTTGAATTTCAAAGTTTAAAGGGCAATTGACAGAATAAACATTTTTTCGGACGAAGAATGTATGTCCGCAACTGTGGCTTCTATGCGCTAGAGGCTTGCTAGCGTGTTATATTTTGATCTTTCCCTTCGGTATTGAGCTCGGACAGTCGGCAATGACCCATTGTGTTACTCCTATGCGACATTAATTCGATTTCCGTAGATCAGTTAGAAATAATTTCTGAAAACATCGAATACGTTCATAAGGCATTCAAAACTTTCCGAATCCCAGTGCAGTTCTCATTCGAAATGTGACTTTGTTGCATAACCTATCAATGCAATTCCTCAAAAGCTCAAGTTTTCCAATTTTTTTAAACAGTTCTATAGCCTTTCTGAGTGGTTCAGACGCACACGTCCGTTCTGCAGGACGTTTAAACAGTTTAAATCTTCTTGACAAATAAAATATCTCCGAAGTATTGTATTCTAAGTAAAGTATCAATGAAATCTCTCTTTCTAAAGGATTATATTCTAAGAAAACGATAGAATAGAATCTTTCTAAAAGTAAAAAAAAAGGCATGGATTTTTTCAGCTGATTTCAAACCAATTTTGACCTTTTTGTCATTGAATCTTTCCAGTTATTCTTTTCAAGCAATAGATGCGGTTGTTTAGTCATTTTTTTTCTTTGTTTTAAGGCAAGAGCAACACTTGCACTCCTCGGAAATCTTGGGACACTCAGAGGTTTTAGAAGTTCCCTCGGAAATAAAATGAGGATGCTGTATGAATAGAACTGAACATTTTATGATTCCTATTTCTTTCAGAGAGTCTGTCTTCACTTTCGACCTTCTGAACGAGGTGAAAGACGTTGCCTGGGCTCCATTTTCCTCCTCTCTCTTTGCTGCTGTCACCAACGACGGAAAGGTAAAAACTATAGATGAGAGTATTCTTTTAAAAAGTACCAGAGTACTCGATTCTTAAAAGCATGCCTTGTGCTTGATTCTTAAAGCATTCGTTGTACTCTATTCTCAAGTATTCGTTTTACTCGATTCTTAAACGTATTCGTTAGACTCGATTTTTAAGTATTCGTTGAATTCGATTCGTAAGTATTCGTTGTACTCGATTCTTAACTATTAGCTGTACTGCATTCTTAAAAGTATTCACTGTACTCTATTCTTAAAGTGTTTATTGTACTCGATCTTAGTATTCGTTTGCTTAAAAGGATGCCTTGTTTTCTATTCTTAAAAGTACTCGCTGTACTCGATTATTTCTTGTATTTGAATAAAGTAGTATTCTTTAAGTAATCGAATTGTTGAGAAAAGTGTTGAGAAACAAAACTGTTCGTCCAAAGTTTTTGAATAACTGAAGTATTCAGATAGAAAACTATTCATCCAAAGGATGAATTCCATGAGCTTTCTTAAGGGATCCGCCTACCGTCGACAACTTTAAAAAAAAAATTGTTTTAGCTTTTTGTTGCTTTTTATGTTTTTATATAGTTAACAGATGTAAAACAAAGAAATGGTACCAAAAAAAAATTATTCTTTGTTGCCATTTGAAAAAATTGGTTATTCAAGGTAAATTTTAATAAAATTTTATGGAAACGGTTAGAGAGCTGTAGAAAAAAAAAATAATATCTTAAAATCAATTTCCTTTGTTTACAATATAAATGTAACCACAATCTTCAAAATGGACTAAAATCTAAGAAATATTTTGTAAACATAAGAAGATATGCCATGTAACGCACATATTCATGAAAATTTTCAAAATTTGTTGCAGATTATTCACAAAAGCAGCTATAAATCAAAGAATATACTATATTATTTAAAAATTTTAGTTGATATCATAGTTAATAGTATTTAAAATGTATGTACAAAATTTCTAGTAAAAATATTAAAAATTGTGGAAGTTATTGAAAAAACGGTGGTAACTATTTTGTAAAATTATCATTTGCGGGAAAATGCATTTAAAGTTTTTGCTACAAAAGAAATTATATTTTTACAAAGTAATATACAGGGTAATTACATAGGTATCCTTATAAACGGTTAAAAGTAGCTCGGGTAATTTCTGCCATTGTGATATAATATCTCATTGTGATATATATTGTGATGTAATACAGAAGAATGAAACTCGATTTTTCCTTTAACGTCCGGTTTCGAATTGACACTTCCGGTTTTATTCGACTGCTATCACTTTGCGTTTAAATAACGATATCTTTGGTTCTAAATGTCGTATAATTAAAAATGAAACAGTTTTGGAAACGTTAAAATGCAGGCAATAAAAGTACGTAATAAAAAAAATTAGAATTTTCGTCGAAATTCGCTATTTTAAGGTAGGCGGACCCCTTAATAAACTGTACAAATAAATGCTTAGATAGTGTAGTCTGGAGACGGTTTTGGGAGGACGGATGAAGAACGTTTCTTTTAAATGCAGACTGCTGTGTCCATTAAATACACTATTCTTCAAATTCGACAGCCTTTAACCTCAATTATTCATGGAATACCCGTTTGGATACATTAACCCTCAGACGGGTTCACACTCATAATTCCACCTTGTAACCAACAGTCTACCCAACTTCATTTATAACCGATTTTGATCTTCATCAATAAAATATTTCCAGAGAATTCAACTCGAAGGAAATATGCAATACAATCTTATCAACGGATTCCATTCTAAGAAAAGTGGGCAATAGAATATTTCCAAAGCATTATAGTCTAAGAAAAGCACCAATAGAATATTCCCAAAGGATTCTATTATGAAGAATTGGCCAATATAATCGTTTGAAAGGATTTTATTCCAAGAAAAAAAACGAAAGAATCTTTCCAGAGAATTAAATTTGTAGGAAATTAGCAATAGAGTGTTTCGAAGTTATTCTATTCTAAGGAAGTAAGCAACAGAATATTTCCAAAGAATGTTTCTACTCTAAGGAAAGGACCAACAAAATCATTCTAAAGGTAGAAATAATAAATTTTTTTTCGAAAGGTGAGGTTATTTAGTCCTTAAAAGTATTGGGTAAAAGCAACGCTAAGTACTCTGAAATATCGCAACGCACAAAGCTTATAACATATTTTACCACTTTAAAAAGGTAAATAATAGCACCTTACAAAAAGATGTTGCTCTTTTAGGTTCACATATTCGACATCATGATGAATCGACAACAACCCACTTCCACCTATACCATATACAGCTCTAAGAAAAACATAAACCTTACCAGCGTTCAATTCAATCCCGTCAAACCAGTCATCATCATTGGAGACGACAAGTAAGCTCGTACAGATGGCTTCTTAAGGAATAAATACTTTAATACTGAACACCTAGCATTAATTTTTTTAAATTTTGTTTTCAGAGGTTCTGTCATCAGTTTCAAGCTATCCCCAAACCTGAGATCCTCATTGAAGGTAATGTGTAATATTTGCTCTATTTCAGTGGCGTAGACAGAAAATTCCGATGGGAAAATTCCCGAATTCCAACAATACTGCGACTCTACCAATTAGTCCAATTAGTGATCCTATTGTTAGAGTCGCGAATTAGCAACCGGAGAAACTTGAACTCACCAAAGACCGTAGTGCACTAGTGCACATGGTACTGTTCCACGTTAACTCTGTCGTGACCTCAAATGTCCTCACCTTGGTAGTGTGGAAATTTGGAAAGTGGGGTTCTAGCTCAGGTATTGACCTTGTCGTCTGACAGAAGTTCAAAACGACGAGGTACTTGGGTAAGGCATAGATGTTTGTCCGTCTGGAGTAAAAGTGCGGCATCTGTAAACGGTTTGTCTTGAATGTATGGTATGCATATGAGTTGTAACGTAAACACACACCCGTGGTTCACCAGAGTAACCATGGGTTCATAATTACTCCCTTGTAGTTCTACGGCGACTAACGTTCAAATTAGCCAGGTGCTATTGGACTAGTTTGCTGCTCGAGGGCTTCAAGTAACGTAAACACACACCCGTGGTTCATAATTACTCCCTTGTAGTTGTTCGGCGAGTAACGTTCAAATTAGCTGGGTGCTATTGTACTAGTTTTCTGCTTGACTGCTTAAGGTTTTCCAGCGCATTGAATGAATATGAAACAAATGCCAGGCACTTGATTTTACGTCATTTGCTATCAGACTTTCAAATACTTGTGTACTTTGTTACTAAAATTATTAAGTGCAGTGCACGTGTCTATATTCTGAGCCATGATAGGTTGTCTACAATTACATAAAATACAATAAGTGTCAACAATATTGCATTAAAATAACTGTGTATGTGAATTAAATAAATGTAAAAAAAATGTGTGTGAAATTACAGAGTTTAACGGTTTGGGGGTGATCTTGGTTCCTTTTTAGCGCGAGATAATACGTTCTCTCATTTCCAGGAACGTCATAATGAATCGTGGCGCACTAAAGCATCAACACGTCAGCTAAATTATCAAGAAGATGTGTTCATTGCATAATTTGAGGACAATCTCTGGCTGCTTTGGATTGCAGATTTAGCCAGATAAAATAACCGCTTTATCGAACGAATGTTTTCTCATAAGATTTTTTAATGCAACAAATTGCTTCGACCTCTTCGTCAAAATTAGATTAACTTATTCTGAAAAACACGGAAACAATAATGAATTGTCTAATATGTGTTTGAATAAGAGGGGGGGGGGATGGGAATCTGAAGCAAAAAAAATCTCGAATTCCCTGGTATCATGAAGTTTGAACAGTATATTCTGCTTGGAATTTCAAAGTTAACGTAGCTATTTTAAACTCACTACGTTGTTCTCTTAGAACCATAGATATATAATTTAATATAGAACATTATACAAGAGAACAGTTTTCAATCAAACTCATGTCACAAAACGTAAACGGCTCTCCCGAGTCGAGCAATCGGAAAAGGAAGGAGCACATGGGCATCTGAAGCGGAACAAAGCTCTTAAAGCCGTTGGACGACGTAACGAAACTGCTGTGGAAACAGGAGCGATTTAGTTTGTCTGACTTACTCGTAGCTAAAACACATGGTCGAAGCCTGGGAGTAAAGCTAGTAGTTCTATAAATCAATATTTTATTTTTACACAGTTTGTTTAAACTATCAAACCCGGGAGGAGTTATGACTTCCATAATCTCCTTGGCTACACACACCCCGTTGTGTGCTCATAAACTTTTAATTTGTGCTTATTTCGATCCATGTTTAAGAATGATTGTTATTTTTACTAGCAATCCATTAAAATTATTATTTAAAAATTAGCATTTTGCTATTAAATGTGGAAACTTTCCTTTTTGCAGGCCTTCGAAGCAATGGAAAAGTCTAAATTCGCAGCCATGGAGAGAGAAAAGATGGAAAAGATTTTGAAAATGGCGAAAAATCCAGAGAACAGCTGAGGGAAACATAGCAATCGGAACTAATTTTACTTCCATCACAAAGACGGAGAAGTTCATAAAAGGCTTTCCAACTTTTTGCCAAATAAATTCTGTCAAAAACTTCTAGCTAGCTTCATATATTAAAAGTACTTCAACAGAAAATCGAAGCTCCGTTTCTTCGATCCATCAATTTTACTAGATGAAAGCGTTCGAATACAAAAGTATTCATGCACTCGATTCTAAAAAGTATTTGCTGTTCTTGATTCTTTTTCGTATTCGAATCAATGGTATTCATCCCAAGTATTCGAACATCAAAGTATTCGAAAATCAAAGTATTCGAATACCAAAGTATTTGAACACCAAAATAATTTAACATCATTGCATACTGATCCACAATATTTCAATACCAAAGTACTCGAATACGAAAATTCACAGATCCTAAAGACCTCGAATACCAAAATTCACAGCTGCCAAAGAACTCGAATACCAAAGAATTCGAATATCAAAATACTTGAGCATCCAAGTATTTTATTATATGCCAACCAGCCGGTATAGTGGTTAAGGTGTTAGCCTCTCGATCGGAAGGTTCCTGGTTCGAATCCGAGTCCGGGCATGAATATTTGTAAGCGTATGGTGTAGAGGCGGCTAGTGCACTTAAAATCTGTCGTGGCCGAAAGTCCTCACGTTGGGTTGGCATGGAAGTTTAGAGACTGGGGTGCCAGCTCAGGTGTAGCTTCGTCATCTGACCGTGGTTCAAAATTACGAGGTGTTGTCCTCGGATCTTTCCCTTAAGGGACTGATCCCGGACCGTCGTCAATAACCCTTTGTGTTGCTCTAGTACGACGTTAACTAAAATTACCATTACCATTACCAAGTATTTTATAGCAATCTAAAGTATTTCACTATCAAAATTCACGGATACCAAAGAAATCGATTTCCAAAGTATACACATCCTAGTATTCATCAAACTTATTTTTAGAAATTAAAGCCTTATATCGTGGTTTGATGATTTTTGCCATCCATCGATTAGTTGTTTTTGACGTAAAATACGTCATACCTTTCGAAACTGGGGTACTATGCTTAATTTTTGAGTGTCACCAAAAAAAGGTAATCACGGAAAAAATTAAAAAATATAAATGATACACAAATAAATTATATCGTGTTCAATAGAGCATTAAATAAAGAATGTTATAAATGGTCATTGATCTTCCGATGGCATCATCGGCTGATGTAATATCGCAGAGCAAAGTTGAGTCACGAAAATGCTCACTGCTGCTCACATTAATTTAGTTTAGCTCCGGCCTCCTTTGTGCGAGCACGACGTTTAAGGTGCCATTTATTTCGTCTCTTTACGTTTGCAAAGAGAAAACGTCAACAGGAAGAAAGATCGCGAGATCCGGACATCCGATGCTGAGTGTCAACGGGCTCGGAGGAAGTTCTTGAAAGTTCGTCTCGCCTTCGAAGTGCGTCACAAATAGGCGTCGCACCTTCAAAGTGAACAAATGCCAGATACGAGCGCGCTAAGTACCTCCACCGCTCAGTTCAACGCAAATAGCTTATCTGATCACTAGTACAACTTCTTGCAACAAATGCAACTTTTTTTAACGCGTTCTACGCTGCATGTTAAGTACTAAAAACAAAATTCCTCCTACATGGGGTGTATTGTAAGTGAGTTATAACCGCAACATAAATGCAACCACCTGCAACTTTTTAAATTATAGCTTAAAATTAATTAATATCAAATTACTATTTCCTTTTTTGCTCTCTGGATCAACCCTTTGATCACGTGTGTCTGATCTTGCGAACGCCGAAGTATTGCGGATCAAACAAGTTCATGGTAAGAAGTTGTTCGTCCTAAGACGAAAGTGAAATAAATGGCAAGAAGTACTTTTAACACATTGGTTGGCACTCTTGATAATCCAGAGGAAACTTGCGTAATCGACTGCAGATTTGGCGAGGTGAGTGTCGATCATCAATATGTTGTTCGCCTAGTAGATGACGTTTTAAAATCTCTGAATGTTGAGCGAAAGGATTTTGAACTTCTACTATCCGATACAGCATATTATATGACTGCGGCTGGCGCAGGTTTTCAATGTTAAAGAAATGACTGGCCAAGGATCGGCCATTCAACGTTGTTCTGTAGTTAAGAATGAATTATAATACTGTTGTACACGACTAAAATTGTCACTATATTTTTATTTATTTTTTATTTTTTAAGACTAATTTATTTTAGAATTTAGTGTATCAAAAATAAATACAACTTTATTTCCATAAATGCAACTTTAGGAAATGATAAATGCAACTTTTCCCATTCTTACTACAACAAAAAAGGTGCCCTACTGATGACATAAATGCTTTGTAATTGAATGATAGATTTCAACCCATGGAGGTCGGTAATGAGCCACAACCTCCACTTCAACATCAACAGCGAGTGCAATAATTGTGATGTATGTGCGGCGCTATGAACATTTGATAGTGTGAAATTAAAACAGTGTTGTACCGATTTCTTTCACTCTCATTCACCATATGGCCTAACTGACGTATTTTATGCCTTAAACCTAGCGGCCGTGTCCTGACAGAGCCCCGTCCGTTTTTTTAAATACATATTCGATACTTGAAAATACTCGAATACCAAGTATTCGATTCTGTTCAACTAATTTTTAGTTAGGAAATATACTACCGCGCTAGTCAAGGAAACGCAATAGGACCATATTGAGAGCTTGTTAGAGGCAGAGGCTAAAATGGAAAACAGATAATCTGGTTTCATTCTGAACACTCAATTAATCAGACCACATAAAAATTAAAATACTCCATTTGTGTGAGTTGATCGGGAAAATAAATACTTAAAACTTCCTTTTAATAAAAGAGTTACATGAATCGGGGCATGATGACCGTTTTTTTTATCGATGATTTCGATGTATTTTTCCATTTACACACCAAACACAAACCTTTTAATACGACTGCAAATATATACGGTAAATATTCAAGGCTTAAGGGGGTCCGGGACACATTGAAAATTTTTTTTTATTAATTAATTTAGAATTTTGTATTTTTTTGTACTGATTACCCATCTAACTAAGAAGCGAAATCACATCACAAAATTTTCCAAAAGTTTTTTAAAAATTTTAAATTAAAATTTTTTGAAAAAAAGAAGGGTTGTTTTAAATTGCCAAAACTCAAAATATTCTTGTCAATTTTCAAAATTCTTGCAGCAAATTATTCACAAATTTATAAACTTTAATTTTGATTCAGCAATTTAAAAAATATTAATTTAATAAAAAATAAAAAATATTTAAATGAAAATGTTTGAAAATTTTGAGGTACTTTTTTTTTTAAGTCATCATATTTTTAAAAATAAATATTTGTTTCAAATTTGCTGAATCAAAATTAAAGTATAATGTTTGAAAAAGATATATTCCAAATTTCAACCCTTAAACTTTATTGGTTTTCGACTTATAGCAATTTGAATACAGGAAATCTTGAAAAAATGTATCATGGAGAAAAACGCATTTAAAGTTTTAAAGACAGATGTTGTTGCCATGACAACAACTGTCAAGAGTGTTAGATTTTCAAAACAACGCACCACAATATTATTATATATCTAGCTCTAATTAAGATAGAAACATGATTTATACGTCATTTTAAGCAGAAAAACACAGAGAATTTCTTAAAATAATAAAAAAATAATTCGAAAATTTGACGATTTTTGTGTCCCGGACCCCCTTAAGTATGAAAAAAATAATGATTTTGAACATTAAACATTTTTCCATCTTTTCGCATGATCGACACATTCTTGTAAATGGGTATATTTATGCAATTGGTTTACGCCTATATGAAATAATTATAACACTTGCCAAATGGTTATCGTTTGCGCGCTCCAAAGAATTATTCTTGACTCTCAAAGAATTACGAATAATATTTAAAAATATCTTTAGAACTTTTGTTAACGTTAAAACTTCACAAGTTAAGAATTCTTCGACTAGTTTTTTGTCGATATCTATGCCTTAGTACAAAAATATCGCTGCGGTTTTGGATAATTTGGGTTAATTTAGAGATATGAAATACATTTATGGAATATGAATAGTATATTCATTGTAAATGGATTGAAATAAGATATGAGTAACTACACTGCCACCAATTAAGAAAGTTTCGAGCAGATGCTATGGGCAGGTCTGCTAGCCCTCATAAACGATTTGTACAAAAAATTCCACTTATATTTAATTTTTGCCATGACTGGTAACACATCTGTAAGCATGTTGATATTTGTGATTCGCGCGCTCATACTAGGCATATAATTATGGAAAGCGTTGAACATTTTACATTTGTTATAAATTTTTTCACATAAACATTATTATGAAACATTCTTATTCGACGATTTTTTAGCATAATATATAATTTCCATTTCTATGTTTCATAACTTTAGCAGTTACGTAACTTTTTAGCAGTTAAATAACTTCTTATTTTCAATATTTCTACTATTAGAATTAAATATTTCTACTACTAAGATTAAATATTTCTACTACTGATATTATGTATTTATACCACTGATATTCAAATTTTCTTCTACTTTTTTTAATATTTCTACGGAAAAATGAAAAAGGAACTACTAAAATCAAAACAGTTCCACCTGTGGATTACAGCCGACCAACCGGTATAGTGGTTAAGGTGTTAGCCTCTAGATTGGAAGGTTCCTGGTTCGAATCCGGGTCCGGGCATGGATGTTTGTAAACGTATGGTGTAGAGGCGACTGGTGCACCTTAAATCTGTCGTGGCCGAAAGTCCTCACGTTGGGTTGGCATGGAAGTTTGGAGAGTGGGGTGCCAGCTCAGGTGTTGCTTCGTCATCTGAACGTGGTTCAAATTACGAGGTGTTGTCCTCGGATCTTTCCCTTAAGGGACTGATCCCAGACCGTCGTCAATAGCCCGCTGTGTTGCTCTAGTACGACGTTAACTAAAAATTACCATTACCATTACCTGTGGATTACATTGCTGAATATTCAGTATTAAATAAAAAGTTCCTGCATAGTTTCACAGATGGCAGCACCAAACTAAATTGAGCACGAAGAAAATGCCAAGATTACATTTGTCGCCATTTTTAAAATCCCGTTTTTAAATACTATTGGCATGAATAACGATAAAAAAGTTTCATTTTTTCACGAATAAAATAATGATGGATAGTTCCAAACGAAGTGAAATAACGGAAAGTTAGTTCTATCTTCTAGATAAAAAGGTTTCAAATTTATTTCACAAAAACTGAGCCATGACTTATCGCTTGTCTTCCCCCCCCCCAGCTTTGTTCTTGCAGCCTCTTGGGGAAACATAAAATTCAAAGTTCACTGTTTAGTAGCCAATAAAAATTTTCAGCTTTGTTTGTTTTGTTCTTAAAAACCCATTTCTGGAACTGCTGAAATAATTTAATATTTTTAAGTTCCGAGGGGAATATCAGCTAAAAAGTCTGACTAAGTGTAGTGAAGTTTTCAGGATGGTATGAAAATTTTAATGTTGCTTGGGGTTCCATATTTGGCCAACATGCTCAAAGCACAAGGCAGACAACTTCTAGCATAATATGTTATGTAAAGAGGGGTTGGTGAGCAAAGAAAAGGTATATGCTGTGTTTCCTAAAGAAAATAAAGCTTGTGGAAGTTTTAAGGAGAACAGGATTTGCATATTTACGGATTTCTTATAGTCTGCGTTGAATTATCCACCAATCTACAACTCTTAACCACTATTTTTAAAACTAAATATCCTATCTTAAGTTCTATTACAAATATAAGTAGTAACGTATTAGCCCACCAGGAAAACGGGAAAACTAGGAGAGGTTTGTTTTCTAAGAGACCACTAAAGGACAGACATTTAGTAGAAAAATAATGAGGCATTAGACTAGGAGAGTTCATTTAATGTAGTAACTTAAATTGGATTCCAATTAGAAAGACGGTAAATCATTAGACAAACAATGAAATCTGCATGTCGCAATAAGACTAATAGCATTAGTGTCCTGTTGAAGGTAAGTAGGTGAATTAACGTCACACTGGAGTAGCACAACGGACTACAGGCGACGGTCCAAGATCAATCCCGAAAGGTTAAATTAAAGATAGTAGTAGCTTTATGTCGACTTTCATGTAACTTTTTTTTATGATACTGTTCATGTTACAAGAGGCAGATATGGCGATAGAACAGGATTGGGGGTCAGCATTTCGACGTTAGAAAAAAAGATCATTTGCATTGCAAGCGGAATGTCCACAAGAGTAACACGCCTCTAAGTTACACTCTACAAAAAAAGAAATCGACGCACCAAAAAGGAGTTGTCCAGGAGTTGTGCCAGGCCCAATTAACTGGGAACGGCGCTGACAGGACGTATAGTCTTTAGTCCCGTTTCAAACTGTGTCCTGACACTAGCGCGTCTTTTTAGTAATGGCTCTTCGTTACCTGGACGATTCTATTTAGGACCTTAGGGAGGTCGGTAGATATTAAACTCGTGATAAGGGAATCGATTCTTCAGTTTGATTCTTTCGTAACTTGTTTTGATCATTTGATCTACAGTGAGCTATGATTATTTACTTGTCTGGTAGTCTTTTTTTGTGTGTCTTCTATGATTTTTTAAAACAGATTGATGGAATGCATGATTGATGGAAGGGTACTTATACTTTAAAGAGCTTCTTTTCGTGAAGCAACGTTGGCCTAATGGCTAAAGTCACCCACCTTCAGATTAGCGTCGGCAGCGGAAGTTGACTTCCCGAGTTCGAACCCAGCTGGCGGAAAAATTTTTAGATCCTCCAAATGATTTTTAAAAAATTCCAATTTAATTCCTTTTCATTCAAATTTACTTTTCCTAATTTTTAATACCCTTTTCATATTTTTCCAAGCTTCCGTTGATTTTACATAAATAATCTAAGAACCACTCCTGAACTCACTACCAGCTGATATTTTTCCGCCCCTCTGCCGTCCCCTTTGCTTTAGGATGATGGTGTCGTATCCACCGCTGGCTTAGGACCATTCTGATGTAACAAAAAGCATACCTAAAACACTAACTTATATAATTATTAACTTATATAATAAAAGGATACAATTTTCGGCTCCCACCTCTACCCACCCATAGCCATGGATCTGAAAAGAAAAGAAGAAAGCAGAAAGGAAGAGATAAATCGCCAACAACTATAAACCTTGATGACATACGTATCTAGGTCATGTGATCCGATTAGCCTATCAAGTTGGACTTGCGTAAAGTACTATCATGGGATTGAGGCGCCTGTCCTCCCCACGGTCCTAAATAGAATCGTCCACGTAACGAAGAGCCATTACTAGAAAGACGCGCTAGTGTGTCCTGACGACAACCGCAGACGTGTCGGGAGACGTCCAGAGCAGTGTGGGGATCCTGCCCTTACTATCGCACGCCACGCATTCCCACAACAGGGCGTTATAGTCTGGGGTGCCATCTCCTTTGATAGCCGCACCTGTTTGAAAGTTACTTCTGGCACACATACTGCACAGCGGTGCGTGGACGACATTATACGACCGGTTGTGTTACCGTTCCTTTTGCGACACCCTGGACTTACTTTTCAACAAGATATTGCCCGGACGCACACGTTGCTATGAATTGTCTTCAAACTTTCCCAACACTTCCTTGGTCAGCAAGGTCTCCTGATCTCTCTCCCATAGAGCACATTTGAGACGTTATGGATAGACGATTGCAACCATCTCGGAATGTTGGCCATTTAGCCCGACAGTTGGATACAATTTGTCAAAATACCACCCGGGAATTTTTTCAACGTTCTTGTGTTTTCAGTGTTCTGGAACTTGCATCCAGGCCAGAGGTGGACGAACGCCTTATTGACTTTCTCCCTTTGTAACAGTCAAACTCTGAAATTTTAATCGTTTGATTTTCTATGTATGTTCTTCACGTCCATCCATTTTTATCGCAATTGGACAAATCCTCCTTGGTGCGTCGATTTTTTTCGTTATAGAGTATATATTCATTTTCCAGGGATTTCTTCTTGTATCTTCTCTATGGGGGTCGAAGTGGTAGGAGAAGGGCGTTTAGGTGCAATAAAGAATCAAAAAGCGACTGCGATGACAAAAGGAAACAAATAAACTGGTTCGGGACTATGTTTGAAAGATCTCTATCGTAAAATATCAATCGCAAAAGATCGAAGTGGTGGAACGTTCCGAGAGTTTTCGCTATCATTGTTGTAGTCCATTGAGAGAAGGCATTCGAATCACGTAGTTTTGGATGAGTATAGTCTTTAAAGAAGGAGGTGATGGGCTAGATAGTAAACAAAACGTTTCCGCAACTGGCATCTTCCTGGTTCTTACCGGTCCTTAAGCAATACCAGTGGTGAAGAGTTTGTGGGGGAAAACATCCACGGCCCTCAACATTCATACTTTTGCGTATTGCAGTCCTCTTAACGATCTTTCACACCTATTCAAAAATCGACTGATCTTAGACGCTGAATTTGATAAAATTAGATGTTACAATGGTGTTTGAATGCTCAGAATCGCGTTAAGAGGGTAAATCCCCTTCATCTCTGCTCAGCCTTTCCAATCTTTGTAGGTCATGGACTCCCTTTACCAATTAGTAAATATTGCATAAGATATTGTTTTAGAATCAATTCATTTTAATAAATATTCAAACGTACCTTTAAATTCATTACATTTTAATTAATTGAATTCATAATTAAAATAATTGACTTTGAAGTTCAAATCGGAAGATGAGTTTAGAAACTGAGATTTGCATTTTTTTTTACGCTTATTTACGATTCTACATTTCCTTTCGGTGACCCCAAGTGCTGTTGGCCGTACTTCACATAAGTGAGGTGCCAAAAGTCGAGAAATCTCCAATTTTTAAAGGGTGTTGCCTCAGCTGTTTTTATCCGCCTCGGATTATCCTGATAGTGACTACAAACAACGTCATCGGTTCCATAATTAAACAGTTTCTTATGAATGTTCTCAGCAGCACAGAGAATTCGTGATTTTTCAATTTTCTACTTTTATGGAATTGGGCTTATATCTTCACGTGTAACTCGGAAGATAATCAAAGCGCAGACAAATTGCTGCAGGACAATGGATTAAGGGTTGATTGGATTGTCACCATACGGTCACGCTTTACTACACTAGGGCTGATTAGACTGGGACGAAGTGGATTTTGAAAGAAAACGAAACCCTCCCCCCACCTCATGCCGTGATCGGGACCAGTCTGTCGATTTTTGGTTGTTTGGGTTTTATAACCATAAAACCCAACTTGACGCAAGGGAAGAATTTTCCAAACACAAATAGACAACAGCAAGTAATGAACATACACACTCAAGAGAAATTTTACTAATACAGAAGAGAGAAATACATTAAGGATGAGTTACAGGAATCAAATATATGCAGTCTACAACTTGAAGGTAGCTAGTGCTTCACACAAGTGAAGTGCCAAAAGTCGAGCAATCTCCAGTTTTTCCAAGGCTGTTGCCTCAGCTGTTTTTATCCGCCTCCGATTATCCCGATAGTGACCTAAAAGGCCAAACCCATTGAGCCACGGCGGCCCCAAATAGTCTGCTGAACCATGGACCAAAATGTTAACCACTCGACTACAACACTTTGGAACCCTCTTCCTTAGCCGAATTAGTAGGTAGTTAATTAACCTAGCACTGGATCACTGGAACGTAGTAGTGGAAAGATCCGAGAACACCCACACGTAATTTTGAATCACGGTCAGATGATGTATGGCTAGCATACATCAAGCATCTTGTAATGGTTCACAGAAAGTGCCTGCAACAATTGCATCCTTTTAAATTCTCATGCAACATAATCTTACCATATTGCATACCACAACACAATACGCCCCCGCATAAGTTACAGGAATCGAATATCCGCCGTCTAAAACTAGTAAAATGCTAGTGCATTTAGGCTAACCCTACTGAGTCGGTTGTCCCAGAGAGCCTGTTGAACCGAGAACCAAAGTGTAAACCACTCTGCTACTACAAAAAACACCCCTGCCTTAGTTGAAGACGGCCATACATCAAGCATCTTTCAACGCCTCACAATATTATTTCCCTCGTTGGCCTCCATTCTAAGTTCCTCCAACAATTGCATCCGTTTAATTTCTCATGCTTGAGAATCATACCATACGGCATACCAGAACACCAATGTACCCCCTCTCCCCAAGCAACGCTGGCTTGCACCGTTCAACGCCATTCTTCCCTCAAGAGAAAGACGGTACCAAAAACAAAATAACCTCCGGTTAAACCAGTTGCACAAGCTGTCTATAAAAGCGCAATACAAACGTGCCATTAACAGTTTTTTTCCCGCCCGGCGAAAATAAAATAAAAACTGCAATGGATACCTCGTTATCCCCCTCCCCGGTGGAACAGAGGGGTTGACAAAGGGGCCGGACCCGCCCCGCAGTCCCACCAGGGCAATTACTTCAACCAAAGGAGGTGTGAGATTAAGGTGTGATTAATTGAAGCGAAATACCCGGGGATAACAAGTCCGCGTGATTACAGACCGCGAGGCCCTTTTGCGAAATGGTCGGTAGGGAAGTTTTTTCCCTAGCGCGTAGGGGAAAACGATGGGCGTTCATAATTGTGTCATCAGCAGCTTTTTTTCCCTGCGAAAAAATGTCGGTTCATCTATCAGCAAATGGCGAAGAAAATTCGACTTCCCCCGTCCTAAAAACACAGGGTAGGGAAAAACTAGGGAGTAATTATGTTTTGCTAAACTGAGGCTGTTCACCACAAAAATATGGTGCGGATGGT
Organism: Metellina segmentata; assembly: GCA_947359465.1. Taxonomy (NCBI): domain Eukaryota; kingdom Metazoa; phylum Arthropoda; class Arachnida; order Araneae; family Tetragnathidae; genus Metellina; species Metellina segmentata. The sequence goes on from OX375874.1 coordinate 19,649,157, forward strand.
GTATAAGTCGAGGGGAGCTTGTGTAGAAAAGTGCTGACTCCTGGTTATTATCATGATCAATTTCAATCACCGATGGCGTTTTTTGGTAACGGAACAGTTTTTGCCGTAGTGAGTATATGCGACACACACGTCATCGAATATAAAAGTTGCAGCTTTTGGTGTTCCCATAAATTTTTCAACTTCTGGAACTAAAATAAATATTTAATTTAAAGAGATATATGGGGTGTTTTTTTTTATGATGAGGGTATTTTTCTTGATACCGTTAACATGGGACCAAGGATTAAAGGGCATCCGGGTATTATGGATGGATGTAATCAGAGGAACAGCCAAGTAAACACTCATCCCAAGTGTTCCTGATGTCAAAAAAATAAAAGCCGAAGTTAGCGGGCAAAGTACATGTAAGCATTCAAATCAGGAGGGGGTAGTTGAATTAACGTCGCAATATTGGCGACACAACGAGCTGTTAGCTACTGTTCGGGATCTATCCCGAAGGACACAAGGACAACACCTTGTCATTTTGAACCACGGTCAGATGATGTCAAGACCTGAGATGACATCTCCTCTCTAAACTTCCACACCACGCCAACATGAAGACATTTAAGGCCACGTCTGATTTAACGTATCCTACGTACACAATGGTCTATAGTTGGACCTAGTTACGAACTCAAAAACTTTTCTCTGATCCGATACATCCTGTCATCCGTGGTCCTCATATCAGGAGGGAAAATTACCTTAATTTCAATTAATTGCATCTCCTAAAATTTGCTTTTTACCACAATGAAACTTTAGTGTGTATGTACTCTATACTACACAATACGAAAAAATAAGGTGAACATTTTAAAATAAATTATATTTTGCTCTAATTTAAATAAATGAATCTATTAGATAAAAATATTTACATTTGAATGCGCGCAAAACTTTCTAAATCAACCCATGTATTTTCTACCGATATAACCACTGAAGAAAGTAACTGAGCACAGTAGAGCCTCATTATATAGGATTAATAGGGAGTGAAGGTTGTCGGTTTTACTGACACAGTCCGGTTTATAACAAATTATTCTTATAGGGGTGTAATACAACAGGGTGTACATCAATGAAAGTACAGTAGTTAGCTATAAAAAGCGTTTATTATCAATTAAAAAACAGCCTTTAACATAGGTTGAATTGAAAAAGATGTTTACGTGTACGCTGGATTAATCTCTAGAACTAAAAAGGTTATTGATTCCTGATTGCTGGCCATGTGGATTGCTTACATTCATTGGTTTGGAAAAGTAATTTATTTTCTGTTGGTTTTGTTTGCTGCTCATTTCTTCAGTTAATAACTTACGGAGGTGCCGTAAAGTGTTCATAATAAACTAACCTATTTTCATTTACCGATTGTTCAATATATTGAATAACAAAATTTAAACGGCCTTTCACTTCGCTCACTGTTCTTAAAAGCGACATCCGTTATAATGAGGTTCTACTATAACTATATTTTAAATTAAAACAAAAATACGACTCATGTAACATAATAATATAAAAAATGATCAATTCACATTTTACAAAATTGAATTTTGCAAGATTTCTCTTATATATTCGAATTTTTGATGTTTTGTTTTGAAGCTCTTAATGATCCCATCTTTCTTCATTCCGAATTTCATGTGTCTAAGTTTAATAGTTTAAGAGTTTTTAAAGCACTACAAAGAGTGTTGAAAATTCTCATTCCGAGAAAAATTAGATGAATCTTAAGTTTAAAGGGTTAAACGTGAAATAAAGGTATCAGAGAAATATCTTTATTGTGAACGAACTACTACGAATTTCTCGTGTGGAGTTTTTATTTACCAGAATCAAAACATTTCATATTTTCTAAATCAATCAAAATTGAAATTTCGATTCTTTTTGGAAGTTTTAAAGGTATTGTATTCTGTAAGGGGGGGGGGGGAGGGGGGGGGTCTCTATTTCGACTAAACTCTGGATACAGAAAAGCTCAATATTTATTTAATACTAGACATGCGTGGATAGCCCGGCAATGCCCGTGCCAGTTGCTTTTGTGGGGTTATTGGTTTGCTTCGCAAACCAAATGGGAATTCGTAGCCTATTGGATAACAGCGATGACGGAGTTGCCCGTGTTGTTGGTTTGCTTCACAAACCAAAAAATATAAATATTTAATGAAAAATTATTTATAAAAAGAAAATCAAGCGCATAAAGTATCTGTTATGATGTAAAATTTTCCGCAGATTTCAAATCCGTTAAAATTTTTATTATATCTTTAACGTTCGAATCCGTATCTCAGGGAAATCAAAATGAATTAATCTCGAATCAAACGAAAGTCATTCGAATCTGATTGCTAACATTCTCAATTATTGCTAACTAGCCACTGCGTGGCTAGCTCGGCGTTGCCTGTGCCTTTCGCAAACCAACACCACGTGCAAAGCCGAGATGTAAGATATTGATCTGGTGTAAAATTTTGCTCAGATTTCAAATCCGTTGAAATTTTCAATCTATCTTTAACGATTCCGAAAACATTTGGCATGGTTTCAAAGGCTGACGTCAATAGTGACGATTGTGAGGTGACGTCAGAGGGGAAAATAGAAGAATTTCGTTGTTTCTTCTTCCAATGCCGGAGCGGGACGAAACAAAGTTCCAAAAGGGAAAAAAAGTATTAAATTCATTTAAAAAAGTTCTAGATTGAAGTTAATTAGCCTCGACCTTAAATTGCAAAAAATTTGGACTGCCTGTGTTCCCAATCCTATTACTGTAAGTGCCATAGATTCGTCAGGACTTGTATCACAAGAAACAAACAAACAAACAGACAGACAAACATTTCCTTTTATAATATTAGAGATAGACGAAAGGTAAAAAATACTTCGCATGGTTCCAAAGGCTGACGTCAATAGTGACGTCACAGAGGGAGAAAATATCCAACATGTGGTTCTTCATGTGACGTCACATTCTGAAGGAAGGAAGAACTGTGGGAAAAAAAAACTATTATATTCATTTTAAAATGTTCTAGATTGAATTTTAAAATTCGCCGCGACCCAAACATTGAAAACATTCAGCTGTGTGCCAAATTCCAAAACTGTGTGCCATGGTTCCAAAGGCTGACGTCAATAGTGACGTCACAGAGGGAGAAAAAATCCAGCATGTGGTTCTTCAGGTGACGTCACATTCCGAAGGAAGGAAGAACTGTGGGGAAAAAAAACTATTATATTCATTTTAAAATGTTCTAGATTGAATTTTAAAATTCGCCGCGACCCAAACATTGAAAACATTCAGCTGTGTGCCAAATACCATGACTGTAAGTCCCATAGATTCGTCAGGACTTTGCGGGTGGAAAGCAAACAAACAGATAAACACTTCCTTTTATAATATTAGAGATTAAGAATTTGAAGAGTAGTACAGATTATTTTTACAACTTACGAAGAGTCATTTAAACGGACGAGGACACAGCTATTAAGTTCAGAATCTGCAGCAGAGACAGGAGTCTTGCCAAAATTTAAGTCTCCGGGATGCGTCAGCTTCATTCCGGTGGTCTCAGCACCACTTGCAACGGAAGGTGATGAGAAATTTCACAGCTGCAAGACCATTTCTTTGGATCTCGAAATCGTTTCGAAAGACGTGCTTGTCTATTTCCAAGTCCCTTCTGGATGATAACGGAAAGGGAGAGCAAGACGTCGGATTACACTCCAACCCCAGGACAGATTTAATGTCTTTCTGGCCCGGATTTCCACATAACTGTAAACACAAGTATTTGTCTGGGGTGACCCGTCTGCATATTTTGCATGGAGGTTCCACGATCGGTTAGAAGTGTTGACAACTTGTTTGGTAGTCGAGGGGGTCTGAATTAGGGATGCGACATCGATGTCGATGTTTTTTTAAAAACATCGATGTATTTAACATCGATGTATTGGGGTCGATGTTTTGGTAACATCGATGTTTATACTTATCGATGTTTTTACGTTGTCGATGTTTTATTTTTAAATGAAAAAAGTACCGTTATAAAAATTTTAAAAATAACCAAGTAGCAAAATTTTTATAATCAGCAAATTGAACATAATTTTAGACCAAAGTGACCAAGGATGAAGGGTCTGAAAAGTAGGGATGCGACACCGATGTCGATGTTTTCTAAACATTGATGTTTTAGAAAAAAAACATCGATGTATTGGAGCCGATGTCGCATCACTAGCTGCTAAACCTGTTTTAAGAAATGGGGAAACAAGTTTAAATACACTGAATTTTAAAAACATCGATGGTTTGGGGGCGATGTATTCTCAACATCGATGTTTTAATTTTAAACATCGATGTTTTGCTGTCGATGTCGCATCACTAGGTGCTAAACCAGTTTTAAGAAATGGGGGAAAAAGTTTAAATACACTGAATTTTAAAAACATCGATGTTTTTGGGTCGATGTATTATCAACATCGATGTTTTAATTTTGAACGTCGATGTCGCATCACTAGGTGCTAAACCAGTTTTAAGAAATGGGGGAAAAAGTTTAAATACACTGAATTTTAAAAACATCGATGTTTTTGGGTCGATGTATTATCAACATCGATGTTTTAATTTTGAACATCGATGTTTTGCTGTCGATGTCGCATCACTAGGTGCTAAACCAGTTTTAAGAAATGGGGAAACAAGTTTAAATACACTGAATTTTAAAAACATCGATGGTTTGGGGGCGATGTATTCTCAACATCGATGTTTTAATTTTGAACATCGATGTTTTGCTGTCGATGTCGCATCACTAGGTGCTAAACCAGTTTTAAGAAATGGGGGAAAAAGTTTAAATGCACTGAATTTTAAAAACATCGATGTTTTTGGGTCGATGTATTATCAACATCGATGTTTTAATTTTGAACATCGATGTTTCAAAACATCGATGTTTTGCTATCGATGTCGCATCCCTAGTCTGAATCCCAGATGTGGGAACTCAAGACCGACAGGTACACTCCCTTTAATTACGAAAATAGAAGTTTTGTGAAAGACCTAAGTTGGAAAAATGTACACTGATCTGAAAATAGTCGAAAATATCTGCAAACAAAATTCTCGGAGAGCATTATAATGAATCGATCGGTTGCTGAAGCAAGCGAATCTCCAATATTATAAGAGGAAGTGTTTGTCTGTTTGTTTCTTGCACGCAAAGTTCTGACGAATCTATGGCACTTACAGTAATGTGATTAGGCACATAGGTAGTTGGAATTTTTTGCAATTTTAGGGTCGCGGCGAATTTTAAAATTCAATATAGAACATTTTTATATGAATTTAATGAAATTTAATCATAATTGAATGCAACAGCATAGAAGAGATTACAGATTCTAAATTTATTGTTTTCGTTACCGTTTTTATTTTGCGCGTAGGAATGATTTTCAAGCCAGACGATAAAAGCAAATAATCTTTTAACTGGAGTCACTTAGTTCTTTTTCTTTCTCCAAGACCGTTAAAGATAGAGTAAAAATTTCGACGTATTTGAAATCTGCGGAAAATCTCACTGTAGATCGATACCTAAAAATATGATTTTTTAAAAGTAAATCATTTTTAAATTGAATATATCTTTAATATTTTCGCAAGAGATTGTGACGTCACGTGAACTTCGTTTTCCGAGAACAAACAGATTTGCATCTCCTGCCCTTCGCGTTAAAAAAAAAAGAAACAGATTACATTTCATGCCCTATTCCATTTCAGCGAATGAGAGCAAAAAAAAAAAAAATCTTTTTGACTGGGATTGTTAAGTTCTTTTTTGTAAAATCGGAATCGTTAAAGATAGATTAAAAATTTCCACGGATTTGAAATCTAAGGAAAATTTTACACCAGATTAATACCTTACACCACGGGCACGGGCAACACTGGGCCTAACCACGCAATGGCTAGTAACCTATAACCAGCAACGTATCGTAACATTGATAGTTGGGGGTATCGAGATTGAACAGAAAACAAAAAATATCATATTGGTACCTACTCATGGTTCTATACAACCTTTAAGTCAACTCCATCTGCTTTGCGCTTCTCTGTTCCTTACTTACTAAGTCGATACAGTACAAATAATTTTTAGCCTTATAGGGGGTCCGGGACACAAAAATCGTCAAATTTTCGATTTTTTTTTTTTAATCATTTTAAGAAATTTTCCGTGTTTTTCTGCTTATAATGACGTTTAAATCATGTTTCTATCTTAATGAAAACTAGAGATATAATAATTTTTGTGGTGCGTTGTTTTGAAAATCTAACACTCTTGACAATTGTTGTCATGACAACAACATCCGTCTTTAAAACTTTAAATGCGTTTTTCTCCATGATACTTTTTTACAACATTTCCTGTATTCAAATTGCTATAAGTCGAAAACCGATAAAGTTTAAGGGTTGAAATTTGGAATATATCTTTTTCAAACATTATACTTTAATTTGGATACAGTAAATTTGTAACAAATATTTACTTTTAAAAATATGACTTAAAAAAAAAAAGTACCTTAAAATTTTCAAAAATATTAATTCAAATATTTTTTATTTTTTATTAAATTAAAATTTTTAAATTGCTGAATCAAAATTAAAGTTAATAAATTTGTGAATAATTTATTTGCAAGAATTTTGAAAATGGATCAAGAATATTTTGAGTTTTAGCAATTTAAAATGACCTTCTCTTTAAAAAAAAAAAAAAAAATTAAAATTTTTAAAAACTTTTGGAAAAAATTTGTGTTGTGATTTCGCTTATTAGTTAAATGGGTAATCAGTACAAAAAAAATTCAAAATTCGAAATTTCTTTAAAAAAAAAAATTTCAATGTGTCCCGGACCCCTTTAAGTTTAAAAAGGAGCCTAATTGGCTCACGTAAGCTTGACTACTCTGTAGGGCAAGCTGGTTCAACTTGTCAAGGATCCCAAATATAATTCTGTATGGGTTGATCCAAACGCTGTCTATGTGCTGGATGGCAGTCTTTTTTAAGGCAAGAAATATTAGACCATGTGCAAGAACCCACTACTCAAATTATCTGGACTTAACCTAAGAAAGAAGTGTGGGGTAAAGGAAAGTGTCAATGTTAAAGATATGCATTTCGTATGACAAGCGTCATTAACCAATCAGTCAGAAATCATTTAAGCTGAAAGGAAAGAAGAAAAGATAACATGAGGGAGAGAGTGCCTGTTTGACTTTTCCTTGCCGACTGAAATAGAAACTTAAATTACTCAGATTTACGTAGGAAAAATAATTGATTTTGGTTCAAACTTACAAATTATTTTTCCCCGATGAAATTTTCCGAATTTTGTTTTTGTTTTCATTGTTAGGGATTGTTCCCATAGACGGTATGCCACTGCGATGGGTTGGTTGGCAGTTGAATTTACGTCGCAATAAAGCAACACAACGGGCCTTTGGTGACGGTTCCGAATCAATTCCGAAGGGATATATCAGAGGACAATACCTCTTCATTTTGAAGGATAGTCAGATTGCGGAGGTCAACCACTGCCGTATGACCTGACCGACACCTGAGCTGAATCCTAACTCTCCAAACGTCCACACAATACCAACGTGAGAACAGTTGAGGCCACAACGGATTTAGCGTGCACTAAACCCCACTTAAACGACGGCTTTTGGTTGGATCGAGTTTCGAACTTGCAACCTTCCGGTTGCTAATCCGTGACTCTACAAACTGGGCTGTCATGGCCTAGTTGTGGTAAATTTACCTTGGAGTTTTTTTTGGCGTTATTTCAAAACTTTCTCTAAAAAATGTTACTTTTGGGTGTGTTACGAATCGGAGGGTCGTAATTTTTCAACTAGACAATTTATTTTCTGTTCCATACCTCCTCTTTTACACAAGAAGTATTAAAACACATTGTTGTAGAAAAAAAATATATAAGTTCTATTAGTCTCCCTTAGAAAACACGTCCTCCCCATATAGTATACCGACCACACCGTATGACCCTGGACCTATAGCTCTAGGACCTCTCATCTGTATCGGGACTCTCCCCAACGCGTGGGCCCTGGTTGACACCAATTTCACCAAAGACCGATTGGGACTAATCGTCTCTTCACCATCTCGTCCAGTCTATTAAAATCCGATCTCGCCCATTTTAAACCACGAACTGCGAACTATTAATTAAATCAACACAACGGGGGGGAGGGCATCAAAAAAGATAGGAGGAAGAACTCGCAGCGTAGGGAAAAAGAAGTAGGGAAAAACTGGCTCGAAAAGCGAAGAAACTCGGTTGGCGTTTAAATTACAGGGTAGCCACTTGAAGACGGATTGCTGACGCCAGAGTTTTTCAGCGCTGCTGTAATTAGTCGATGATTACACGCAGTTTAAACATAATTAACCCGCTGGAAGGTGTTTCGATTCACACTTCGGGTTTAAAGTCTTTCTGGCGATCGTGATTGTCTAGCTTCGGTCAACGATCTATCTCTTCTTTCTTACAACACCTACCGAAGTTGAGAAGACGGATGATGGCTTTTCATGCGTAGACCGTTAGCCAAATATTCACAAATTAGGGGGAACGAAGAGGATGGTTTTCCATTGGCGTGAATATTTGCTTTATCAATTGCAAGATCCGGATCGCTTTAATGCCCTCGAATCTTTTCTTTCTTTCTTTCTCACTCTTTGTAGCAGATTCGGATACTTGTGCATTTCCCTTCTCTGGTTATAAACGATCACTCTTGACTTCCCTAACAAGAGCCAAGGCTCTGTGATAAAAATGGAAAACATTAACCTCATGACCCGGCAGAAATTAACGACATTTATAATTTTTTTCAATCACTCAAAAAGGGAGCCTGTTCCATTACCTCTTTATTCATAATTAATAAAATTTAAAAACTGATGAACCAACTAAATGAAAAAAAACCTAACCCATTTTGAATAATTGACTGCAATTAATAATTAAAGTAAGAACTTAAAAAATAAGGATATCAAGTAGTTAGTTTTTTCTGCGTGTGTGTATTAAAGTAATAATACTTTATTTTTGAATTTATTATTTTTTATAATTAATAATTAATTATTTTGAATAATTGACTCTGATTAATAACTAAAGTACGAACTTAAAAAAAAATTAAACTAATTACTTTTTTATGTACTAAGCAGTAATACTTCTTTTGTTAAATTAGTTATTTTAATTATAATTGAAGCAATTATTCATAAATTAAGAAACTATTTCATTTTTAGCAAAGTAATAATGTTTTGTTTATTAAAGTAATTAAATATATTTTTTATGTGTTAAATTATTTTAACACGCAAAAAAATATTACTTTTCTCTTTTAAGTTACTATTTTAATCTAGAAAAAAAAAATGTAATACTTTAACAACTAAGTAATTCAAGTAAGATGTTAAAAAAAAATTATGAACGGTTTTTTCAAGATTTTAGCAAAATAAAATATTATTTTAAAATAGGAAAATTCTTATATGGACTGGTAAAGAATAGATATAAACACTATTTTAGGGACACAATACTTTTAAAACTTTAAAAAAAAAATGATTTTTCAATTTTGATGAATTTAGTCTTGTAACAAGTGAACTATAAGCACAGCGTCAGCTGCAGAGCTACAAACCTCCGAACTAAAAGTGGCAACCAAAACTAAATCTCACCCCTGCTACGATCTAGGACACCCTCACGAGGTCAGGAAGTTATCGGCGGCGTAAAATGAAGACGCGTCGTAGCATCCGTTATGTCGCGTAGTTAAGAAAGGTTCTGTAAATAGTATATGTTGTGTCCACGTAATGTAAATTAGATTAATAAATGGTTGTGAGTGTAATGAGAGTTTATCACTCGTTCGCCCGCTTCAAAAAGGAATTTCTCAGCACACGGTCACAGTCTTAAATATTCTGATTCTGGTAAGAACTACGCAAAAGATTCGCATTAACTCGTTCCAAATCAAAATTATTCTGATACCAAATTTTCAGTTTTAACCCTGCTGCCTTTTCAGGTTAACTTTAATTACAATTTTCTCTGAGTAAGAATTTTCAACACTGGCGCATTTTCACTCTTAAACTATTAAAACTCAGTCGCACAAAGTTTAGAATGAAGTTCAATTATCATAACGCTATAAAATAATACCAAAATATTTAGCATAAGTACGAGCTTTATTCAAAAATTTGAATACAATATGAGAGCAATTTTGCTAAAAACCAATTTTGTGCCTTATTAACTGATTTTCTCATATTTTTTAGTTACTTAAACCGTATTTTGTGGTTTTAATTTGAAATATAAGTACTCTGTTGCTACATCAATTATTATTTTAGTATAAAAGGCATGGGTTGTACTCAGAAAGTTACGCGCGCAAGTTTTGTCACTATAAATATTTATCTAATAGACTTTTTTTAATTGGAATAAAATATATCTTCATTCAAAAATATTAAACTAATTTTCCTGTATGAAACCTTCTAAAATTTCATTATGATGCACAGCATACTTTTGAAGATAGTTTATTGAAATAAGGCTGCCTTTTCTCCTGCTTTAAATGCTTAAAGGCAGTGTGCCCCTTAAATATGTGAAAGATTGTTCATTAGAAGTAAAATCTTCCAGATCTGCCTGAAATGTTTTTGAACTTCAGTTTGCAAGTTGGCATATGTTAACCAATAAACTTCTCGTCTATCTTTCGTTGGTTTGTTTATTTGTACGAACTAGGGGGCTCCGCCCCCTGCTCGCTTACGCTCGCCAACCCCCGGGGATTGCTACGCAATCCCATTTGGTTTGCTTCGCAAACCAACACTCCTTTTACATATGGCATTTGGTTTGCTTCGCAAACCAACATTCCTTTCGCAGAGTGAAACTATCTGAATAATTTGTATTATCCTGATTTCCCTTTACGGTCCATCACGTCACAGCGAGGGCTTCTCCCCCTGCTCGCTTACGCTCGCCGACCCCCGTGGGTTGCTACGCAATCCCGTTTGGTTTGCTTCGCAAACCAATACCTCTTACGCAAGTGATTTCACTCTTTTTTGCTTTAACACTTAATGCACCCTAAACTAATAGCCGCATCAGTAAAAAATCTTCTGCATCTTGTTCCCTGTACAATTTTAAGTAAACCCCTTTAATCTCCAAACTTTACGATGTGTACTTTGTACTTTCTCGGTAAAACGTCTGAGAAAAGAGGGAAAAAAGCGAGCCTTTTTCCTCGCCAAATAAAAAGAAATCGTTTTTATGGCAATTGTTGCTACGATAAATTTGATATCTGGCAAACCCGATAGTCAAAAATACAACCCTCCGCGAATACAATGCTCCGCGAATTTGCTAAGCGAAATAAAAAATACGAAATTTGTGTCACCAACTTTTGATTGCATCGAATTTATTTATGAACCAATTTTAAAAATAATGGTACCGTAAGAAAGAGTACAGTCTGAGGTATACTGCGCTATTTTCAAAATAAAAAACTAATAGTAATACCATATAGATATGACAGTTTTAGTTAACGGTAGTAACAAAAAGTAGCGAAAATATCCAAAGATTCCGAATTTTGTATGACCAACTTTTGATCGCATCCAATTTAATTATTAACCGATATCAAAAATAATAGTACCGTAAGAAAGAGTACATTCTGAGGTATACTGCTATATTTTAAAAATTAAAAATAATAGTAATAAAATATAGATACGGCAGTTTTAAAAAAAAGTAACAAAAATGTCCTGATTTTTCCCGAATTTCAAAAAAATATAATCAAGAACCAAATTGAAATTTAAAAAAAAACTCGACGAGTTGCAAAAATTTACGTTGAGAGGTACTCTTTAAAAAAAACTCACGGCTGAAGACTGAAAATTTGTATGTGTTTTGCTCACTCGCGGAAGAAATTTCGCTTCTTCAATTTTAACACTTAATAAACCCTAAACTAATAGCCGCATCGGAAAAAAATCTTAATAATTGTCCAGGGAATACGATGAAGAACAAACCATGTCAATTTTGTTTTTTTCCGATCAGTACTTTCTCGGGAAACCGTCTAAGAATCGAGCTAAATAGCACAGTTTTCAATTCTGCGGCGGCGGCGGTAACATTTTTTTAATATAGAGAGAAAATCCCTCTCATGTTTTTCTCTCTTTGTACAAATAAAAAAGCTCAAATTTTTACAGCAATAAAATTAAGTTGATTAAACTGGAGTAGTCTTTAGTTCGCAATGGACGGTACAGTGACCAAATCAACCATACGCCAACATCAACCATCTAATGAATAGAAGACCCTGTGGGCGGAGTCGCTGTATTAAGATCTCTGAAGAGTAAATCACGAGGGCTTACGAATTAATTTAGACAATTAGCTATCAAAGAGCTGACTAGTGTTTTTGATTACGGTGGATAACTTTAGTCAATCAATTATTATCCTTGACCGGCTAGATAAGAATAGGAGGAACAAGATGGCTGCCGTTTGATAAGGAGGCGAGGATGACTGCTGATAAGTAGAGAGGGTTAAGGGGGTGACGCTTGTCTACATTTTGCTGTAGCAACAAAATGATATAATTTTGTTGACATTTCGTTGTAGTATCGTCATGGTGATAAATGACTGATATCGCCATCTGGTGGGGGGATAAGCAACCATATTATTTAGACTTTAAAATGAATTAGGATTTTGACGAATTCGAACCGGGGACCATGAAATCAGAAGGCAACTGCACTAACCATTGAGCTGTCAGGCACTTGAGAGAAGAGAGTGTTTTGAAGGTACTGTAGTGTGCCAGAAATGGACTTGTGTATATTTTGGAGAAAGAACATAAAGCTGATCGCACATGCACCGTCAATTTCATCCAACACCAAGAGACGTTATTTACAAAACGATCCCATTCAAAAACATACATTGTATTTTTAAATGTTTATGGGTTATAGACTGTTACGAATGTAATCGAAAATAATCCTATTAATCACAAAATCATTTAGATGGAAACGGCAAAGCATAAATGATTGCAACATTACTTAAAAAAAGAATATGAAAACGCACCCACCATGCAATTTAAGGAAATAATTTGTAATTTTATGGTGCAAGGTTCTGAGAAGGACAAGCTGCACTACCACCATGAAATTGGATGAAAGACAGCCAAATCAATTACCACGAAAATAGATGAATTATTAAAGTGAAGTGAGAAATGATAACCTTTTTTCCAGGTTCATGTTACAAATACCAGTAATAACGTGAACCTTAGACTACTTTCGTTTGCTAGATGGTCTAATTTATCCACGGTACGGGAGAATACGCCCATCCACAGAGCCCTTCTTTGATTGGTCCAGCGACAAAGAAAACTTTGGCGATTTCATCATTTTTGTCATCATTATAGAAATGCATACATTTAACCTGTAGTAAGATGTTATATTGCCAAATGAGGCATCAAGATGCCAGATAGGCCAATCAAGTCAGTTTTTCACAGAGCAGCCACGTGATTACAAGTCAGCATGTTGGTCACACTCTGAAGTTCCTATAAATAGCAGTCCTCAATCTACTTATATTTCTCGTCTATGACCACGACCAGGCAACTTAAGATAACCTCGTAATCAACAACTTTATACCGTCCATTAGTTTCAAGTGATATTTTAAAAGTCTTACCTCAGTCAGTTGATTTCAAAAGTTCGATTTTCGCTGTCAGCCTTGGATAAAATGTTTTACTGTAATTTCCTTTGTGATACGGAAAGATGAACCAACTTATTCCGGGAAATCTTGGGAATGCACTCTGCTTAAAAAAATTAAAAGAATAGCTAATGGATACTTACATGAAGCATGACTGATAAAAGCCAATTATTTAAGATATGACAACACTAGCTGGCAATAGTCACATATGTGGGTTAAATAACTCAGTTATATTTATTGTGGGATTTTAAAAGCATTACAAACTATTGGGCATCCTTGAATATCATCGTAAAGCCAAGTCATCAGTTTAACAAAGTTTTCAATAGAAAGTCCATTGGTTTTGCAATTAAAAAACTTGTATTTGCGATGGAAGGTAACAACTATATGGATATTCAAAATACTTCCGATTTGGTTAAACTGAAGAGTACAGTACCATCGCCGATTGGCGATAATTATGAAGAATGGTAGCCCGTCGTAGGCTTATCCTATTAGTCTCTTGACAAAAAAAATTTTAGTCGCCAATTTGTTGAGAGACCTGTACCATGTTCTTGAGTTTCAACAATGATTAAATGGTACAGTTACACTGTACGTTTATGAGTGATGACAACGGCTTGGTGATTTTTTTTGGCACTCTTCTAGTAGCGAGTACGATAAATTAAGGCAACCCATCTGTCGTTACGGTTCCTGTGGTTTTCATGGCAACCTCGACAAACGGAAACTTAAAATTTTTATTTTGAATGTTCTAGAAAGTTCTTCCAAAAACCCTTAAAATTCGTTTGAAATTTTTTCTTTGTTCCCATTGGTTATTTTGATTTTAAAATATTCTTTGATTGTATTGGTTCTTTTAAATCTTTTTCTGTGATACCATTGGTCCATTTATTTGTACTTTGACAGTTGTGGAATTTTTATTTTATTATATTAGTTTTCACAAAAACATTAAGAGTTTTGTTTTTTTGCCATTTTCGTTTTGATTATTTTTTCACACAAGAGTTCTAACGTTATCAGGTTGTATTATTTCTTGCTTTTTTTTTTCTTTTATAAATCTTTTTCTTTTTCAACATGCCCACTGTATTTAGTGTAATTGATAAGTTTCAGAGTATATATATATATTCTTACCCAACATTCGAAGTTTAGTTCTGCTGGAACACAATTGTGTTTTGCAATGTATTTACTTATTGTGAAATTTAAAAAATATATATGCTTTTCAAAACGTTTTTAAATGTGTTTTCAAGCTTTCATTTTCCGCTGTGTAAAGAAAAATGCTTTTGAAAGAAAAAGATTTTTTAAATAATTCTCTCCTTGGCAACTTTAGAAGTGCGCCCAAAAATTGCCAAATCCGTTGCTACCACTCATAAACGTAGAGTGTAGCTGTTCCAAGAGGAAAACTTGAAAACAAATTACCGGCCAATCACCGAATTAACGTCTGAATTTTTTTTATGCCAAGTGGCCATTTGGATATGTTTATGACGGTTTACCATATTCCAAAATTATCTTCACTTGGCAATGAAGCTTAATGTCCGAGTTCTTGAGTTTAACCAAATTGTAATGCTTATTCGACAGAAAACTGACTTTCAAATTATAAATTTCCCATTCCACCAATGACGTTTTTAAAAATTGAACTATTTGACGATAGTTCAAGGTTTATAAACTTTATTGGAGAGGTTCTATACTTGTATACAAATATAATCCCTTTGTTCTATGAATAATTTTTTCGTAAAATTTTCTGAACAGGTAAATTTTAATTCCTGACTAAGTTTTCTATACTTGTATACAAATATAATCCCTTTGTTCTATGAATAATTTTTTCGTAAAATTTTCTGAACAGGTAAATTTTAATTCCTGACTAAGTTTTGTCGGAACCCGAAAAGAAGAAAATACTACCGTTCAGAAATGGAATTTCTTCAAGCTCTTTTTCTGATCCTAGAGAATCTAGAATGATTTCTCTTTACATCTGTTTAAATGTTTTCTATCTATACGCAAGACCATCTAGTTTTTCATTTCATCAGCCAAAATAAATATTTTCCCTTTGAACTAATTTAGTCTTCAGAAGACATGGTTTATATCAGAAAATACACTATTCACTAAGAAGCTTTTTCTGTCAAGCTAAATGTAGGTGGCGGTAGTACTGTTGTGGTCACAGCTTCTTTTAAGTATTCCGTATGTGACGTCCCTATGCTTTTTTTCAATGTTATCATGTCGTAAATAAGAATTCTAAAGAAAAACTAAATTCCTAATTGAAACAGAATAATTGATTGGTCAATGCCAACTATATTTATGATAAACAGATTAAACGCCAAACGGTGATGAACTACATTTTGAGATAGACTTACATTTTATACATTTCAAGATAACTCCGATATGAATCATGCTAGCGTATTTCGGTAAGAGGAAGCAAAATCTCAACCAGTTCGCTGAAAATTCCTATCATATTCGAAATGAAATATGCTTTTTACGAAAGTGACGTTTTAGAAAAATGGCAGAATTTATAACTGAAAGTATATTACTAATGAAAGATAAATTGTTTTCCAGCAGGTCAAGAAGATATTTTTGATCCATACGACATGGACAGAGAAGAGTTCAACGCAGATCTCTGCATGATCAAATTCTCCGAAAGCTGCGATCTTAAGCAGATATTGTCACGCAGGAACCACTTGGATGTGGAAATTCGATACCTGACTAACGGTCTGCAGAACATACTCTACGATAACTACACAAAATTTATAACAACATCGAGGGTGATATCCAACATCAAGGAAAACTTCGGGAAAATGTCCGAAGAGATTGAGCTTCTACATTCGAAAATGAATCGATTGGAGATCACCAGCACAGTGATTCTTGAAAATCTGCAACCGAAGAAGGATAAGACGTTGGAATTAATCAAAAGCAAGCGAAGTTTGTCAAAACTCATAGATTTGATTGATCTGGTTCCGAAATTGAAGAAATATATGGTGAACGAAGAACATATTAAAGCTGCCCAGCATTACCTAGAGGCTGAGAAACTCTTGAAGAGTTATCAGCATTTAAAATCGTTTAACGGGATATCGGAAGACAGCAGAGAAATCATTTCCACCATAAGATTCAAACTAAAAGAAAGGATAGATTGCTGTTACCATAATACTGAAGATGTGTCCATAACGATGGAACTTGTGCTGAAACTTGGAGAGGAGGTGGAAACGGTTTTGAAAGATTTCTTCTCAGTGACGAAGAAGAATTTCATTAATATATTCACCATTATTGAAAACAGTTGGGATGTTGTCCCATCTACTGCGCAGAGTAGTATCACAGAGGGTGAATCCAAAGTTTCCAGGCTTTGTAGTTTAAGCCTGAGCTATCTGGACATTCTGTCCAATGTCGTTACAGTTGTCAGAAATGTATTCTTAAGGAGGAATTCTGCAAAAACATACCTCTGTGCAATTACAGTGTTGGGAGATTTCATGACAACAAGCATCGAAGAACTATTCGAAAAGCTAAGAATAAGGTTTCGAGATTTATTCAGCGAAATCAACGATGAAATCTTGGCAAATATTCTAGACCAACTTTATCGTCGATGGTACGATTGTTGCCTGCTTGTCCCGAACTCTGAAATCGCTAAGCAGGGCACCCTAGTTATCCTTGACGTTTGTAGAGAAAGATGTGATTATCTCCGTCGAGCAATGGAATCGGATTTCAAAGCGTGTCTTGATGAATTGCTAAAGAAAAGTTCTGGTAAGTTTCCCTGCTTAGATAAATCGATCGTGTGGTTCAGTTCGTCTGTTGAGGACATTCTTAAGCCTCTCCTGAATTCATTAAGCCCTTACGTCCAACCAGAACACAAGTACAGCAGAAATATTCAGTTCCGAAAAGTGTTCTACAAAACTCTAGTCCGCGAAGGCGTATTCGTGTCATTCATAAGATTTATGAACAGATATACATCTATGCTAAACACTGACAAAATGACATCGAGGCATGATCCCGCTGTTACAAGAATACACTTATTGTACTCAATATACGCTCTGGAACTGAGTCAGAACAAAGTTGAGAAACTTCTAACTACAATCGACGACAGATTCCATTCTTCTTCACGAGACCTGGCCATCACTCCGGTGTCTGAAATTGTGACAGACTGTAAAGCAACGTCCAAGAAGATGCTCAATCGGTTCGTTCGCGTGTGGCATTGGACGATGTCCACCATGTTCGAGAAAAGCATCGGAAATAAAAACTGGCTGGATATGAAAGAACCTAGGAAGGTCGTCTCTGTCGTTCGAAGAGTCGCGGAGGAATTCGACGCAGTTGCGCACGACATCGAATTGCTTCTGGGACGCGAAAAGTCGTCAGTAACAGGCAGAGCAAACTTTTCGAATGCGTGTCTGAGTGTCGTTTCACGCACTAGCTCTCCTGGTCAAGAATCTGCGGACGATAGAGTCATCAATCGAATATCTAAACTCTTCTCAAAATCTCCGATGTATTTCGAAACCGTTGAGTTCACCAGTGATTCGATATTAAGCTGCATAATGGAATTGAACTTGAAATGTCTTCTGGAACACGTTCGTCAGAGAACATTCAACTGTTTCGGCCTACAGCAAATGCAGGTTGATTTACATTATTTGGAGAATCGAGTTCTGCTGCATCTGAGAGACGAAGAGCACTTTATTTCACTTTTTGATGACGTCATTTCGAGTTGTTACAACAGGACTATCCAGCCAGAGTTCATGAACTATCATGTTGTTTCTGCGATTTGTCAAACTTTCTAACAACTTTGTAACTTTTGAGGCATTTACCTGGTCTTGTGATTGGAAATAAAAGTTTAGAATTATTTAAAACGCGCTATGTTCATTGCGAATTAAAGATTTTTATATGAGGTCCAATTACTCCTAATTTATTAAAAAATTTGAAAAAATCATATCCGAATGAGATTTAAATAATGTCATCCCATGTGATAACATTCATTTTGAGAATAAATTGTTGCATCATAATCATGGATTTATTTCAAATTTTTATCATAGATAGACATGGCAAGGAAACCCATAATTCTAAATTTTTTCTTTATTTTGTTCAACGATAGTTTAAAAATTGGTCAATTTTGCAAAATGATGGCAAGCTTGGATTTGCCGCACTGTCCATAAACTATCCTAGAACTGAGAGTTCAAATTTTATAATTTTGGTACTAAATGGAAGCGATTTATTTCAGAAATGTTTATAAAACACAAAAATAGCTGATTTTTATTGGTGGATTTTTTATACGGAGTGGAAAAATCCCTTTTAAAAACAGTCAACTTGAAAGAGTTATAGAAAAATAAATCCTAATATTTTTCTCTTAAACTTTGAAAATGCTATTTAGCATATCGTCGACAGAGCAAAAAGTCATCAACTGACATTTATTCGGAGACACGAAATGTTTATTTTCATGGTAAGAAATACAATTTCATATTTCATATATCTCTTAAAAAGATAAATAGCACTATCAAAGTAATCATAATTTTTATTTTTTGACCTAAAATCTATTAGTTTCTCTTTAAACAGGATAATAATAACAAAAATCCGTTATCGTTAGTTAATGAGTATCTGCCTAGAACCGACGAAATATACTTTAATCTGATAAAAATTCAAAGCAAAAATTTTTGATTTCGGAATGAAAGTTATTCTAATGATAGCATACGAAACGGTGGTCATTTACAGTGAAAAAAATATCATAAGTTAAAAACAAATGGTCAAATTTGAATTTTTATGAAGTTCTAATTCTAAGCAGGCTCACATTAAATGTTTGTGTGTATATGAATAGATTAAATTATAGTCCTGAATAATTTTTAATTTACTTTATCTCATGGTGTCTTGGGGAAAAGTTTAAAGAATTATTGAAAAAAATTACTTTATTTTCTGTTAAGTTTTTTTTTCAAGGTGATTCGGAATTTGCAAGACAAACTTTAAGTGGTGTTATGTTAGAGCGCACTAAAAGAATAATATATTTTGTGTATCGCATTGTATGGGCCAAAGTGAAGCGTTTAGACAGAAACACAAGAATTTCTAAATTCTTTCTTGGTGCGATTCTTATAGCTTTCAAGGTACAACTGCTGTACAGGTCGTAGTCTAAATTCCATCTTGACGTGATCACGGTACAACTTATTTGCGTCAACTGTTGTCTAAAGGTGAGAGAGAGAAGATTGTAATAAGTGCGATTCTTATAACTTTTAAGGTACAACTGCTGTACAGGTCGTAGTCTAAATTCCATCTTAACGTGATCAAGGTACAACTTATGCACGTCAACCGTTGTATAAAGGTAAGAGAGAGAAGATTGTAAAAAGTGCGATTCTTATAACTTTTAAGGTACAACTGCTGTACAGGTCGTAGTCTAAATTCCATCTTAACGTGATCAAGGTACAACTTATGTACGTCAACCGTTGTATAAAGGTAAGAGAGAGAAGATTGTAAAAAGTGCGATTCTTATAACTTTTAAGGTACAACTGCTGTACAGGTCGTAGTCTAAATTCCATCTTAACGTGATCAAGGTACAACTTATGCACGTCAACCGTTGTATAAAGGTGAGAGAGAGAAGATTGTAATAAGTGCGATTCTTATAACTTTTAAGGTACAACTGCTGTACAGGTCGTAGTCTAAATTCCATCTTAACGTGATCAAGGTACAACTTATGCACGTCAACCGTTGTCTAAAGGTGAGAGAGAGAAGATTGTAATAAGTGCGATTCTTATAACTTTTAAGGTACAACTGCTGTACAGGTCGTAGTCTAAATTCCATCTTAACGTGATCAAGGTACAACTTATGTACGTCAACCGTTGTATAAAGGTAAGAGAGAGAAGATTGTAAAAAGTGCGATTCTTATAACTTTTAAGGTACAACTGCTGTACAGGTCGTAGTCTAAATTCCATCTTGACGCGATCAAGGTAGAATTTCTTTACGTCAACCGTAGTCTAAATCTAAAGGTGAGAGAGAGAGAGAGAGAGAGAGAAGATTGTAAAAAGTGCGATTCTTATAACTTTTAAGGTACAACTGCTGTACAGGTCGTAGTCTAAATTCCATCTTAACGTGATCAAGGTACAACTTATGTACGTCAACCGTTGTATAAAGGTAAGAGAGAGAAGATTGTAAAAAGTGCGATTCTTATAACTTTTAAGGTACAACTGCTGTACAGGTCGTAGTCTAAATTCCATCTTGACGCGCTCAAGGTAGAATTTCTTTACGTCAACCGTAGTCTAAATCTAAAGGTGAGAGAGAGAGAGAGAGAGAGAGAGAAGATTGTAAAAAGTGCGATTCTTATAACTTTTAAGGTACAACTGCTGTACAGGTCGTAGTCTAAATTCCATCTTAACGTGATCAAGGTACAACTTATGTACGTCAACCGTTGTATAAAGGTAAGAGAGAGAAGATTGTAAAAAGTGCGATTCTTATAACTTTTAAGGTACAACTGCTGTACAGGTCGTAGTCTAAATTCCATCTTGACGCGATCAAGGTAGAATTTCTTTACGTCAACCGTAGTCTAAATCTAAAGGTGAGAGAGAGAGAGAGAGAGAGAAGGTTGTAATAAGTTTGATTCTTATAACTTTTAAGGTACAACTGCTGTACAGGTCGTAGTCTAAATTCCATCTTGACGCGATCAAGGTAGAATTTCTTTACGTCAACCGTAGTCTAAATCTAAAGGTGAGAGAGAGAGAGAGAAGGTTGTAATAAGTTTGATTCTTATAACTTTTAAGGTACAACTGCTGTACAGGTCGTAGTCTAAATTCCATCTTGACGCGATCAAGGTAGAATTTCTTTACGTCAACCGTAGTCTAAATCTAAAGGTGTGAGAGAGAGAGAGAGAAGGTTGTAATAAGTTTGATTCTTATAACTTTTAAGGTACAACTGCTGTACAGGTCGTAGTCTAAATTCCATCTTGACGCGATCAAGGTAGAATTTCTTTACGTCAACCGTAGTCTAAATCTAAAGGTGAGAGAGAGAGAGAGGTTGTAATAAGTTTGATTCTTATAACTTTTAAGGTACAACTGCTGTACAGGTCGTAGTCTAAATTCCATCTTGACGCGATCAAGGTAGAATTTTTTTACGTCAACCGTAGTCTAAATCTAAAGGTGAGAGAGAGAGAGAGAGAGGTTGTAATAAGTTTGATTCTTATAACTTTCAAAGTACAACTGCTGTACAGGTCGTAGTCTAAATTCTATCTTGACGCGATCAAGGTACAGCATTTTTACCAACCTTAGTTTAGAGGTTAAGGTTGTAATAATTTGGCGTAGATTAGTGTGTAAAACCAACATCCACCACGTATCGTGCAAGATGTATTGTAATTACCTGTATCTGTGTATCAGAATCTGACCGGAGCGGTCCTTCGGATACCGACAATAAATCAGGAGACATTCGCAGTCGAGGCATCTCCTCGATTAAATCACCCGTCCTGGTTTCCTCAATCAATTAACCGCTCTGTGATTAGGCGAGGCGGAAAAGATGCTATCACCAGCGAGTCGAGGTGCAAAAAAACACGGGGATGGTTCTGTACAAAGTCGTTCTGTAAAGTAACCGAGGGACATCCCACCAAGCAGACAGCTGATGGCAAAAGATGGAATGATGACCTCTAGATCGATTGATCGCTTGTCCCTCGGGAATGGAATTAATTTCTCTTGCCCCAGTGTATGCCTGTTTTGATGGAGAATTTTTTGATAAAAAAAACTCTTTTAGGTTTTTATTGTTGATCAGGGTTCGTCTGGCCCAGAAAACACCCAAGACTAAGATATAGTTTATTCCAAAAGTAGTTAGGTTGGTTGCTTTCGGGTTTTATGGTGATAGGGCCATATTTGGCCATATTCCGAGATGGCTTCGGTCCACATTAACTCGTTTCAATAATTTTCCACTATAATTACATTCATATCGAAAACTTTTAACAGATTATTGTTGAACTCGTTAGTTGTAAAGCTCGTTAGGCAAAAGTTACAACGGACTCTAGAAATCGCTAATTTCTTTTTACTATTTGTGGTGTTATCGTATGCAATAAGTGCGAATTGAATATAAGAGCGCTTGATATGTTCATTGTTCCATGAATATTTACTACTCAAATTACTCAGAATAGTAAGTCAATTAATAATTTTCACATTTCACATCGTCATATCACAAAAACTCAGTTGTACAGAAATAGCTTAAAACTAGATTTCAAATAATAATTCTAAACGGAACATCTTTAACAAAATGAAATTTAATTGGTTTTGCTAGGTATAGAATATTAATCATGATTTAATTATCGTATGCACTTTTTCAGTAAGTCTCTGCATAAATATCGATTGCACTTTATGCTGTTTTATAAATATTATCGCTTGCATGTCTCGTTTCCTTACATCTATGTGTCAATATTTAATATGAATTGTGGGTAAGAAATTTCTCGTAGAAGTATTGAAATATTTTATTCAAATTTAACCATAATGGGAGAATGGATAAAAAATTATCTACGTCATCGAAAGTCTTATCCTTTACATAGTAGGATGTTTCTTAAGTGTAGCAGAGCTCGCTGTAGCCCGGTTGGAAGAGTGGCAGATTAGGAACAAGAGGTTTAAGAGTTCGAAACTCGATCCATCCGAGGACCGTCGTATACGTGAAGGCTAGCGCGCGTTAAATATAACGTGGTCTCAACTGCCCTCACGTTGGCGTGATGTAGAAGTTTTGAGAGTGGGAAGCCAGCTCTGGTGTTTACTCCTACATTTGACCGTGGTTTAAAATTACGAGGTGTTGTCCTCGATTCCTTCCCTTCTGTATTGATTTCGGACCGTATGAATGTATTTAGAAATTGGTTTAATAGTTCACTCTTTCTTCCGGTTCCCTCCCTAAATGTCGTCTCGTCATCTGACCGTGGTTCAAAATTACGTGGTGTTGTCCTCGATCTTTCCTTAGGGGATTGATCCCGGACCCTCGTCAATACCTAGTTGTGTTCCTCTAGTATGACGTTAATTAAAAGTTACCAAAACATTATTGCACAAAATGTTGTTGCGTTAAATGAGCGTTATATTTAATGATTTTGGCAACTGTTTTCCGTCTATTGTCGAAATCAGACGCATGGTTTATCTTTAATGATGGTGGTTACAAATTATGAGGTGTCCTCGTTTCTTTCCCTTCTGGATTGATCCCCGACAATAATTCATTATGTTGCTCCAATGCGACGTTAATTCATATATATCTATCTACCAACTACTTACCTCTGATATAGCTCAAGGGCGTTGTGCGGAAGCTTAGAGAGTAGGGTGCCAGCTCAGGTGTTGACCTTGTCATCTCACCGTGGTTCAAAATGAAGAGCGGTTGGCTTTGGATAGTTCCCTTTGGGACTGATCCCGTGACGGTCAATAGTCCACTGAGTTGCTCCAATGTGACGTTAATTCAACCACCAACCTACCTAAATTTTATGATTTAGTTATGTTTAGTTATGCTGCCGTGATTTCTTTATGTTAGTACAGCCTATCTGGCTCGATATCATTCAAACGCAACAATCGTAAACAACGGGTAGAACATTATTTAGGGGAACGTCATCGCATTAATCGACATCACGTCGCAATTTAATACCCACCATTACGCTCAGCCTGCAGCACTGAATCCGTTCGTTTATTCCATCTCATTCGAGCGCTATTATTACAGTTTTATTCCTGCCATCACACCTGTGGCATGCGACGAAAATCGGCGATCCTCCCCTCCCCCTCCAAGGAGTCACTAAAGAGATCAAGGTGTAGCGCGAGAATTCCGGGAAGCGAAGATAAGGCACTCTTTAACACTGACATCGCTTTGCAAAAAAAGGTGTTGCAACAGGTCGGCAACTCGACGTGATGTTGGAGAGGTGAGAAAACCGGGGCTGGGCGATAGCGATCTTTACCCGAGACGAGCGAGTGTCAATTGTGCTCATGAATTATGTAGGCCGCGGCATATATGTAAACATGCTTCCAGCGCGGATTGACGGCTATCATTAGATGGAGAGGTTCTGCCGCTTAACAATCTCGGCGCAACAGCGGGCGACCTCCGGATAAGGGGCGATTTAAACATTGACGCCCAAGTCAGAAGGAGACAACTGCCTTCGCAATTGCCCAATTACAGGGCCAGTTGAAGGAAGGTTGTGTTTACATGAGAGAGAAAACCACTCCGTTCCTTTGGAATACCAACTCCCAGAGGGGTTCACACGCATAATTCCACCTCTGCATGACTTCTAAGCGATATTGATGTTCTTGAGAAATAGAATTTTTCCAAAGGATTCTATTCTAAGGAAAGAGAAATGGAATATATCCGAAGCTTCCTATTGTAAGGAAAGGAGCAAAGGAATATTTCTAAAAGATTTCATTCTAAGGAAAGGAGTAATGGAAAGTTTCCAAGTACTCCTACTGTAAGGAAAGGAGCAACGGAATCTTTTCCAAAAGATTCCATTCTAAGAAATGGAAAAATGGAAAGTTTCCGAAGATTCCTACTGTAAGGAAAGGAGCAATGAAATCTTTCCAAAAAAATTCCATTCTGAGAAAGAGGTAATGGAATGATTCCAAAGATTCCTACTGTAAGGACAGGGGCAATGAAATCCTTCCAAAAGATTCCATTCAAAGGAATGGAGTAATGGAAAGTTTCCAAAGATTCTTGCTGTAATGAAAGCAGCAATGAAATCTTTCCAAAAGAATCCATTCTAAGGAAAGGAGTAATGGAATGTTTCTAAAGATTCCTACTGTAAGGAAAGGTGCAACGGAATCTTTCCAAAGGACTCTATTCCTTAGAATTAATTAGGATTTCCTTAGAATGGAATCTTTCGAAAGGAATCTGTTCTAAGGAAAGGAGTAACGGAATGTTTACAAAGATTCCAACTGGAAGAAAAGGAGCAGGGAAATAAATCTTTCCAAAAGATTCCATTCTAAGGAAAGGAGTAACGGAAAGTTTCAAAAGATTCCATTCTAAGAAAAGGATTAACGGAAAGCTTCCAAAGATTCCTACCCACCTATTTAGATAACACTTTGACATCAAAATATCCAATAAGATAATAATTATGCAGCAGGTTTTAACCCTATCGGCTATCTCGTGATATTCCGCCATTAGAAGAAAACAGGCCAGGTCTTGATGTACGAGATATCTCGACGTTAGAAAAAAACTAATCAGATCTCGAAATCATAAAACAAAATGGCGAAATCTTGATGCTGAGGTATCTTGTCATGAGCAAAATCGGTCAGATCTTGATGGACCAGATATTGCGTGAAAACCGCTTATAGGGTTAATGTAACCCTATAGAATTTGTATACACCT
The DNA here is from genome assembly GCA_947359465.1 of Metellina segmentata. NCBI lineage: Eukaryota > Metazoa > Arthropoda > Arachnida > Araneae > Tetragnathidae > Metellina > Metellina segmentata. Next base: position 19,674,869 of record OX375874.1, read on the forward strand.
AACTAAACTTAAAACATTTCAAGGGCCTGGATCACTAAGTATCTTCGAATGGTGTGAATAGAGAAATATCTTTCAGCATCACTGAAGATAAAGAAGCGCTTGTGGTTGTGCCTACTTAGAGTAAACAACGTGTTCCCCCAGACAGTACCCGCGGTACCCTAGTGATATTTCCTTTTCCCATGGGATTTACTGCAGTAAACACGAGGGTCGCACTCCTGGGACACCCTAGTGATGTTTCTTTTTCCCATGGGCTTTATTGCAGTAAACACGAGGGTCGCACTCCTGGGGTACCCTAGTGATGTTTCCTTTTCCCATAGGGTTTACTGTAGTATACACGAGGGTCGCACGCCTTTGTACCCTAGTGATGTTTCTTTTTCCCATGGGGTTTATTGCAGTTAACACGAGGGTCGCACTCCTGGGGTACCCAAGATATTTTCGTTTCCCACAGGGTTTACTGTAGTAAACACGAGGGTCGTACACCTGAGGTACTTAAGCGATCTTTTTCTACTTACATCCCTATTACAGTAGAACCTCATTATAACGGGTTAATACAGGCTGAAAGTCGTCCGTTTTAATGAAACTCCGGTTTATAACAAATAATTCTTATAGGTATGTAATACAACAAGGTGTACTACATCAATGAAAGTACAGTAGTTAGCTATAAAAAGTGTTTATTATCTATCAAATACAAATAGCCTTCAACATAAGTTAAATTGAAAAAGACGTGTACGTATACGCTACATTCATCTTTAGAACAAGAAGGTTGATTGCTGTTGGTTGTTGATTGCTGATCATGTTGATTACTTACTTTCACTGTGACACGATTCCCTGTCTTTCATCACGTTGGTTACGAACACAGATAGGTTGCAAGAACAGTTCGTCTTGTGTTCTAGTTGCTACTTGTTCTAGTGGACGAACATCGATGGATGACAGTGTCTGTGAACTGATACGATCAAGAACATGAAATATTGGGTGCGATTCTGAAAAAGAATATGCCTAAATATAGAATTGTTTTACAATTCGGAGGAGTCATACATGTTTTAGCACCGGACGGTGCGGCGTGTATTTCGAAACTTTATATTGTATTGTAAATAAATGTCCACGTACAATTTAGGTGTGCAGTGTCCCTCTGTTCTTGGTCACTTCTACACACACTGTCAAACAAAATAGACACAGTTCGGTCACACTGCTCTGACACATTGGTTTGAAAAAGTAATTTATTTTACTGTTGTGTTTTTTTGCTGCTTATTTCTTCTAACTAACGTAGGTGCCCTAAGGCAGTGGTCCCTCAACCCCCGGGCCGGTACCGGTCCGTGGATCAAATGGCACCGGGCCGCCCAACGAACATTAAATTATTTCCATTTTATTTACTGTGGTGTATTTCTCTCGGGTTTGTGCGGTTCTTATCTATGAAATGTCCACTCAAATTAGGAGGCGGTAAATCAGAACTTGAAATTTGTTCTGTTACTAGAGATTCAATTATGATTTCTGAATGTCTCTATTTATCCAATTTTGACAAATGTGACAACTGTTTTCAAGTTGGCAGACAAAGTAGCTGCATATAAAGCCAAACTGAAGTTGTGGGGACGGCGCGTGAACAGAGGCATTTTGGACATGTTTCAGACATTAGTGGGGATTTTAGGCGAGACTGAGCCTAAACATTCATTCTCCCAGTTGGTGCACGATCACCTGTCTTTGCTTTTAAAAGAGCACAACAGACCCAACCACAAAATACCCGTGGACTAGTAAGGAATGAATCCGCGATCCATTTGTCAACAAATCAGGCGAATCTAGCATGTCTGTGCAAGAAGATCAACTGCTGGAGATTGCAAATGAAGGCGGCCTTAAAATTACGTTTGAGACAACTCTGCTGGTGTTCTGGATTAAAGTCATATCGGAAAACCCTGATATTGCCACCACAGCACTTAAATCCCTATTGCCATTTCCGACAACCTATCTGAAGCGGGGTTTTCTGCAGTGACAGCAACCAAAACAAAACAACGGTATAAACTGGACATGAGCAACACACTTCGGGTGTCACTGTCTCCTATTACCCCCAGATGAAACCGTCTCGTTGCAAATAAACAAGCTCAGGGTTCTCATTGATTTAGCTTTCTAGTGAGTTAAAATGTTAAATCACTTTATATTCATTTTTTGGTGTAACTGTATTTTATTTTGAAGGCATGTTTCAATACAATCAAATTAAAAATTTAAATCAAAACCAATCTAAAATAGAAACAATCAACTTAACCCTCTCAGCGGGCCGCGTTAAAATTATCAAACGTTGATCCGGTCCGCGGCGATAAAAAGGTTGGGGAGCACTGCCCTAAGGTGTTAATAATAAGCAAACACATTTTCATTTGCCGATTGTTCAACATATTGAATAACAAAATTTAAATGATCTTTCACTTCACTCACTGTCTTTTATAAGCAACGTCCGTTGTAATAAGGTCCGTTATAACGAGGTTCTATCGTTCTATATTCCTTAATCCTTCTTTTCCCCTTTCATAACTTTTACTCGACGTAATCTTATGTTCGGTGCAGTTTGACCAAAATAAAACGGCCAAAACAACCAACCCCGCAGACAGGTTGATTCAGGGAAGGACCAATGGGTCAGTTGATACCTTGATCTTGAAACTCTTTTCTACTTGCCTTTTTTATTATTCTTACCTCGATTGAAAAGAATTTCAGGAAAACTTTCAAATGCGTTTCAAATTACGTAATTAAGACCACGTTAGCCAGGTTGGAGGAGCAATAGATTAGCAACCGGAGGGTTACGAGTTCGAATCCAACCAAGAACCGTCGTGTACAAGAGAGATTGGTGCACGTTAAATCTGCCGAGGCCTCAAATGTCCACACGTTGGCGTGGTGTGGAAGTTTGATGAGTGGGGTGCCAGATCAGGTGTGACCTCGTCATCTGACCGTGGTTCAAAATTACGTGGTGTTATCCTCGGATTTTTGTCCTTTGGATCGGATCCCGGACCGTTGCAGCAGTACGACGTTTATTAAAATACCTACCTACCTCAAATTACGTGAAAGGAAATTAAATGCTCATTTAAGCTTTTAAATGATATTTATGGACGGTATCAAAACCACTCATATGCATTTTCGACTGTACATTAATTTTCCACGTTCTGCACTAAACCTTGTTAATCCTTGTTCTGTATTAATCCCAAACCATGAACTAAATAGCTTAAAGCGATATTTACATTTTCAGTACAACTTAAATGTCACGCAGCCGTGAAGTGAGTGCCGTAACCCAGCAAGTAGAATATCGAATTAAGAACCGCACGATTGCGTGCTCGAAAGTCAATCCAAGCAAAAACCACCGTGTATGGAGGCTGGTGCACGTTTAATCTCTCGTGATCTCAATTATCCTCACGTTGGCGTGGCGTAGAAGTTTGAAGAAAAGTGGGCTGCCAGCTCATGTCTTCTTCTCGTCATCTCACCGTGGTTCAAAATGAGAGTAAGTGGATAGTTCATATCGGGGCTGATCCCGTGACAGTCACCAATAGCCCTTTGTGTTGCTCTAGTGAGATGTTGATTCAACTACCTACCCTATATGCCGAGCCTTTAACCATGTTTTGTGGGAGGAGAGTTGGATACCAGCTCAGGTTTGCCTCATCATCTGACCGTGATTCAAAATTGCGTGATGTTGTCTTCGGTCTTTCCATTTGGGGATTGATCCCGGACCGTTGTCAATAGCCGTTGTGTTGCTCTAGTACGACGTTAATTAAAATTACCTTACCTTACCTCGAAACAAAATGTGTAGTTTCGGAGAGGTGGCGAAGATTGCTTCACGGAGATTTCACCAGAGTGGAACTACTCTTCCTAGCTAGAAACTAGACGTCATAAGCACCACTTCAGTTATGCTACTGGGATCGGTTGGTTGTTTGGGGTTTTTATGGTTCAAGGGTCATATTTGGACAAGCTGCGCCAAATGCAGGGCAACGTTAAGTACAAAATGTCGTGAACGGGAGAAAAAAGGAGGTATTGTGGAACGGAATAGTGGGATGATAGCAGAAAATATATCTCAGGGTCCCGCGAGATCACGATCCCCATGTTTACTAAAGACAGTGATACCCACGGGAGCCGACCAACCGGTATAGTGGTTAAGGTGTTAGCCTCTAGATCGGAAGGTTCATGGTTCGAATCCGGGTCCGGGCATGGGTGTTTGTAAACGTATGGTGTAGAGGCGGCTGGTGCACCTTAAATCTGTCGTGGCCGAAAGTCCTCACGTTGGGTTGGCGTGGAAGTTTGGAGAGTGGGGTGCCAGCTCAGGTGTTGCTTCGTCATCTGACCGTGGTTCAAAATTACGAGGTGTTGTCCTCGAATCTTTCCCTTAAGGGACTGATTCCGGACCGTCGTCAATAGCCCGTTGTGTTGCTCTAGTACGACGTTAACTAAAATTACCATTACCATTACCATTACCATTACCCACGGGAAAAGAAACGATCACTTGAATGCTTCTGGTCCGTGAAGGCACACCTGAAGAAGATCTGCTCCCGAGGGTTTGGGGACCCGGTAGGTGGAGTAACGGATTAGCAACTGGACGGTTGCGAGTTCGAATCCAACCAAAGACCGTCGTGTACAATAAAGGCAGGTGCACGTTAATCTCTCGTGGCATCAAATCTTCTCACGTTGTCGTGTTGTGGAAGCTTGAAGAAGAGGAGTGGCAGCTATGGTGTTGCCTGGTCAGATGACTGTGGTTCAAAATTGCGCAATGTGGTCCTCGGATTTCCCTTTGGGATTGATTCTGAACCATCGCCAATAACCCGTTGTGTTGCTCCAGTGTGACGTTAATTTAAAAAATACCTGCCCATGAGGGTTATGCTAATAGGGTTCGCTTTTAAACACTTTTGTCATCAGGGACACATCTCCTATGAGTGTGTACGAGCCGCACTGAGTTAGCAAACTCAACGGGAATACTTTACTGTCTTTGGTAAACACGTGGATAGCGCTCCCGGGATACCCAAGCTATCTTTTCCAGCTTTCCTCCCATTGTTCCGCTCCCAGTTCCTCTTTTTACACCTTTCTCGATAATTTTTATTTGACGTTATCCTGTTTTCGGATCACCTAGGCCAGTGTTTCCCAAAGTGTGGTACGCGTACCCCCAGGGGTACGGCAAGAGTTTGGTGGGGGTACGCGTTGCACCGGAGTTTGGAGGGGATACTGCACTGTGCTTAGCTGCGCCTAATTATACGTTCTCATGAGTCAAGTCAAGACAGTCTTGTGAGGCGTGAGATGGTCCGGAGTGACACGGCGGAAATGTACCACACTTCGTTACAGAAACAACTCACTTTGTTAACCCTCCGTCGGGCGCAACCGTTCCCCACTCCTCTCGAAGAAGGGGTAGAAATCTACTTATTCTAGTAGTCTCTTTTCTTTACCAGATGTTTGGACCCAACCTTTTAATTTTATTCGCGCGCTTCGTGGACAGCTGTTAGCGCCATTTGATCTCTCAGGCATATTGCGCCCGAATGCGTTACACATATAAAGGTAGGTTACAAGGCAAAGAAATTTCATTGTTTCACGTTCAAGATAAAGTGAACGCTGCCATCGCAAAACTAAAGTTATGGCAAAAGAGAGTTGGTAATGGAGAAGCAGACTCGCTTCCCTCTCTTCATGCGTTTATAACAAGTTCGACTACTAAAATTGATGCTGATACTCTGAAATGCATAACACAGCATTTGGAGAGTTTGCAAGTGGGCTTGAAAAACTATTTCCCTGATTTAACTAAAAATATTTAATGGATAAGATATCCGTTTAACATTAACACAACACCCATGCCAGAGGATTTGTCGGAAGAAGAGCAATTGTTGGAATTGTCGTCAGACGGATTCTTGAAAAATAAACATAAGGAGAGTACTTTAACATCATTCTAGTTACAAATGCAACCTGTGTATCCGGTTTTAACAGAAAAAGTTCTAAACTACATCTTGCCTTTTCCAACTTCATATTTATGTGAAGTTGCTTTTTCAGCATTTGTAGACATTAAGTCGAAAAAAAAGGAACAGACTATTGGACGTGGAACCACATCTCAGATTAAAATTAACAACCAGGGAACCAAATTATGACGATCTGTTATCTCAGCACAAACAATTTCATCCTTCTCATGGATCCAAATAAACGTTATTTATAATATAACTTTTATTTATGTTTTATTATGAATAATTTTATTTCTCTTTTCTTATTATTTTTTGTATGTCACAAAAAAAGAAAAAATAACATTTTGACTGTCATTAAAATGCATCCATTTTTTTGACGAGGGGTACTCAGCGTTACGAAAATTTTAGAGGGGGTACACATACTTCAAAAGTTTGGGAAACACTGACCTAGGCCATCATATGTGACACTTACGCCACAAAACCCTTAAACAAGGAATCAACCCATCTAAACACTTTCACTTGCATATCAACGCTGCTCAAAACACTTAAGCTGGTAACAAAAGTCACATAACATTATACCAAAGTGTAAAAAGTAATGACAACAGATGCCATGCATGCAAACAATGTAGAACTTCAGTCTTTAATGCTCACAAGAGAATGAGATATGAGAACCCACATGAAAAGGAAGCTACAATTTTGAGGTTCATAGCGAACATTAAACTCTAGGTATAATCTCCCATCAAACTTATTTAAAACTAATCATTCACCTGGGAGTAACGATTACAAGTATGAATTTGTGAGTTATAATGAGCTAAATCAGTCATTTTATGACACACCTTTTCACCTCAGGGTGAAAAGTCTCGAGTCGTTGTCTGTTGAAGGAAACCCCTGCTTTCCATATTTTAAAAACATATTGCATTACTTTTTACAGATACAGCTAATTAGTTGATTAGATATTCTTCGTCTATTCATTTATAGCGTTTTCCTCAAGTATCAAGGGGCCGTTGTAGCTCGGTTGGAAAAGTGGCGGATTAGCTTCCTGAGAGTTGCGAGTTCGAAACTCTATGCGATCCAAGACCATAGAGCAGAAAGTGCTGAAACTGCATGGTTCATGCAATTAATTTGATTATATATGTAGGAAAGATCATCAGACTCAATTCCACAAGTGATGAAAAAATATTGAAAGAATTCATGAATGCTTTGCACCTTTCTATTCTAAGCAAATGTGGAAATAAAGATTTGCTTATTTTGTCCTTAAATGTGATGGATTTTTTTTATCCAACAACTCGGAAATCATGTTAGCCTGAGAGGGCTACGTTAGCCTGGTTGGAAGAAAGACGGATAAGCACTCAGGAGTTCAAAACTCGGTCCAACCCAAGTCCATCGTGTACGCTGAGTCTGGTGCACGTTCAATCTTTCGTGGTCTCAAATGTCCTCACGTTGGTGGGGTGTGGAAATTTGAGGAGTGGGGTGCCAGCACAGGTGTTTACTTCGCCATCTGACCGTGGTTCAAAATGACAAGGTGTTGTCTTTTGTATCTTTCTCTGCATTCACCACAGAAATAAAGTTGCTGCTCGATCAGACCTGTTAGAATCACTAGCGCGTCTTTCTTGGAATGGCTCCGCGTTGCGTGGACGATTATATTTAAGACCGTAGGTAGATCGGTAGATTTTAAACTTGTAAAAAGTGAATCGATTCTTCAGTTCGATTCTTTCGTAACTTGTTTTGATCCACAGTGAGCAATGATTACATTATTTACTTGTTAAAATACTACCAGAACTGGACCCGAGGTGGGGAAATGTATTAATACTCAAAATAATTTGAACACGTTTGTGAATTTACCGTTCCCTTCGTGATGAAAATCGAATTGCATTTCGAATTCATTCATTCAATAAATGTGCTTCAAAATTATTGAAGACACGAAAAAAGACTACCAGACAAGTAAATAATCATAGCTCACTGTAGATCAAAACAAGTTACGAAAGAATCCAACTGAAAATCGATTCACTTTTCACGAGTTTAATATCTACCGACCTACCTACGGTCCTAAATAGAATCGTCCACGTAACGCGGAGCCATTCCAAGAAAGACGCGCTAGTGTTAGAATCCCCTCTGATAAAATAGGATAGCAAAATACACTTCCTATGGTAAAACATAACATAAAATACACATATGGTAAAATAGGAAATGGTAAAATATACTTCCCTATGGCAAAATACAAAAATGTAAAATACACTCCCTTTGGTAATATAGGAAAATAAAAAATGCACTCCCTATGGTAAAATAGGAAAGGGTAAAACATGCTTACTTATGGTAAAATAGAGTTATATAAAATATAACCTATTTGGTAAAATAGAATAAGGTAAAATACACTCGCCTATGAAAAGTTGGTTAGACATTTCAATGTGGTAAAATAGAAATAAGATAAAAAATACACTATCCTTTGGTAAAATAGAATAACATCAAATACACTATCCTTTGGTAAGATAGGAAAAGGTGAAATAAACCGTACTTTGGAAAGTGGGTAAAACAATACACACTGCCCTATGGTAAAATAGGAAAAGGTGAAATAAACAACCCTAAGGAAAATGGGCAAAACAATACAGTCTCACCAATGGTAAAATAGGAAACGGTGAAATAAATAGCCCTATGGAAAGTGGGTAAAACAATACACACTCCCCTATGGTGAAATAAAAATAAGATAAAATTTTCACTATCTTATGGTGAAATAGGAAAACGTACCAGGTCCCCTTTGGACAACAGACTGTGTCTGGAACAATAAATAGCCTTATGGAAAGTGGGTAAAACAATACACACTCCCCTATGGTAAAATAAAAATAGGATAAAATTTTCACTATCTTATGGTGAAATAGGAAAACGTACCAGGTCCCCTTTGGACAACAGACTGTGTCTGGAACAATAAATAGCCCTATGGAAAGTGGGTAAAACAATACACACTCCCCTATGGTAAAATAAAACTAAGATAAAATTTTCACTATCTTATGGTGAAATAGGAAAACGTACCAGGTCCCCTTTGGACAACAGACTGTGTCTGGAACAATAAATAGCCCTATGGAAAGTGGGTAAAACAATACACACTCCCCTATGGTAAAATAAAACTAAGATAAAATTTTCACTATCTTATGGTGAAATAGGAAAACGTACCAGGTCCCCTTTGGACAACAGACTGTGTCTGGAACAATAAATAGCCCTATGGAAAGTGGGTAAAACAATACACACTCCCCTATGGTAAAATAAAACTAAGATAAAATTTTCACTATCTTATGGTGAAATAGGAAAACGTACCAGGTCCCCTTTGGACAACAGACTGTGTCTGGAACAATAAATAGCCTTATGGAAAGTGGGTAAAACAATACACACTCCCCTATGGTAAAATAAAAATAGGATAAAATTTTCACTATCTTATGGTGAAATAGGAAAACGTACCAGGTCCCCTTTGGACAACAGACTGTGTCTGGAACAATAAATAGCCCTATGGAAAGTGGGTAAAACAATACACACTCCCCTATGGTAAAATAAAACTAAGATAAAATTTTCACTATCTTATGGTGAAATAGGAAAACGTACCAGGTCCCCTTTGGACAACAGACTGTGTCTGGAACAATAAATAGCCCTATGGAAAGTGGGTAAAACAATACACACTCCCCTATGGTAAAATAAAACTAAGATAAAATTTTCACTATCTTATGGTGAAATAGGAAAACGTACCAGGTCCCCTTTGGACAACAGACTGTGTCTGGAACAATAAATAGCCCTATGGAAAGTGGGTAAAACAATACACACTCCCCTATGGTAAAATAAAACTAAGATAAAATTTTCACTATCTTATGGTGAAATAGGAAAACGTACCAGGTCCCCTTTGGACAACAGACTGTGTCTGGAACAATAAATAGCCTTATGGAAAGTGGGTAAAACAATACACACTCCCCTATGGTAAAATAAAAAGAAGATAAAATTTTCACTATCTTATGGTGGAATAGGAAAACGTACCAGGTCCCACGTGGACAACAGACTGTGTCTGGAACAATAAATAGCCCTATGGAAAGTGGGTAAAACAATACACACTCCCCTATGGTAAAATAAAACTAAGATAAAATTTTCACTATCTTATGGTGAAATAGGAAAACGTACCAGGTCCCCTTTGGACAACAGACTGTGTCTGGAACAATAAATAGCCTTATGGAAAGTGGGTAAAACAATACACACTCCCCTATGGTAAAATAAAAAGAAGATAAAATTTTCACTATCTTATGGTGGAATAGGAAAACGTACCAGGTCCCACGTGGACAACAGACTGTGTCTGGAACAATAAATAGCCTTATGGAAAGTGGGTAAAACAATACACACTCCCCTATGGTAAAATAAAAAGAAGATAAAATTTTCACTATCTTATGGTGAAATAGGAAAACGTACCAGGTCCCCTTTGGACAACAGACTGTGTCTGGAACAATAAATAGCCCTATGGAAAGTGGGTAAAACAATACACACTCCCCTATGGTAAAATAAAACTAAGATAAAATTTTCACTATCTTATGGTGAAATAGGAAAACGTACCAGGTCCCCTTTGGACAACAGACTGTGTCTGGAACAATAAATAGCCCTATGGAAATTGGGTAAAACAATACACACTCCCCTATGGTAAAATAAAAAGAAGATAAAATTTTCACTATCTTATGGTGGAATAGGAAAACGTACCAGGTCCCACGTGGACAACAGACTGTGTCTGGAACAATAAATAGCCTTATGGAAAGTGGGTAAAACAATACACACTCCCCTATGGTAAAATAAAAAGAAGATAAAATTTTCACTATCTTATGGTGGAATAGGAAAACGTACCAGGTCCCACGTGGACAACAGACTGTGTCTGGAACAATAAATAGCCTTATGGAAAGTGGGTAAAACAATACACACTCCCCTATGGTAAAATAAAAAGAAAATAAAATTTTCACTATCTTATGGTGAAATAGGAAAACGTACCAGGTCCCCTTTGGACAACAGACTGTGTCTGGAACAATAAATAGCCTTATGGAAAGTGGGTAAAACAATACACACTCCCCTATGGTAAAATAAAAAGAAGATAAAATTTTCACTATCTTATGGTGGAATAGGAAAACGTACCAGGTCCCACGTGGACAACAGACTGTGTCTGGAACAATAAATAGCCTTATGGAAAGTGGGTAAAACAATACACACTCCCCTATGGTAAAATAAAAAGAAGATAAAATTTTCACTATCTTATGGTGAAATAGGAAAACGTACCAGGTCCCCTTTGGACAACAGACTGTGTCTGGAACAATAAATAGCCCTATGGAAAGTGGGTAAAACAATACACACTCCCCTATGGTAAAATAAAACTAAGATAAAATTTTCACTATCTTATGGTGAAATAGGAAAACGTACCAGGTCCCCTTTGGACAACAGACTGTGTCTGGAACAATAAATAGCCCTATGGAAAGTGGGTAAAACAATACACACTCCCCTATGGTAAAATAAAAATAAGATAAAATTTTCACTATCTTATGGTGAAATAGGAAAACCTACCAGGTCCCCTTTGGACAACAGACTGTGTCTGGAACAATAAATAGCCCTATGGAAAGTGGGTAAAACAATACACACTCCCCTATGGTAAAATAAAAATAAGATAAAATTATCACTATCTTATGGTGAAATATGAAAACGTACCAGGTCCCACGTGGACAACAGACTGTGTCTGGAACGGTTCTCCTGGTAGACCCAAACGGTGCTCCGCTCCAGATAAGCGACCTAGGCGAATCTTCCGCAGTTTCCGCACTCTCCCCTTCGAGGTCCGACGGAGGATCCTCGTTGACCTCGGCGCGGCTGAAAAGCGGCCCGATCGTGTCTCAGGTGTGAAAATTACAAACTCGGATCGCCGAATAATTGGGGGCCCCTTATCGCGCAGCGGCATCTCCCGGGGTGCGAGAAAAGTGCAGCAGGTAGTAATGAGCGGTTTCGGTGTTTGGGAAAGATCTCGCCATATGGACAGAAGAATGCGATCGCTGAAAAGGTAATAGCCCTACTTAGGGGACGCGGCCTTAAGTGGTTTCACGTTGCGCGAATGGGCAACATGTGGTCGGGCGATGGGGAGGGCAGCGCAATGAAAACAGGGGCGGCGGTGCTCTGGTTTGTGAAGTCCTGTGAACGGTGCTATTAAATAAAGTTCCGAAACACGCGTGAAGCTCTTAACACTCGGTTCCTCGTGGATCAGTGGGTATGCCTAGAAACCTGCACTGCGTTAGAAACCTCCGAGTTGCAGGCGGCGCAGGTTTGATTCTTTCCAGGGTGCCCAGGTGCAGAATTATATTCAGTGTTCTGCAACACAACTCCACGCAATTGCAATTGTTTTGCAGATATTTTGACCGAATTTTGAAAACTGCAGTCAAATCAAAAACAGACGTAAAACACAATTATCGGCTAAATACGTATTACATATTTATAATAAAACATCAAAATTAATTCACTTACTTTATTTAAAACCAAGGCATACTTTCAGAATTTACAATTCTGTCGATAACTTCTGAAGTTAAATATTTTGTCATTGACATAGAAGATGTGTTGTTTATAAAGTGTTTGTGGTAATTTGGAGCGGTATAGGGAGGTGGTTCCATCGCTAGAAAAGAAGAAAAAAAAGAGTGTGGCAAGGAGCACGCTTTGCACTGCAGAACATCGTAACTTATTAAAAAGAATCAGCCAAAATTTTGATAAAATTATGGAAAATTGTTCTGCCGACTTTGTACTGACACGTACGTCGCAGTTTTAAGCAATTTCTGCTCCCGTGCGGGTCTGTGTGTATTTCTTTTATGATCAAATATGGCTCTTGCGCCATAAAAAAAAATCATTTAACCCTCCTCTTGGTTTATCTTCGCTTCGAAAAATGGCCTGTAGTGGCCAGCGTTGTATGCAAAAATCTGTTCTAAAGTGACACCAGTTCTGGAAAAAAGGACAAGTTGTTTTTTCTACTTGGATATTCATTACCCCAGAAGTTAACAAAGCACAGACGATAGTAAATCGCAAACTCATTTCTTCTCTGTATTAGCTGCTTTGAAGTTCCCTTAAAGAGTTCTCTTCGAAACCCTTCGTGATTGATCCCGGACCGTCGCCATCCTAGTCTGCGGTGTCAAAGCTGTTGAGGACTGTCTGAATCTGATTCATATCAATTCATTTCCGGCAGTAGTTGAATTTTATGCAAGAATTTGAATAGTATGGAATCGCAAGAGCAAGGGTTTTTCACCATCAAACACTTTTGAAGTCAATTGGAGCAAATTTCTGGTGAATTTAAATGATCATTCATTATTAAGATGACAAAGTAAATCTAGTTGTCACTTATGGCAGAGCCATTCATCTATTTCTGTTAAAAATTTCAAAGTAATCCGATTTTGGTTGCCAGCCTTCATTCCTCACGAAATAGAATAATCAAGGATGATTGCGGCAGAAACTTTGAACGTAGATAAACCTCAATGCGATGTCCTTAAATTCCCTTGAAGGGACATCTGTAATCATTCATTCACACCAGTAGCTTAATTACCATGTGATGTGAAGGATAGGGTGATAAATCCTGAATTAAAGTAATTGATGAGGCAAGGAAACAGAAATTCGGCTCGTTTAAAACTTCTTCGTAAGTCCTTGAATGTGGTTCCTTTTCATTAAGAGGAGATATAATCGCCGTTGCCGCCATAAGAATACGAATTATATCTATTTAATTTCATAACATATAGGACGAATATATAATCACGAAAAGCGACAAAGGAAAACAACATGAACCATTGACCTTTTAATGAAATATTCAGAACATGTGGGTGGAGTCGCTGTCATTAGATCTCAGATGGATAGTGTTTTTAATCACGCTCGATAATCACATCAACTAATCCATAATTTCTTCCCCCCATGTAAATACATAAGTATGGCAGGTAGGTATGTTGCATATTTCAATTAAAGTCGGACACTGGATCAACACAACGAGCTATTGGTGAATGAAGGGGAGCAATCATGAAGTTAAAGATCCGAGGAATACCGGCGTAATTTCAAACAACGGTCAGATGACGAGGTCACACCTGAGCTGTCACCCCACTCTTCAGACACCTCCACACTATACCAGCTGAGGACATTTGAGACGATGACGTATTCAACGTGCACCAGCCCCCTCATACACGACGGTCTTTGGTTGGATTTGAACTCACAACCCTCCAGTTGCTAATCCGTTACTCTTCCAACCGTGTCCCCAAACCCTCGGGAGCAGATCTTTGGGTGTGCCTTCACGAACCAGAGGCATTCAAGTGATCTTTTCTTTTCCCGTGGGGTTCACTGTCTTTAGTAAACATGAGGATCGTGATCTCGCGGGACCCTGAGATATATTTTCCGCTATCATCCCACTATTCCGTTCTCCAATACCTCCTTTTTCCACGACATTTTGTACTTGACATTGTCCTGCATTCGGAGTATTTCATATGCAGATACGTATAGATGCATATATTCATCATAAATGGATCTAAATAAGGTATCAAATGAAAATCTCATTGTGCTATAAATGTCCATAGACAATTTAGTGCTCGACATGTCCATAGACAATTTAGACAATGATATGCTCGTGTCTGCTTAAAGAAGTATAAAAGTAGAGTGAGGAATGGTAAGATTTTAATGCGCCCATTATCGTAAACAAAACTAGTATTAACGACATTTATTCTACTTTCGTCTGCCGGGTGGTACTGACATTCATCATATGGTTGATCCACGGGTCCGAAGAAGGCGCCCATCCATTGATACATCATCTGATTGGTCCATTGATTCATTATCTGACAGTAGCAGACTTTGGGGGGGGCACCTCTTTTGTTGCCGCTCTATAGAGATGCAAATTTACACGCCTACTCTGTCATAGAATGTTATATCGCCAAACGAAGATATAACATACCAAATCGGCCAACCAAGTCAATTTTCCGTGGAGTTTACTAACTCATTTATCTCGGTTAATCGTGAATACTAGTCGACATGTAACAATGCTCAGTTCAATTTATACACAGTCCAGTCACATTAATGTGACCACCTGTCAAAAGCCAGAATAACCACCTTTGGCAGAGCGGACCGCTGCGAGACGTGCCGGAAGAGAGTCAATTAGGTTTCTGCACCCAGTGAATGCCAGGAAAACATTCCCCAAACTATAATGCTCCCTCCTCCAGCCTGGATCCTTCCGGCAATTGTTGCAGGGTGTTTGCTTTCAGACGTTTCACGCCGTATATACCAACTTCCATCTGTCCGATGGAGCATAAAACGTGATTCATTGGAAAAAGCCACCTGTCGCCACTGCGTGGACGTCCAGTTGCGCTACTGGCGTGCAAATTCCAGCCTACTCCCTACAGGATTCCAGCCTACTCCCTGCTTCTTTGTAGAGTAGGATACCGTTATCATCTGACCATGGTTGAATATTACGAGGCATTGTCCTTGCATGTTTCCGGCATTGATCCCGGACCGTCTCCAATAGCCAATTGTGTTACTTTAGTGCGACATTAATTACCTACCTACCTACAAATAACTTTATTTTGAGTACGTTTTTCAAATCGGCAATGGGGCATGTGACTGTAACTTTAACTGCCTCAGGCGACGCACCTAACCTCCTTCAACGACACCCACAAGGAAATGTATCTCATCTCTCAAATTACAATTTCATGATGGGTCTGGCGAAAACCAAGCGCGCACCTAAACCCCTTGCAAACGATGTGGGTGTGGACGCAGCACTCTTCCACCCCATTAGGACATCAAGATCTCGTTGCCGTTGCGAGCGTCGGAAAACGTGTCTTTGTGTGGGCGGTGCAGCCGAGAAAACTCGCGGAATGATATTATTTTCCCCTTTCGTACAGGTGTGTTTATTTTTTCGCTTTCGTATCTTGTGGTAAATAGCTGTGTTCGCATGTAATGCAAAAGCGTGTTTCTGAATGGTTCGTTGGTGGACGACGGCTTAAATGCAGCAATTACTCTTGCTGCCATTAGACTAAAGAAACGTTCCGGGAACCTTTGAAGCGTTGGTGAGGTGTGTGTGTTGTGTTGATAACGGATTGAGAAAGTCATTTTTGGGTGAAATGTTTCCTGCTCTGTTTGTGTTATACGATCACTCAGTGCTTACTTCACCTCAAATTGGATGGGGTTATCTTCTGACTTGAAAAATCAGAAAGCAGTTTTCACATGAGACTATGTATAACACTCCTCAGATAGCGTGCTGCCTTCATAGAGGAAATATAAAAGTAGAGTAAGCAATGGTAACCTTTTTGTGTGCATATTATCATGTGACCAAAACTAGTATTAACGTGACACCTACTCAACTTTCATCTGCCGGATGGAACCTAAAATTCATCATATGACAGATCCACGGATTTGGAGAAGGAATCCATTTATTGATCTGATGATAACCCAGTTTCAGAGTTATATTCAGTGTTCTGTAACGCAACTCCAAGCAATTACAATTGTTTTGCAGGCATTTTGCCTGAATTTTGAAATCTACAATCAAATCGAAAACAGACGTAAAACATAATCATCGGCTAAATATGTATTACATATTTATAATAAAACATCAAATTTAACTTCCTTACCTTATTTAAAACCGAGGCATACTTTCAGAATTTGCAATTCGGTCGATAACTTTTGAAGTTAAATATTTTGTCATTGACATAGATGTGTTATTTATAAAGTGTTTATGATAATTTGTGGCGGTGTAGGGAGGTTGTTCCGTAGCTAGAATAGAAAAAAGGTGTGGTAACGAGCGCGCTTTGCACTGCAGAACATCGTAACTTATGATTAAAGAAAAAGTTAGCCAAAATGTTCATAAAATTAAGGAAAAATTGTTCTGCAAAGACTTTGTTTGTTCTGCTACGTACATCGCAGTTTTAAGCACTTTCTGATCTCGGGGATGGTAGTAGACTGATGATTTCACCACTTTTGTCGCCACTCTATAGAAACTCGCATTCACACCTTATACCCTGTATTATCACCAAACGAGGTGATAAGATGCCAACTCAATTTTTCTCGTAGCAGTAACGTGACTACTAGTTGCCATGTTGTGGTCGTACTATTTAAAAGATCACTCCATAATACTCCTTTAGTCTACTTTTATTTTACTTCTAGGGCAGCGACTTACCTACGGCGGACTGCTCTCTTGTGACAAAAATAAGTTTCAATTGAAACCGTAATTTCGTTAAAAATACAAGCCGAACAGTAATTGTGGTAACATATTCGTAAATAGCATGGAGTTCGATTCGCATACTGCGTATTACATCGTGCGAGTGACGCTCTTTTTTCTCCGTGGTTGGGGAAAATGATGCAATTTTTTTTTGGTGTGCAACAGTCAATTCGGCTGAACGACTCGTGTCGTTTTGTAGTCACGGTTGCAAAACATTTTCACCACCATTTCAAAGTATTAACATTTCAACAATTGTTTTCCTGTGAACAATTTTATAACTACACGAATTAACGAAACAATACTCGACTCTATAATTTCAACTCTCCTTTCTGCTAGTCGTCCTATACTCTAAACTGATGGTTCAATTAGAACTGAGCCTATTTGTTTTCTAATTCACTTTAAAAATACAAATACAAGAGTAAGATCCGAGGTCAACACCTCGTCATTTTGATCCAAGGTCAGATGACGAGGTCAACACGAGATCTGGTATACCACTCTCCAAACGTCCGCAACCCTGCAAAAATAAGGACATTTCAAGGCACTACAGATTAAACGCGCACTAACACCCACGTACACGACGATCTTTGGATGGATCAAGTTTCGAACTAGCAACCTTCCGGTTGCTAATTCGTGACTACTGGGCTACTATGATGCAAATCCTCCACGTGTGGTACATAGACCCCACTGCATTGAGGTACTTTAAGGTTTGCATCTGAAGAAAGGGGCCCAATCCAGGCACAAGATGGAATCCCGACTATAGTTAGATGCAATAATATATACTAGGACACCACTGACCTTTCGTGTCATTCAACAATTTAGTGTGATAAACCCGAGGCGGCATTTTATTAGCGCTCCGGCATTCCCAACCACTTTACGGGGCGCAAGATGACCCCCAGAAGCAAATATTTTCCATTCAGGGCCGAGGGGACCCCCTCTCCTAGGAAAAAGGAGGAGGACCGGGTGCATGCAACCTGTGGTTTCATCACCTGAGGAGAGAAGACGAATGGACATTAAAAAGATGCTAATGGTAGCAGTCCCTTCTACCTGATTAAGGGTCATTAGAAAAATTAGCATCCCCTTCGGGGATTCTCTACACCCTCCCTTGACCTTCAAGGTCCAGGACTGATTCTGTGACGGAATGAAACGTTTTGACACTCACAAACTCGCTCGATGATCAGTGTCCTGCTCGTTTCCCCCCCGCTGAAAGTATTCAAATCGTCCCTGAGTGATCATTATCATTTTCTGGGAGAGTCAAATCGTCGTATTATAGTGGTTAAGGCACCTTTTTCTTTCGATGCTGATGCCTCGCTTGTTGTCCGTTTTCTCGGGGATTTTTAATTCCCTTTCTTTGGTAATGGTATGGAAAGTATGGATTACCGTGTCGCGATTTGTCATCGTCAGTCATTGTAGTCGATCGCTTTCTGAGTTGAGATTGAAGTATGCCGTTCTCGAAGATTGCAAAGGTTGGAAGCAAAGAAATGAATGGTAGATTAGCATGAAAGTGCAGAGTTTCACAAGCATTTCATTAAAACGATGACAATTATGATAATATCTGTCATTTATTGGAAGTGATGTTATCGTGTCTGAACCTGCGGCGTGATATTCTTGGTCATAATAAGAACACAGATGGAGGAATGATTTAAAATTCGATGTAAAGGGGGTAGAGTGAATTAAAAATGGAATTTGTGCATTCTCTCCCCCCCCCCCCATGCGAGGCTTAAAGTCGTATCCTTATCTATCTAATGGTTGTTTGTGTTGACCTGTTTTTCTATCACTCTGCCTAATATGCAATGCACATTGCCTTATAACGCAAATAAATAAAGATTAACCCTGACTCTCGCAGTTGTCAGGGTAACAGGATGGCTAGTCCTCACCACGTACTGCCGTGTTTCGGGATGTCGTGGAACATTTATTATTTGTTTGTTTAAACTGAAAATTCCTCTACAGAGAGGAAGATGCATAACTCTTAAACGTTTTTCAATTAATGATTTTTCTAAATTTCATAATTAACTTTTTTCTTTCAGAAACTAGAGAAGTTTTCATTCAAAAAATCTTTTAAGAATTTTCTCACCTAATGATCCTGCTGGCTAACTTAGGGATTATCTCAATCTGCCCATTCGATAGGGTTGGTTAAGATACCTATTTGTAAACTTAGTACTCATATATAACTTTAAGTTATATTCGTAGGTATATGCTAGAAAATGTAACAAAAGATAACTGGTTTGTGAAATTGCACTGTCAATTGTTATACCCAGAAAACTGTACCAATATTTTCCTCATTACAGAAAAATATAATTATATTGCTATATCATAAATATATCTTGTGAAAGTATCATATTATTTTCTGATCGGATATTTAGGTGAACAATAATAACAAACTGTCGGATGATTAGTCAATTTTTTTTTAAATTGACTGTAAGGTGAAATAAGTGTTGGAATTTCCCACCCCCTCCCACGATATTCCATCGAAAAATAAACAAAACTTATAGTGTGTGTGTTCTAATTTCGTATTAGTCATTAATGTATTCAATGAAATGTTTATATTTATGTATCAAATAAATTTTTATGAATGGTTTTGGGCAACATAAAAAAAGAGAGAGCCACTTTTTAAATTTTTCAGAAAAACGATTTTTAAGTTGAAAAAAATAAATAAAAAATCACAACAGTTTATCTACTATTTAAGACATTGTGCTATCTTAAACTTACAAGTATCAACTACTCATTCAAATAAAGAGAAATTATTTTAATCCTTTTGAATATATGTTTGAAATGTATTTACGGAATATATTTCTGTGGTTAATCGCAATTCTGCCCGTAGCAATTCATTTTAATTAATTTATAATTCCTTATTTTTTATTCCCATTCACACATCATATATTTAGAATTCTCGTCTTTTAATTACAAGTAATTTTTCCCAATGTGTGTACTGTAATGAAAACAAAAGTTCGTGTATGAATGAACGAAGCGTAATTTTTCCATAAGAAAACAAACTATTTTCCGGTTTCCCGTGGCGCAATTAATTGCATTTAGTTTCACTGAAAATTCCTCTCAAATATACCCCATTTGCTACACCCCCGATAAATGTGTACAATTTTTCTTTGTTAGAAAGGTTCCTAGTTCGAATCTGGGTCAGTACATGGATGTTTGTAAGCGTATGGTATAGAGGCGTCTGGTGCTCCTTAAATTTGTCGTGGCCGAAATGAGTGGGGTTAACACCCCATTGTTCAGGTGTTGCTACGTAATCTGACCGTGGTTCCTAATTAAGTGGTGTTGTCCTCGGATCTTTCCCTGAGGGGATAGAACCGAAACGTCGTCAATAGCTCTAATACGACGTTAGTTAAAAATTACCTATTCTCTCTCTATTGGAAAAATATAGTTCGTAAAAACCTTAGCATTGTAATTAAATCTTCGATTAGAGATGCCATTCGTTATGTATGAAAATTACTTAACCCCTGACCGAGACTCGTCATGCTCTTGTTTTGCCTAAGTTACGGATGACGAGTTTAATTCTTCATTAAAACTAGGACAAAATTAAACATGTACAGTCTTGTTCGTGGCAAGAGTGATTGGTGTTACGAGACTTCTTGAATCAAATTATTCAATCGTTCTCTACAAAAATACACTTTATTTAATCTAAATCTACACTTCTAAAATATTTACACGGCTGCGTCATCGGACATTCTTTTTGGGAATGAACGCGGAGATCAGATGCTGTGCGATCTCTCTCGTACTGTTGCCATTCTCATCAAACGAAATTAAACGAAAATATAGCAGTAACTAGTGTGCAAACGATAGTACGAAAATAAAACAGTAATTAGTGTACAGACGATAATACGAAAATGTAATAGTAAGTGATGTGCAAACGATAATCCGAACTACTTTTTTCAAATAAATCTGTACCCAAGGGAAAAACAAATTTCAACAATTAAAAGCTAGTCAAAGAAATTGGAATTGATTATCTATGATAAAAAAATAGGTGAGATTGAGAGTGATAGTTTATTTTTCACAGAAAATTATTTTTGTTAAAATCGCCATTATTTTTAAGTGCAAAAAGTTCAATTTGTCATTTGTTAAATATGTAAGAACTCTCGCGAAGTAGTTTTCATAAATGTGTTCTATGAAACAGAAACAGACTAAAAATGAAGAAATGCGCGAAATAAAATGCTTTGCATGAAAAGGAGAAATATTTCCCTCGTAGTCTGTTGTCCCCAGTGGCGCAATTGGTTAGCGCGCGGTACTTATACTGCAGTACTTGCGAGTAATGCCGAGGCTGTGAGTTCGAGCCTCACCTGGGGAATGAGCTTTTTTATTTTTGTTTGTCAGAGAATACCCTATAAAGAACTTCCATAGGGTTTTGCAACACGGAAATGCTCATAAATATTTTTTTGAAACTCTCGTTGTGTACTTATTGTTTTATTTCAACAATTCATTATCTAGTATCCAATATTGCCCCGCTGAATAAAATAATGGTCACTGATTTGGATTGAACCATATTGGTTATGTTAGATTGATTAAAAAGCTTTTTTCGCAATTCGTAAAGTAAAACATCTAATATTTTACAAGATAAAAATTAAGAGATTAATCGAAACAAATCCCAAATCATTTGGTAATAAAGAAATAAATATATTTAGAAAAATTACTTCAGAAATATTTTATTCAGAAAAAATATTCAAGAAATGGCAAAATGTTCCGCTTTGTAACATTGAAATAATTATCGAAGCGTAAAGAAAACGACAACCCCATTTCTCTGAGCAACGGCATTCATGTTTCTAAGTAAATCCCCTTAAACGTAGCGTCGGTGGTATAACGGTTAGCATAGCTGCCTTCCAAGCAGTTGACCCGGGTTCGACTCCCGGCCGACGCAGAAACTATTTTAGATTTTTTGAACGGTGTTTTTTGCTTTAAAATTCGAGAATAACCCATTAATAATGAAATAGAAACTATTTTATTTGTTTCGAAAATATAAAGATGTTTTTGTTTATTTGTTGTTTTAAATTGAAAGTTTAGATTTACTAAGAATTAATTGAATATTCACGTATTATATGATGCACATTTTAAAATTCACGCAATTTTTAAAGCATTTTTTATATAACTTGTACCCGAAAAAACTTTTATAAATTCGTATTCCGGCATTTTTGGTGTTCAATTAAATTAATCCGGTAAACAAATGCTGGATTTTTTTTTCAATGTCTGAACAGTGTTTTTTTTTTTTTTTTTTTTTTTGAATAAGATGATCAGTAATAACGAAGTCAAGACTACCTTTTCTTCTATTTCGAAAATATTCAAAACTGTTTTTTTTTTATATGGTTAGACATTTTATGTTTTAATATAAGAATGAATATAATATTCATATATGCTTATGTGAATTAAATATTCACATAAGCATTTTTTTTTTAAATATTTTTTTACATAACTTGTTCTAATAATTTACTTTTATAAATTCATTTTCAAACAATTCTGTACATTGTTTTTTGCTTTGAAATTAGAGAATAACGGAGATATAATGAAATTAAAACTACTTTTTCTTCTGCGTCGAAAATATTTAAAAATTATTTCTTATGATTTATTATTTCATGCTTTAGATCTTAGAATAAACTGAATAATACAAATTGAATGGTGCGCATTTTAAACACAAAAACATTTTTTAAACATTTTTTATTTAAAATGTTCTAAAAATTTATTTTTATAAATTGATATCCAGGCACTTTTTGTGCATAATTGTATTATTCCAATAGCATTTCGACTCGATGAAATGGGACAAAGGGTTCAAATTTTTCTGATGTCAACACATTAAAAAAAAATAAAGTATTGATTTACAATAGTAAGAAGGAACAGTAGGAAGAAAAGTATTTCTAATAATCATATGAACAAGGATGTAAATTTAACTAAGACTAATTAATTTAAATATACTTATATATTAATTAAAATATACTTATATATTAATTAAAATATACTTATGTATTAATTTAAATATACTTATATATTAATTTGAATATACTTATATATTAATTTAAATATACTTATATATTAATTTAAATATACTTATATATTAATTAAAATATACTTATGTATTAATAACCTTTATACTTATATATTAATTAAAATATTCTTATATATTAATTTAAATAAACTTACATATACAAGTTACACATAAAAAATTGCGATCTTTGCTCAAATTTCAAACTGATGTAGTGATTTTAGTTGGTAGTGAATAAAATAAATAAAATGTAAGTTTTTTTTTAAATATATATATTGAATTTCATATATTATATTGAATTTTTTAAATTTAAAAGTACTATTCTGGTATAGGGACTGCGAAAATTGTTGAAGTCAATTGTCAAAAAAACCCGCATAATTATTTGGGCTGTCCAAGAATGTTCTCGGTATTTATACGCTCTTGTTACTTCAGCTTCTAGTCGTTACCATGTTACTTCGAGTCCCGAACTTTTCACAAACGATATGGCTTAATATAACTTCATTTAGGTTACAACTTGAAGTATACTCAAGTATACTCACAAAAAAAAATCGACGCACCAAGAATGTGCAGAATTACAGTAGTGTCGGGCTCGATCCACTTGGAACCGCGCCGACTGGGGACGTATAGTCTTTAATGACGAGTCCCATATCCAACTGTGTCCTGACAACAACCGCAGTCGGGTCTGGAGACGTCCAGGGCAGCGTGGGGATCCTGCCCTTGCTATCGCAAGCCACACGCCCACAACAGGGTCGTTATGGTGTGATGGGGGCCATCTCATTTGATAGTAATTTCTGGCCCACTAACAGCACATCCGTATGTAGCGGTAAATAGACTGTGGTACCGATCCTTTTGAGACACCCCGACATACTTTTGGCACGTGTTGCTATGAATTGTCTTCAAGCTTTCCCAACACTTCCTTGGCCAGCTAGGTCTAATCTCTCTCCCATAGAGCACATTTGAAACGCTACGGGAAAGCGATTGCAACCATACCGGAATGATGACCATTTAGCCCGACAGTTGGCGACAATTTGGCGAGAAATTCCGCAGGACACCATCCGGGAACTCCGGGTGGACCAACGCCTTATTGACTTCCTCCCTTTGAAACGGTCACACTCTGAAATAAATCGTTGCTCTGAAATTTTAATCGTTAGTTTTTCTATGTATGTTCACCAATTTTTATCGTAATCGGACAGCTCCTTCTTGTTGCGTCAATTTTTTATTGTAGAGTGTAACACGAAACATCACATTTAATGACAAAATAAGCTGTCTTTCCTATTTGCTTAGAATAGAAAAGATAAAAGAATCCATGAATTATTTTGAAATTAAAAATATTCTATTTGTCCTTTTACAATTTTAAGATTTTGTTAGTCATTTGCTAAAGATAGAATCCTCTGGAAAGATTCTGCTAGTCCAGGCCTCGAAATAGATTTTTTAATACAGGTGCTCACTGTGCACCTAAGTTTTTAAATTAGGTGCACAGGTTATATGTTAGGTGCATATTTAAAAAAAAAGTAATATAAGAGTATTAATATAATATATATAAATTTTTTTTCCTAATGGCGGGCACATTATTTGACCGAAGTCATTGGCCACTACAAGGCCGGAAGTGATGGCCACTTGTGAAGTAGCACCCAGTGGGAGAGCCATCATTGCCCCTAACAATTACATCGTAATGTTGAACCATGTTCAGATGACGAAGCAACACCTAAGCTGGTATACGCTTACAAACATCCATGCCCGAACCCGGATTCGAACCGGGGACTTTCCGATCTAGAGGCTAACACCTTAACCACTATACCGGTTGGTCGGCGTGTTAATGTAATATAAACTACTGTATTAGTTGGGTATGTTTATATAGGTTCGTAGTAGATAGTAAATAAAAAATATTTTCAGATATCGAAATTCTACGGCACACGGCTATCGCGACAGTCGCTTTAACAGAGCCATCTGGAAAATGTTTCGATCATCGGAAAGTTCTGGTGTCAGTGGCACAAGTAAACCTTCCTCCTGTATAAACCCGTTACGGCACAGCGATTTTGTTATAGCTTAGTGTGTACTTAGGAATTTTAATTACGTTCTTTTAGAGCGAGCGATGTCGATACTAATATTTTGTTCAAACATCAAAATAACATAAAACACGTCCCCCCCCCCTTTTCTTTTAACGTTAGGTGCACTGTGTGCACCTAACTGGAAAAAATTAGGTGCACAATTTTATCTTCATGTGCACAGTGCACCTGTGCACCCGGGTATTTCGAGCCCTGTGGTAATCTCTTTCTCTTTCGCCTTTCTTTCGAATAATTTTTTTGTTATAGAGTGTTTATTTCTAAAGTGCTTAGCGCGAAACGTTAACTGAAATGTTTGGCAACGGCGTTTTTTGAAAATAAAATGATTGTTTCATAATGATGAAAACTAAATTCTCATATTGTATAATTTTAATCGTTTGTTTTTCTATGTATGTTCTTCACATCCACCAATATTTTTTGCGATCGGACAGCTCCTTCTTGGTGCGTCGATTTTTTTTATTATAGAGTATATATATGAAGTGGTTGGTTGGTTAACGTCACACTGGAGCAACACAACGGTCTATTGGCGACGACGGGATTCAATCCCGAAGTGAAATATCCTAATACAACACAAACTTTTTAAATCAGGGTCAAACGACGAGGTCAACACCTGACCTGAAAACCCACTCTCCAAATTCCCCCACCATGCCAACGTGAGTTTCAATGCAGATGTTCAATACAAACTTTAATGCATAGATGGGGCCGTGGTAGCCTGGTTGGAAGAGTAACAGACTATTAACCGGAGGGTTGTGAGATCGAAAAGATCCGAGGACCACACCACGTACTTTGGAACTGCGGTCAGCTGACGAGGTCAACCCTGAGCTGGCACCCCACTCTCCAAACTGCTACACCTCGCCAACGTGGTGACATTTGAGACCACAACAGATTTAACGTACGTCTGCCCCCTGTGTACACGACGGTCTTCGGTTGGCTTCGAACTCACAACCTTCCGGATGCTAATACGCTACCCCACAATAATAGACCAGTGGATTTGCAAAAAATCCGAATACTTGTTTGGGGGTGTTTTTCGTGGTATGACCTGTGACCTCTGCGTGTTGTTCCTGGTCAATTGGACACCGACGCCTACATGAACATTTTGAACAATCAGGTTCTTCCTACGCTCTGGCAATTTTATGGAATAGATGAATATTACTTCCAGGACGACAACGCTCCATGTCATGTTGCAACCTCTGTCAAGCAGTGGTATCGAGGTATGGATGTAAAACGTCTTCCCTGGCCTGCTCAGAGTCCCGACCTTAGCCCCATAGAACATTTGTGGGACGAGTTAGAGCGACGCTTACGGACCAGAGAACCACGTCCGAAACCTACAACTGAGCTGGCGACATTCTTGCAGAAAGGAATGGACACAAATATCCATAGCTGTGTATCAAAACCTTGTTGAAAGTATACCCAGAAGGGTTGCTATTGTAGTTGCAGCACGTGGGGGACCATCCCCTCTAAAAGCTTACATTCTTTCCATTATAGCATCATATCTTGCTGTCCGGTTCATTATTGTAGGGCAGGGCTCGAAATACCCGGGTGCACAGGTGCACTGTGCACATGAAAATAAAATTGTGCACCTAATTTTTTTCCCACCAGGTGCACACAGTGCACCTAACGTTATAAAAAAGGGGGAGGGGAACGTGTTTTTATTTTATTTTGATGTTTGAATAAAATATTAGTATGGACATCTCTCGCTCTAAAGGAACGTAATTAAAAGCTAAGCGAAAACAAAATCGCTGTGCTCTAACGGGTTTATACAGGAGGAAGGTTTATTGTGTCACTGCTACCAGAACTTATCGATGATCGAAACATTTTCCAGATGGCTCTGCTAAAGCGACTGTCGCGACGACCGTGCGCCATAGAATTTCGATATGTTTAAATATTTTTATTTACTATCTACTACGAACCTATATAAACATACCCAACTAATACAGTAGTTTACATTGCATTAATACTCTTATATTACGTTTTTTTTTTTTTTTTTTAAATATGCACCTAATATAAAAACATAGGTGCACAGTGTGTACCTGTATTACAAAATCTATTTCGAGGCCTGTTGTAGGGTAGTGTACGTTAGTCTACCAACCGGCCTTTACCCGCCCAGTTATATTCAAGAGAAGTGCTCACGTTTATTGAAACCTTCCGAAATTATTTCGTAATTGAAAAGCTAACACGGATATTTGCTAGAGCTAATTTTATCAAAGAAATATCGCAGTTTCGAAAATTACTCTTGAAAATATTCGTATGATATCCATGGTCTGAAAACAATCGAAAAAAATAAGCTTTACTGCATTTAGGTTAGGTAGTTAATAGTGTCGCACTTGAGTGACAGAATGGGGTATGGGCGAGGGTATTAACCCCCTATTCGAGGACAACGACTCGTAACTTTGAACCATGGCTGGATGACGAGGTCAACACCTGAGCCAAGTCGTTTACTAATCACGAGAAAGTAGACTGAATCATCTGAGTGGCATCCTTTTAGAAAGTCAACTGTTCTTTAAAAGGGGAGCGGCCTTGAGATTTGCACGGACCTGAGAAATGGCTCTAATGGGCCAATTGTTGAGCAAAGGACGAACGACACGGCCAAAATAATTTTAGCAATAGTTTATGCTGTTTACTTTTGATTATTAGAAATTATATACACTGACTGCCAAAAGTTAAGTACGAAAGGTAAAAAACGAAAAGGTGCGAAAAAACGACAAGTACAGCTTTGATTGACACGAAATGCGGCAGGAAAGTAGCAAATAGGTTTATTCATTAAACAAAACAAATAATTAAATACAAAGATGAAAACAATATTGGATTTTCATAAATTATAAGATGAAGTCATATTGGAGTCATAAATAAAATCATATTTAATCCAAAACAAATAAACAAAACCGACATTAATAGGGTATGTGACCATCCCTCATCCTCATACAAAGTTTACAGCGTGTGACAATGCTTTCCATGAGGTGATCAACCACCCCAGAGTCAAGTAATCGCCATTCCTCCTGTAGAGCAGTTTACAACTCTGTGAGAGTAGCTGGGGATGGGAAACGTGCAGACACATCACGGCCAAGGGCATCCCAAAGATTTTCAATGGGATTAAGGTCGGGCGAGTACGCCGACCAAACCATACGTGCAATCCCTTCAATCTCCAGATAGTCGTCGACGATGCCAGCTATATGGGGACGCGCATTATCATCCATTAAAACGAAAAAAGTACCAACTTCTGCAGCGTACGTTCTCACAGTGGGTTCTAGGACTTCATCCCGATGCTGGACAGCCATCACAGAACCCCGTCTATAGATGTGCAGGTCGGTGCGATATCCCAACGAAATCCCGGCCACACCATGATTCTTCCACCTCGGAATGCGTGATGCTCGATGATATTCTGGGGCCGATTGCGTTCTTTCCAGACCCTTACACGTTTGTCATCTGGTTCTGGGGCAAAAAAAAATCTCTACTCATCCTTGAACATAATGTTAGCACAGTCAGACACAGTCCAATTCACATGTTGTCGACACCACTTTAATCGTGCCCCTCTGGATTGGACGGATAGAGGAACACAAACTCGTGGTATTCGGACGTACAGTCCATTCATGTGTAGCCTTTGGCCCACAGTAGTGGTAGAAATTGTATTACCAATGGACGCGAAATCTTTGTGGCCGAGGGCATATCCGAAAGATTTTCAATGGGATTACGGTCGGTTGAGTACGTCGGTCAAACCATACTCGCAATGCTCTCACTCTCCAGGTAGTCGTCGACGGTGCCAGCTCTGTGGGGACGCGTATTATCATCCATTAAAACGAAAGAAGGACCAACTGTTGCAGTATACAATCTCACAGTGGATTCTACGACTTCATTCCGGACAGCCGTCACAGAACCCCGCCTATAGATATGCAGGTCGGTGCGATATCAAACGAAATCCCGGTCCACGTCATGATGCTTCCACCTCGGAATGCGTGGTGATCGATGATGCTCTGGGCCGATTGTGTTCTCTCCAGACCCTTACACGTTTGTCATCTGGCTCCAGAGCAAATCTCGACTCATTATTGAACATAACGTTGGCCCAATCGGACACAGTCCAATTCACATCTTGCCGACACCATTTAAATCGTGCCCCTCTGGATTGTACGGATAGAGGAACACAAACTCGTGGTACCCGGGCATACAGTCCATTCACGTGTAGCCTTCGGCGCACAGTAGTGGTATATATCGTCTTAACAATGGACGCTGCAACCATAGATGTCACACGTATGGAGGTTGCCCTTCGATTCCACTTAGCTACAACAGCAATATATCGATCTTCCGCGGGGGACGTAACCCTTGGGCGACCGGTCACAGGTCTTTGGACAACTGTTTGCCTTGTTTCCATAATCGTGAATGGACGGAATAATGATCGCCGAAGAAAAGAGCAACATCAGTGATTGATTTCCCTTCAAGGCGTTCCACAGAACGCCAGCACTAACTATCTACCATTCGTCTTCTGGAAGCCATAGAAACACATCTGTCTAATCGTACGAAAGTTCTAAACACCTTTAACACCACTTACATGCAACTCCTCTAACCCTTCACAGTGCTGGATTTTTATACGACGGTCTTTTTTGCATTATTCTCGACACGAAACCGTGATTGGCTGTTATATAATACATTTGCATACTTCCATCTACCTCTGCAGCAAATTACAGCCTCTCAAATTCAAATTGGCTTCTGGAAATTAACATTTTTCTCTCCGTGCTTAACTTTTGGTAGTGAGTGTAGCTATAAATCTATAAATAAAAGGGACTTGAGTCCCTCAACTATGGACACTGCAAACAGGATTATGGTTTTCAGGAATCATTCAAAAGGCTGGCGGTGGCACTCGACAAAAAAACACCTCCTTGCTGTCTGAAAAAGCCATATCCTCTGAAAGCAGTTCCAATAAGTTCCGATACAAATTAACGGTAACTGATAACGAAAGTATCAAAAGTTATCCAAAAAAAAAGGACCAGGACACGGTCTCTAGCTTTAAGGAGTAGAATGCGTCAGTGAGGCCATATGGTGAATGGGAGTGAAAGAAATTAGTACTACACTGTATAATTTCACACATCAAATGTTCATAAATCCGTACATACACTCTAAGACAAAAAAAAGTTGCACCTAGAAGGAATAGTCAGAATGCAATGAAATTTACAAGGTTATCAATTATTTAAATTTGAGACTGAAATATGCAAACTTTATTAAGAAAAATTCAAAAAAAGTTGTATCATTCCGTATAGCGTATGACCACCATTATTTCTAATGTAACATGCCAAGAGCCTTGGTAATGAGACAAACAGGCTCTTTATGAAGTCCTTCGACAGTCCATCCCATGCTACTTGAACCCTGTCACGTTGTTCCAGCAAATTACGCGGTACGGGTGCAGTGGTGATATCTCGGAAAATAGTATCCATACATTCTCGATCGGGGACAGGTTCGGTGAGTATACCTGCCATTCTAAGATATCGTTGTGTCGTAGACAAGATATAAAGAAGCAATATGGGGTCGAACATTGTCTTGTTGAAAAAGCGTGTGAAACTGGGAGTTCAGAAATGGGAGCGTAACTGGTTGTAAAATTTCTTGTACGTAACGCTGGCCTGTCAAAGAGCACGTAAAGAATATCAAAGGTGATTGGCATTATACTCAATTGCACCCCATGATACCATGTCTTCTGGACATGTGACGCTGCACAGCAAATCGTGAATCTTGAAGCTGACCACCTTGCCTCCACACACGAATTCGACTGTCGTCTCCATCCAGATAGAAGCGGGATTCGTCAGCGAAGACCACTCGATGCCATTCGACGCCCCGTGTCCGTCTGGCACGACACCTTTCCAGTCTTTCACGGCGATACAATACTGAAAAAGGCAGTCGTCGTAAAGGTCTACGTGAGTTGAGTCCCACGTCGTGAAGCCGTCGACCAATGGTACAATCACTTATTGGATGATCGAGAGAGGTTCCCACTGCCAGTTGGATGTCTGCAATAGAAGCTGATAGATCAATACGCGCATGTTTTACAGCACGGGCGATCCTATCTCAATTCGGTTTATCTAGGCCACATCTCTCCGGTTTCTTTATGTTTGAGAGCCGCCCTGCGCGTGGCGCATGCTCAAATTATTCTGAAAATTTGATCATTTGCATCTCCAACGCAGATGTACCACTCCTCAAATTTCATTTATATCGGTCTACTCCTTCTAGATGCAACTTTCTTTGTTTAGAGTGTATATAACAATTGGTGCACTCTCTGTTGATGTTGAAGCTGTGACTCATTACCGACCTCTATGGGTTGAATTCATACTTTATCATTCGATTATAAAACGTTCATGTCATCAGATATGCTATTTGTGTCGAACTAAGCGGTGGAGGTATTTGGCGCACTCGTATCACCTTGAAGATGCGACGCCTGCACTTTCAAGAACCCCCTCCGAGCCCGTTGACACTCAGCACAGGATATATAAACCTTCTTCTTGAACTCCCCATCTCTTGATCTTCTGTTGATGTTTTCTATAATTCTTCTGTTGTTTATTATGCTGTAACGTAGTGGGCCGAGTGGTGTGCCTTTCTACAAAATGAAACAGCCAAGTTTTAAAATAACTTGCATTTTATTTTGAAATTAATTATGTAAACTTTGTACACTAGCGATTTGCATCCCAATGACATGGGTGGTGCGAAACAGGCCCAAAAAACAGCCGCGGCCTCATCAACGAGCACCGCAAAACCAAAAAACATCCGCTTCCCTCGAGTTCTCCAACGTATCTGCCTTTGTCGGCAGACCCCTCATTCCGCCAGCCACAAATCACTGGCACCCCAAAACAAACGAGACAGCTGTTCGTCAGCAGGGCTCGGGCATATGTTTCAGGAATTTGGAATCAAAGGTCAGTGGCGGTGTCGGCGACGTCACGATGCATAGATTTGGACATTACAAAATTTTTGCGATTTTCCATAATTTGAAGTCCAATATCTAAACATGTAATAATCATTTCGGTTTTTTATGTTATTATTTATAAAGCGCAAATAGACGATACAAATGACACCTTAAACGTCGTGGTCACACAAAGGAGGTCGGAGCTAGACTAAATTAATGTGAGCGACATTGTACATTCTTTTAATCAACTTTGCGCTGCGATTGCATCAGTCGATGACGTCAGAGAAATATCAATGAGCATTTATGAGATTCTTTGTTTATACCTCTTTTGAACGCGATATCTTTCTTGTATGTATCGTTTATATTTTTCAAGTTATTAAATATTTTGCTCTTGTGCTTTTTTGTGACACTCAAATATTAAGCGTTGTACCCCGGTTTCGAAAGGTAAGACGTATTCTATGCAGTGGCGTAGGAAGGAGGTAAGGGCCGCCCCGGGTATCATCACAGACAAAAGTGACAAAATGGCAAAAAAAATTTAATTAAAAAATGGGAGTGGTTTTCAACACTAAAAAATATTATATTTAAAACGAGTTTAATAACTTTATCTGACAACTAACTTCAATAAGTCAACATAATGTGTATTAAAACTTATTAGTTCAGTCAACAAACCCAACGAAACGCGGCTGAATTTGACGATGCGTAGTGGAAAGTGTATGGATAACGAAAGTTTCTTCAGTTTGTATTAGGGGTGTCAACTCTCAGAAAATAACCGGCTATCGGTTAACCTATTTTTATAAGTCAGGTTATAACCAAGGTTACCAGAACTTCTCTTTTAAAGAGAACTTGTCCAGGTGTGTATTCGTTAACTTAATCCTAAAGCATTATTTGTACCTTGTCCACTCTCTTTATCTGTGTGGAGTGTATTCTTTTGCAATTGTTTCACAATATGCAACCTTTCTTTGAGACCTTAGAAAGTCTGTTCTGCTTTTTCGCAGTTTCCATACAGATGAACGTTCCTTGTAACTAATGTTGTAGATACAGTCAAGAGGCTTTCAGATGCAAGATAGAGTGCTCGCTACGAAGCTTCAAACAAGAAGATTGTTGATGCCTTAGAACTTTGTGATCCCACAGAAACTGTCGAAACCAGAGGAGCAGCGCAAACGCTTTTGCCAGCAGTATGTGATTTTTCTCGCTTATGTTTTTTTTTTTTTGTATTTATGGAGTAGTGTTTTAGAAGAAGTAAATCACGCTCAAAATACCTACAGATTGCTGGGATAAGTTTTGAGAAGTGTGTTATGAAAATGAGAAGTGTGAAGATATTTTCGAAGAACAAAAGAAATGTGATAGTGGAGAAAGCACTGGCAGTTTGCAACGAACACTTGCGAAAAGATTCCTTCAGTGAAAAGAAGAATCGTTAGAAAGAAAAAAATTATTCTGGAGAAAAGGCTCAAGATGACCCACTGAATGAAGAAATGAAAAGATCAATGTCGGAGTGAATTGACAGGCTTTATCAAGAAATAGACACTCGCTGTAAAGACAAGGAAAATATAACAGTTCGTTTTACAGCTCTCGAACCCAAGAATCTGATTACAACTTCAGAAGACGAACTGTCACAGTTAATACAAAACTTAGTCGTAAACTATATTGAACTTTCTGAAGATGATATCCTTAGAGAGATTCCGCGACTAAGAACACATCCTACAAGCTGACAAAATTTCAAAAGAAAATTCTCTGGAATGGTCTTTAAGATTTTTAAAGTTTGTTGTTGATAATGAACTTTTGGATTTTGGTACCAAATCTAACTTTTGCCTTAAGAATCTTGTTAACGTTATGTGCTTCAATAGCCTCATGTGAGGGGAGTTTTTTAAACTAAAATTAATCAAGAGTTATCTTAGGTCCACAATGAATAAAGCTCGGCTCTCTGAATTAGCTATCTTGTCAATTGAAAACAAAGAAGTAGCGAAAGGAATTGATTTTGATGATGTCATTTCAAAATTTGCAGAGAACAAAGTTAGGAAAAGAAGTCTTTAAGTGCTTATGTCTCAATGTAAAGAAATAACCAGAAAATAACACCTGTAATTACATCTTATTTTTTCTTCTTTTAATAATTTCAATGGTGGGTGACAAGAAATTTTCCGCACTGGGTACTATCTGACCTTGCTACGCAACTGATTCTATGTCAAAATACCTGTAAATGTCAAAGAGCGATTTAAAATGAGTTACTTGTAACAAAAAATTATAAATCAAAATAATATACAGTAAACTCTCGATTATCCGCAGAATTGAGTGGCGCGGCAACCGCGGATAAGCAAATTTCTTGGATAATCCGCAAAATGGCTAAAAAAAGCATTTCATAGTAGTGTATCTATACATTCAATTATGAATTAATAAACAGTAGATTTCTGCACTTAAAAGTTTGTTTACTTACTTGTTCACAAAACCAAATAAGTTAATTGTTTTGTTCTTTTCTGTTAAAACGCCTCTTTTTTATTTGAGATTGAAGTTTTTTCAACAGCATTTTGTCACAGAGTGACCGCGGATAATCGGAAGTTTACTTCATTATAAAAAGTTGCAATTATTAAGTTTTAAAATCCCTGCAAAGGAAATTTAAACAGTTACTGTTACATTTTTACCTTAGCGTCCATTTTTAAACTACTAGGCAGAGGCTTTGCTAAAGGGAGAGGGGGCAGCGGGCCCCAAGCTCAATATCTAAAGGGGGGGGGCTAGTATCATTTCATATATATTAGTCTTGTTTATCCTACAAAAATGTTTTCACAAATTTTTGGGGTCTTCTCTTATGACTTCAGAGCAGTTTTATTAACGTCATTTACTTACGTCGGGATTATTAGGCCGTTTTCATTACCATCTACTTAAATAAGGCACTAATATAGAAAACAAATTTGTAAGGGAAAATGTTCAGGGACAATTCTCTTTCATGTTTCATTTATTTAACTTGTCAGAGGCTTCTTTTCAGTCTCATAGTGATGGGAACGGGTTAGTACTGGAATATCTTAATTATTTCTACCTGTGATGGGAAGCATGATTATTTTGACTATCAATCCTCTAAAGGTTCCAACTGTTGTTAATGCCTAAGCACACATGTGCAAGATTGGTAGAAAGTTGCATTTACTATGTACTGGAGCAGAGCAAAGGGTAGTACTATTGGTGACGATCCTGGATAAATCTCGAAGGAAAAGATCCGAGGACAGTAATTTTGAACCACGGTCAGACCTGACACCTGAGCTGGACACCACCCCAATCCCTAGCTTCTTCACCACATCAAGACATTTGAGGCCGCGACAAATTTAAAGAGCACCAAGTCTTTGGTTAGATCGTGTTTCGAGCTCGCAGCCTTCCAGTTGCTAATTCGGAACGCTACAAACTGGACTATCCTGACCGCTAAATGGGCAGGAAAGCTTTCGCATGGACCTGGTGACTGAACGACGGTCAGTTGAAGATCTGCCAGTGTTGACTCCCAACCAATGTCTGTTCAATTGAAACGACAGGATAAAACATCGCCTTATCTCATGAATGAAATCTGTCTTTAGAAGATACACACTTTCTCACCAAATGGAATAACAAAACAAATACTACGAGTAATTTCAAGTGGGTTCTTTATAAATAAACTAGCAGACCCGCTCATAGGGATGAGCCTTGAAATTTCTTATTTGCTAGTATCTATTGATGGCAAAGTGCGTAACTCACATTTCATATCTTATTTCAATCCATTTATAATGAATACTTGCCACTGCGTGGCCAGCACGGAGCTGCCCGTGACAGTTCTTTTCATGGGGTCTGTGACCACTGCTCGCTGACGCTCGCCAAGTGATTGCTAAGTATTTCAATTCGGTTTGCTTCGCAAACAAACTCCACATGCAAAGCCGTGATGGCCTCGAAGTGGCTATTATCAACAACGTGCATCAAAAATCGCTATAATCGGAAAACTTGGCATGGGTTCCAAAAGCTGACGTCAGCGGTTGAAAATCGCAAAATTCGTTCCTTTTTCACTCGAGGTTCGAGTGACGTCACATTCCGGAAAGAGGAAAGAACGGTGAAAAAAACTAATAAATTAATTTTAAAATGTTCTAGATTAAATTTTAAAATTCGGGTGCGATACAAAAATCGCAAAAGATTCGGACAACCTGTGTGCCAAATTTCATCATTGTTCCATAGATTCGTTAAGACACTGCGTACCGAATACCGAGGGACAAACACTTCCTTTTATAACAATAGAGATAAGCATGAATATGCACATAAATAGATTTGTACCTCTACAAAATTGTACAAAAATATTCAATGGCACTGTGTTAAAATTTATTGGTGTTTAAAAATGCATGGTAATACCCACACAGTCATGTTACCACAATCAGATTATGAACGCTTACTTCAATTTCGCACCATTCCCTCGTTCGAGTTTCTAACTCTATCCGTATT
Source organism: Metellina segmentata (assembly GCA_947359465.1). Taxonomy (NCBI): domain Eukaryota; kingdom Metazoa; phylum Arthropoda; class Arachnida; order Araneae; family Tetragnathidae; genus Metellina; species Metellina segmentata. Next base: position 19,711,302 of record OX375874.1, read on the forward strand.
TTTGCTCATATTTTCCTTTCGGCGCTGACTTTCTTCCAGATTTCTCTCACTGCAGTCTGTTATCAGACTGCTGAAGAATTTCATCAGAGTGGAGAGCTCTTCCAAGCAGTTTTAACAATACTTAAAATGTTCCCTATCTTCAACCAAGCTATTTATTTAAAGAAAGATGTAGGTAGTTAATTAACGTCACAGGTTCACACAAAACATTCATGTCACATTAAAATGTTCCCTATCTTCAACCAAGCTATTTATTTAAAGAAAGATGTAGGTAGTTAATTAACGTCACAGGGAGAAACACAACGGGTTACTGACAACGGTCCGAGATCAGTCCCCAATGGGAAAGATTCGAGGACAACAACACGGTTAGGTAACACCCGAGCTGGCACCCTGCTCTCCAAACTTCCACACATCGCGAGGACATTTCGGGTCACAACAAATTCAACGTGCACCAGCCCCCGTGTACGCGACTGTCTTTGGTTGGACCAAGCCTCCGGTTGCTAATCCGTGGCTCTTCCAACTGGGTTACCATGATCCATCCCGAAGGGAAAGATCCCAGAACAACAACTCGTAATTTTAAACAACCGATCAGATGATAAATATTAATAAAGAAATTCTGGACTATCCTGATGATTTATAATCGTATCGGATAATTAGAAGCTTCTGAAAAATTCATCAGCAACTTTTTTCATCACTAATGTTCTTTCTGTACTTAATTAAATGGACACTTATGATTTATGAAATAACTTCTCAAGAATTATGATACTGTGTGTCGCGCTGCTAATCAATTAGAAATCTTTATAGGGGCACAGGATGTGAAACAACCTAGTATAGAATATATAAATTAATAGGCTAATCTATAAGCATATGTTGTTGTTGTCGTGCGGGCCATATATGGCCCAATTGGGGGTGCCATTGCCCCGGAGGGTTGGACTTCTTCATACATGACACATCCGTTTCACAGGAAGGTCCCTATCACACATCCATTCACTCACACATATCGTAATTTAGATCCCAATCAGAGGCCGATAACCCCCTGATCAGGTACCCCCAGAGGTATTGATTTGGTATGGGAACATGGGGGACTTTGTGACCACGACCTATTTAACGTGGCCCAGTCACCATTAGCGAACACGACGGTCTTTAGCCAGGTCCAAACGCCGATCAGGTTAATCTATAAGCATATAATATTATTAAATAACTTTAGAAACTAAAGCCCGAAATTTCCTTCCAAACATTAGAATCGATGCGATTTAAAACGCACAGACCTTTGCGAAAGTGTTTTAATTTGAGTCTTGTCCCCGAAGATCATTGACAAGGGTGGTAATACATCTTAACATCGTTAGGGCAATCCGCCTCAAAATACCTTTAAAAGTGTCTGGCTTCTGACACATTGCCCGCGAACGGTAACACCCCTTGCCAATCCTCACGTTGGCCCACCGCTCGAAGCAACGCCTTTTTCACGCAATTCTACCAATCGGAAGCCGACACCGTGTCTGCCTGGTGGCGCGTTGCGGTGGACGCCCGAATCACGGAAGATGGCGATTTCGGGATTTTATCGCTTTATTTGGCGCAATTTATCTATCCAGTAAGAATGAAAATGTATTTTTATACGTCAAATGATTAGGATTTTTTTATATCTTTATTGTACTTAAAAATCCTAAATCATTGTATTCCAGTGCACGTATTGAATAATCATTGAGCGTCTGGTCTGTGCTTTCTGCATAAAAATTTGCGACTTCGTAATTTTCCCTTAGAATTTAACCTGGAGTCCAATTTTAAATAAGATTCGTCAAAAAATGTTTTAAAAAATATGTATGCACAACCAAACTATTCTTATTTTCCACATCTAATTTGTTATCCACATCAAACGAAAAAACAAATACTATTTTGTTTCACACAAAACAGAGCTTACTCTCAATTTACAAATAAAAATTATAATTTTGATTTAATTTAATTCGCCTTAAAACGTCACTTACTACAGATTTGAATTGGTAAAGCTATGTTTTTACAAACTGGACAGTCTGATCATGGAATAAGTATAACTCCTGAGTCCCAAGTTATTCCAAACGGCTTAAGATTTTGATTCACAGAATTGTCAATAGAAACAAGTAGAAACAAAAGCGATATGTTTAAAAACATTAGTATATGTCGAATTGTGATACGAGAAAAATTAATTCCTCTCGCCTCTTTCACCTCAAGGAGCTGTAACACTGCAGAAGAAAATGCTTTTGGACCATTTTCTCATCACGACACATTTTACTAAATTATAATATGTATTCATTGTACTCTTTTTTTTTTCTCATTGAATGAATACAATAAAAATCCAACTTGTTTGAAAATTCATGGGTCGCTTTTAATGTATCATTCGAAAACTAATTCATAACTTTAAATGTAAAAATTTCATCTGTAAGCCATAATTTCAACGTTTTGAATAATATTCATCATGAAAGGCAGTATATATCAATCACTTACAAACAGTGGTTCTAAAATTTACGCTTCCAAGGAAATCTCAGAGGACTTGTTTAGCAGTTTTTATAAAAAAAACTCGAATAAACAGCCATAAACAAAAATGCTCCACCCCTAAAACAATTAACCGCATTCCATTCTCTTTGAGGATTATCTTACCCCATATCAATGATCTATCCTTGATCCTGATCGGATTATCAAGTGTAATTGTTCGGTAGATTGATGACTTGGGGTTAAAGTGTTGTTTGAAGAACAGCCGAAGCCCCCGGTCTTCTGTTATATTTGTTTTCATACTTATTATATACTTTGAAACTGGAAGTGTCGTTGTCTGATAATAGATAAAGTTCTTTGGCACAAGACTCATGATGGTAGGTAGGTATTTTAATGAACGTTGAACTGGAGCAACACAACGGGCTATTGTGCGACGGTCCGGGATCAAACCCGAAGAGACACATGGAAGACTGCAACGTTGACTCAAAATTCACTTCAAAATCAAAAATTAAAAATCACTTCATTGTGGAGTTGGATTATACTGCTATTGTAAGTTAATACTGTAGCGATGCTAGTATTTGCTGTTCCCCCTAAAACTCCGCCTCCAGAATTTAGCAATGGCTGAATTCGATAATCGCTACTATTACTTAACTGATTGACGATTGCGTGAGACTGTGAGAACTGTATTAAGATCACGGGGGTACATCTGTGTGCATTGTTGTGTAATGCACGATTTCAACCGTTTGACTGTCCTGTGCTATCTTTAGCAGCCAAGTGTGAGTGAAGGCCAGCAGTTTATTGAAATGAGGCTGAGTGGAAACGAATAGTGTGAAGCTGTGAGAATATGAGTAGTCTGTTATCATAGAGCTTCAGGCATTTGATGGAAGTCATATGCATTGGCAATTCAAAGACTCATCGTGGACCCTCTATTGAAGTCTGTACAGATTGAGCCGAGCGCCATCTGGTTGCTTTTGAAAGTGTGATTTTTCACATCACGTCTACCAGTCACCCATTTAGTAGAGCATGAGACACAGTGCACATTTGTCTACCCAAAAGTATAGTTGGGTTATACTGCTATATACACTGTTCTATTGCAATTAACTTTTGTGGTGGCTAAGTTCACCACAGATGCAATTGCACTCGTCATTTTGATCAGCCTACACACGAAGTGAGCAGAGTCTTAGGGTCCGTACACTACGGAACCTAGATGGTCGCATGTAGCCTAGAAGGTAACCTTGTATTCAAGCGTGTATAAACACATTGGAGCTTGCGCGCAATCTTTACATAAAATTAAATAATTATCGCACGCTTTCGCCGGTATCACCCTTTTTTAGATGAGAGCTCTGCAACTTCACTGTTGACGCTAGAAAAACACACAGATGAATCGAGTCGATCGTTCAGTTTTTTCGCACACTGCTTTGTTAACAATCGCATTGGAAAATCATCCAGCTTCCTGCTTAGCTCACTGCGCCAATCTAGGTAACCAGTCAAGCTCTGTAGTGTTTGCTCCCGTTGGAAACACTGGTCAATTCTACATAGCGGTAAGCGAGTAGGCGACCAGCTAGGCTACATGCGCCACTCCAGGTTCAGCAGTGTACGTACCCTTACCCACTTACAGAAAGGGTAAACTATGCTTGATTTAAATACCTTCTTATCCTCGATGGTCTTACCACAGACCAATCGAATCTGTAGGACACATTCAGGCTTACTAGCAAAGTACCAAATTGGTAATTTTTAATTAACGTCGTACTAGAACAACACAACGGGATCAATCCCCAAAGGGACAAATCCGAGGACAACACCACGTAATTTTGAACCACGTCAGTTGACGTGCAAAGTACGGATAGAAGAAAGACGTATTAAAAATAAAACATTTTATTTACAGATTAGCAGCTTGCTAATTTACATAATTAAATATAGCTAACATAAATAATCAAACCAGATCTCGATCTTATCATTTCTTTGCAGATCTAACCAAATTACAAGAGCATGAACTTATCTTGCATAGCTAATTTGCATTTCATGACGTCACAATTGGATCGGCCCTTGTCTTTTCATTCCTAAAGTCCAACAGAATCAATTACCAGAGTCCACTAGGGAAATAAAAATTCGTGATTAATAAAAAATGCCTTTATAAAAGCAGGCACCGTTATAGTCCTAATTCGAAGATCATGTTTATAATGAGCATGCATTCGGTAAGAAGTGGTGTTTTCTAAAAATGAATAGTTCCTTGATATTTTATTTAAAATACTTCGCAAAGATATTATTACTTAATAAAAATATTATATCACATAGGTAAGGAAGTTGAATTTATGTCGAACTGGAGTAACACAAAGGGTTACTCCAACGGCGACGGTTCGGAATCAATCACGAAAGGAAATATCCGATGACAATACCTCGTCATATGACCACGGTCTCATGACGAGGTCAACACCTGATCTGGCACTCCACTCTCCAAGCTTCCACACCATGCCAACGTGAAGATAATTGAGACCCGACAGATTTAGAATTCCCCACGTACATGACAGTCTTTTGTTGGATCGAATCTGGAATTCTCAATCCTGTTGTTAATCCACCGCTTTACCAACTGAGCCACCGTGGCCCCTACGTAAGTATAATTTATTTAAAATATCCCACATGGATATGAAGCGAAGCTTTGTTTGAAATGTCTTGGATTGCCTTTGCAAAGCAGCTCTATCACTGAAGTTTCTTAAGAGCATGACAACTATTGAGTTTCAATTCTTTACTTCTCCAGCCATGCCAAACCCTTTGTAAAATATTCGAAAGCATTCGAATCGGGAGCAACTTATAGAGAATAATTGGTATCAGATAAATTTATAGCACTAGAATCCGCAGAAGACGCCAATTGTAGAAGCGATTTATGCCACCAGTTCCTAATTCAACTAGCCGACCAACCGGTATAGTGGTTAAGGTGTTAGCCTCTAGATCGGAAGGTTCCTGGTTCGAATCCGGGCCCGGGCATGGATGTTTGTAAACGTATGGTGTAGAGGCGGCTGGTGCACCTTAAATCTGTCGTGGCCGAAAGTCCTCACGTTGGGTGGGCGTGGAAGTTTGGAGAGTGGGGTGCCAGCTCAGGCGTTGCTTCGTCATCTGACCGTGGTTCAAAATTACGAGGTGTTGTCCTCGGATCTTTCCCTTAAGGGACTGATCCCGGACCGTCGTCAATAGCCCGTTTTGTTGCTCTAGTACGACGTTAACTAAAAAATTACCAAATTACCTAATTCAACTAACAGACTGGTTCAAAACCGCATGAAGACTTTTATATTTTCCCTTTTGGATTACCACAGAGGATAGGGTAGGTGTTCAAAATATCGCCCTTTTGCTACATATCGCCTGCTCGTGTTTGCAAACTACTATGCGCGACATTTATGACTTTATGTAGTTACCTTGACGGTCTAGGGTTTTGCCACACGTAGCGCCACCGACAAATTTCATATCAGTTATATCAACAACACTATTGCATCTGAAGTATTAGAGGCTGTGATACACACACACATCGTATTTTTTGTCTCCGATCAACCAATGTAAATGTTTCTAAATCATATTTTCGTTTATATGACTCGAAAGTACATTAAATACTAAAGGTAGGTATGTAGGCTCCACTATCAACTCGTTTTTTAATAGTAGATCCTATTTTTTTCTGGAGGGTGGTAATAGAAACAGGGGTAGGCGATATTAGGAACCCACTCTTGAAAATTCTCTAGGGAAACTTTTTAAAGTTTTACTAGTTAATTTAAACTGACATAAGTAAAGTAGGTATATGATCTCTGGAGGATCAAAGGAGAATAGCTCCTAGTGATATTCATTTCGTTTTCAGATTGATTTCCCAAACCAGGAGGCTGAGATACAGAGAAATAGTTAGGGTAGTCGATATTTGGAACACATACCCTATTCAACAAAGCATGAGTTTGGCATTGATTGACGTGAGCTATACAATCCTTATTTGGACACAGTGGGGAAGAGGTCAATTATCACATTAGGGTATCTCTTATTTACCCACTGGACATGATTAGCTCCACAGGTGTCGATGACCCACTGTTAGAACATCATTAATATAAGAGATGACCACTACAGAACTGCAGGTGGTGAAAACATCATTTGCATTGCGATTGAGTTAATGAAGACTGATCGGTGTCGTTACTGCAGGGGAGACATGAGGCAAAGGACATGACTCCTCTATAGGTACTCTATATATCATTCTTTCCTCATTTGGCAACCCTACTGGTGGATGTCTCGACGAGGAATCTCGTCTTTAGCAATACAAGCCATGGACAAGATTTAAAAAAAAAAAAACTACCAGATAAGATTTTAGAAAAAAACTGACCGGATCTACACCGTTTGACCAATCCGCACCAAATTTTGTACACTTAGGCCCGGTGCACACATCCGGTTTTTCAACGTGCGGCGCCGCTGCCGCAACGCAAGTGTGGTCTGATATACATTAGATCCAATGGAGCAGTGCACACATGCCTCCAGCGCCTCTGGGCCGACGCACGTCCAACTTGCGTGCGATTTGTACCGCAGTTCCCCACGGCGCCGCAGCTAGCCGCACATGAGTCTCCGTTCTGAAGTACCTTGTTTTCATAAACAAATGGAATATAAATAATAATTAATAAATGGTTGCATCCAGTAACGTCTATTTTGTTTCCAAATATACTTTTTTACACCAAGTAAGCGAAATAAACTCGTTTTCTTCGAAGAATATGTATCGCAAATGGCGTGAAATGAGTTCGTGCGTCATTTCACGGTTATGTGTGCATAGTTGGGCTTCGGTGCCGCAGTGGCGCTCACGTTGAAAATCCGGATGTGTGCACCAGGCCTTATACTTTACAACACTGCAGAAAACATAGGCTATTACTTTCCTTCCTTCAGACCAATCTATAGCACTTAACCATGAAAATTGGCATGCAGGTTGTCCTAAAAGTGCCCCTCGACGTCTAAGTTTTAAAATCTAAAGCTTGTTTTCTTGCAGTTTAATGAATATTGACAAGGAAACCGTCTTAGAGGGATCATTATCGTCTTTATCAATATTTTTCTAATGTTTTTCGAATTGCTGTATTTCAGATCACGAAGTTCAAATTCGACACTTAGCACATTTTATGTTTTTCCTATGAAATAGTTAAAACGAAGTTAAAAAGTATTTTCCGTACAACCTACATGATTGCATTTTTCTATGTAAGAAAAGTGATTATTCTAATTCACTTTTCAATCAACATTTAACCATTTCAACTCGAGCTACGCCGTTATTCAGCTAGTGTCCAATAAAATGCATGGCATGAAGTTCCCATATCAGACTCGTTACCACAATTGTCTTCTGTATGTACACACATTCACTTGTTCAAAGGCTATTTGGCAATTTTTGACGTCTAAACCTATTTTTGCGTGCACTCACATCTTCTCTTCTGGACTTATTTCTATCTTCTATAATTCTCATCGTCTTCCGTCATCAGACTGCTGAAGAATTTCACTAGAGCGCAGAGTTCTTCCGTGCAATTTTAGCAATATTGCACGGGCTTAGTGGAAAATGAATCCTGTACCAGTTTATTTATATACCTTACACCAGTTGTTGCCATTTGCCAATATACAAGTTCAAAGTGAAATACATAATATATAGATACCGAAGAAATGATACTTTTAAATTATTATTCAGCAGTATTTATACGAGTACTGATGAAAGTTTTACTTTTTATCTTTGGGAGATCCATACTATTTTCGTTAAGTAACGATCCATCTTTAAAATTCCGAAATTTATTTTTTGACCCATAAGAATGATATAAAAACAGGGTCATCGGAAGGTGGAATGTCACTAATATTTTAAGGGGATAATTTAGTCAAAACATTATAATTATCATAATTTACTTCTAATTTATGATAATGAGGTCGGTGTATTTGATTCTTGTTTAACTTATGAATGTCGTGTTAATAGTTTTGAGAAAAAAAACATTGTTTGCAGATTTGAGTGTAAGGGAAAATGTAAACACTTCAGACGTGAAACATCTAGCAGACAAAAGTAGGGGGAATACAAAAGCATATTTGTTTTGTCGGAACACATGATAAAAAACATACCTAAAAATAACCTCCGTACTTCGTGTTATCTCTCGGTTAAGTGTGTTTATTTTGTTCGAAAATAAATAAAATCTGTCCTAAATAGCTCTTGCTCCAAGGATCGTTCTTGCCGAGGCATTGGTCGCCCACTTGCAAACCTCGAAAACCCACCCCTTCTTCACGAAAACATCCCATTTTTCAGACATAGCTCTTGCTGAATATCATTTCACTATTCTGATGTAAATTAACAATACGACATAATGCTCTTTTTTTTATATCAAAATCGGGGAAAAATGTTGACGAAAACATGAAAAAGAACAATTTTCGAGAATTTACTGCTGGGCACTTTTATGTATAATTTAGGTCATCTTTCGGCTGTCGCTATTTTTTCAGACGATGCACACCCCAGCACAGAACCCAATGCGCAAACTTTCTGCATGCTTTTAATTGAAATACCCCTTAAACTATAAAACGAATAGAATTAAAATGAAATGCTCTATAGGAAATCCACTTTGTAAATCAATAGTCGTGTAAGAAGAACAGCTGAATTTTTCAAACATTAAAATAATTGATTTTTCACTGGATATATAAAAATTTATTTTTTCATACGTGCTGCAATCATTTATTTTCCCCCAGCGTAGCACATAAACTTAAAATGTTTAGGGGAGGGGGTTTCGATATCTTTGAATAAACTTCACGCTCGCTAAGAAAGTGAATTTTTCTCAACAGACTAAATTTATTTCAAGTCACACACTTGATAAATTGATTTTTTAAAACATTTTTTACAATTTTATTATATTTTGTACATACTACATAAAGGTTTCTGAAGAAAGCAGGTGATATAATTTTGACAAGCTCCACTAATATATCCACGACACGAGTTTGAACATTAAAATACATGCGTTACATTAAGAAAGTAAAAAAGAGGGAATGATAAATATTAATTAACGTCGTACTATAAGAACACAACGGGCTATTGACGACAGTCCGGGGCAATTCCTTAAGGGATAACCACCCGATAACAACACCACATAATTTTGAACCACGGTCAGATGACGAAGCAACACCTGAGCTGGTACCTCACTCTCGAAACTTCCACACCAACCCAACGTGAGGCCTTTCGGCGATGACAGATTTAAGGTGCACCAGCCGCCTCTACATCATACGCTTACAAACATCCATGTACTGACCCGGTTTCGAACGAGGAACCTTCCGATCTAGAGAGTAACGCCTTAACCACTATACCGGTTGGTCGGCTTACAAGAGGACTATATAGAAAAGTAATACAAGGTATGAAAATGTGAAGTAAAGTGCGGTTGAAAAATTTTAATTGGTCTGTATTTTATTTACACCTTAACCTCCAGAGCAGTTGGAAAGCAAAAATGAATGGATTGGTTGTGTAAGGGGACACAGACGCAATCGTTAAAGCCGCGCACTCGTCTTTGTGTTACTATAGGAAGGATGAGACACAAATGAAGAAAGTCTTAATGGTGTGTTGTATATAAATTAAGTATAATTTTATTTACAGAAGAAGGCCAATCGTGGGAGAAGTAAGATACATATAGCATAGTACTTACATCGACAATTTTTGCAAAGTTTGAATAGCATATAAATTGAAATCACCGGTGTTGTTGTTTCTTATGCCTACACTGGCAGACCAGAGGAGTGCCAGGCCCGTCGAAGACGGCAAGAGGCGAGGGGGGTGCGCCTTCCATATTATTGAGCCCCATTGGGAGGAAGTCCGACTTTGCTCGACATACATGACACATCCGTTTTACAGGAAGGTCCCTTTCATACATCCATTCACTCACACATATCGTAATTTAAATCCCAATCAGAGGCCGATAACCCCCTGATCAGGTACCCCCAGAGGTATTGATTTGGTATGGGAACATGGGGGACATTGTGACCACAACCTATTTAACGTGCCCCAGTCACCATTAGTGAAAACGACGCTCTTTAGCCAGGTCGAAGCGCCGATCTCGCAATCATCAGAATTGGAGGCTTCGCCGAGGACAGAACCCACAACCCTTCTGATGCGAGCCCGACGCTCTACTGACTGAGCTACCGCGGCTCTGAAATCACCGGTAAACATAATGGGTACATAGGTATCCGGAATCATATTAGGTACAATTTTCCTGTTAAAATATTTCTAAGTCAATGCGACGGGGTTGACGCTTTCTTACGCTCTTATGTAATCGACGTCGTTCGGTATTCTTCAATTTTCACGATTCTTTCTGAATCTCTTTCCGATAATATACGTTTCTTTTATTTCTGTTCATATTTCCTTTGTAATATTTTTGACATTGCGAAATTTTTCTTTATCTTAGCACACTTATTGGCTTATAGCTTAACAAATTTTATTTTATCGATAATTTAAGCTAAATATTACTGTAGGTCCTGTTATTCACTGCAAATCAGTTTTACTACAATCGATCGACATATCTTCATAATCCAAAGTTACAATACCCGCGTCTTCATTTCCCCCCAACTACTACCAACCATGTTAGATACGAACATAAACCTTCTATCCAGCAAAATTTAAATCACTAGATTATCTTCTATAGTTTACGAGATCTAAGAACAACAAACCTTTTTGACCGCTAAATTTATCTAGAAACCCCACGTTACCGGATCGAATTTAAAGACTCATTCAAGAGAAAAAAAGGATGAACGATTTTGCAGTTTACACTTCGTTGTTGTTCAGCATTCACTGTCAAAGTGTTCGATTTTTGAATTAGTTAGTTTTCTGTCCTAGCGGGGTCATTAGAGTTTTCTGTCCTAGTGGGGTCGCAGCAGTCTAGTTAGCAGAGTCGCGGTTTAACATCAGGGGGACTATGAGTACGAAACTAAAGACGGTCGAATATGTAGATAGATAGTTGAATTAACATCAAACTGGAGCAAACACAACAGGGCAATTGACGAGAGTTCGGGATTAATCCCTAAAAGAAACGTCGAGGACAACACCTCGCAATTTTGAACCACGGTTTGGTGATGAGGTCAACACGTGAGATGGCACCCCCACTCTCCAAAAATTTATAATGGCAGGCAGAAAAACAAAATGCACACTACGAAGTTAAGTGACATAAGTAAGCATAGACGATACAGTAAAATTGAAAAAAAAAATTTAAGAGAAAAAGGTGAGACATGAGAAATAGAAAAATAGCTGTCTATCTGTCTACCCTCCAAGAATCGGTTGCACAAGTTCTGACTAGAGAGAATTTAGTACAAACTTTTGGTTGGTGGATGTCCGTTTTTTGGGATTTAGTACGAAAGGGACAGACAGTAGGACAATGTAGAACCTAAGGTTATTGCATCAGCTTCTGCCTACGCGGCATCTGGGATCTATTTACGGTTAATAAACCAAAGCTTACTTCTTCTTAATCTTTCTTGATAGAAAAGAATACGATTTTCATGCACATTTAGTCTACTTGGAACCTGAATAATGGTAGTACCCTTTATTGCAAAGTAATCTTCTTGATCCATTGCCACAAACTTCACAAAGAGCAGGAATCCACTGTAGAGCTTGTGTTGCGTTTCGTAGTGCCAAAAAGTATAGATAAAGTGACTGACATTCAAGTGTTCCATGTCTTGCATCTTATTTTTGAATGTAAATTTACTAATCACTGCATATTCTAGTGCCATAAAGAGAACGGGAACAAAATAATATAGTATATCGCTGAAGCAATTTAACGTTATAAGGAATGAATAAGTTGTTCCAAAGGCATTTTAGGATAGAAACAGCTATCAAACAAGCAACACATTTAATTTAATTAAATTTACATAATTTACAAGGTTAAACAAATCAAGGCAGATTTCGAGGTTAAATGAATTAAAACGAAATGTTTTCAGTCCCATGGTACCATTGGAGTAGACCAGATGTGCGTTCATTCACTTCCGAAACTTCAACCGATCTATTTACCCAAAGGTCAGACAGTCATGAAGGTCCTCCAGTTGCTTGTTAACGAGCGGGGACAGTTCCCAAAAAGGGAGCTGCTGGACACCCCTAAATTCCATCACGGTCATAAACTGCAGACATTTCCGTTCGGGAGAATTTTTATCAACGGTCAGTTTAAGTCAGAGAGGAAAATCAAGTCGCTACACAAGCCTATTCAACTACTCAGTTCATTGTTTCACACAGATTTTAATTTCAACATCGATGTATGATTTTAGGAATACAGCAAGTGAGTTTGTATTCTTAGCGATGGGGTTGACTTTGAAAGATGTGTCTCAAAAATATTCATGAGACACCCAAACAGCCACAACCAAAACCCAGTTTGTCAATTGACAGTAGCTTTTTGAAACTTTTACCACGTACCAATTTTTGTTGAGTATCTACCAACAAATTATTGTTGTAGATATGAGTATCTACCAATATATCTATTATCTTGAGTATCTATCTCTTTAACTTTCATTTATGATTCTAACGAACGCTATAACATTAATGCTTGCTAAAATTTCTCTAAACAGTGAGAATGTTTTATATTATTAATAAAATTTGGCGTGTGGAGGTTTGTGAAGTGGTGTTCCAGCTCAGGTGTTGACCTCGTTTCCGGAGGTGCTGTCCTCGAGTCTGTTGTGGCCTCGATTCTTTTTACGTGGTGTAAATTTGGAGAGTTTTGCGCTCGGGTGTTGACACCGTTGTTCAAAGTGACGAGGCGTACTCGTATCTTTCCCTCCGGAATTGATCCTGGGCCGTTGCTAATGGCTTGGTGTGTTGCTCCAGTGCAACGTTAAATCAACTACCAACCAACTTGGTAACTAAAATATTACCATGACAAAACGCGAGATTTAAAACCTCCGCTGTAAGACTAAAACGCGAATTGGGAATTTCAGTCGGTAATTTACAGGTATTGAAAATATCGTTTTTTTTTTTTTTTTTTTTACATCCTAGTCTCCATCCTTACTAATATAGGTACGTCGTCAATGAAAAGGATACCATGTCATTAACCTGTTAAAAACAGAGATACCCGTTTGCAAAGGCAAAACGTAGCTCTGACATCACAAAAACAAGAGATCGATGATGCTTTTCGCAAAAAATTATACAAATAATCCCCGTGATGGTGAAAAAGCAAAATTGTAGACACTATCTCAACTAACTCTCTTGCGTCCTGTCAATTCTTCGTAACGAACTTGTAAGCACCGCCATTCTCGAAAGAGCGGTTCCTTGTTGCAATTGGGCAAACATGACAAGCCATCACACACCCGATCACGCGTTGACATACCTCGAACAGCCACCACGCCCATTACCGAGTCCAAGCGCTTGGCGAGGATTCCGATCGCCAATTCGCACCCGCGGCAACCCTGTCGGAAAGTTCTCTTTCACCAAACCGGCTGTCATGTTTCCGAGAGGGTTTCCCACACAATAAAACAAAGTGTCACGACGCGAGGATACTATGCGCATGCTTCTCTCCGGGAACGCACAATGATGCAACGTGCTTCCTTCTCCATAGACTCCCTGATATCCGGGAGCACGACAAATCCCGGATTCAGGAATCCCGCGTTCCAGTTGCCCTTCTTCTACAACGGTTATGTGTTTCTGCCACGGTCTGGACTGTATCCGGCAGGGTTCCCCGGGCAGGGCCCGCTATGCCTGCCGGAGCATCTGCTGGGAGGGCCCCGGTTGCCCTATCCGGATGTACCACTGGACTGCAGGGGCAGCGCCGCCGGTGGGTACACCGCCGCGGTATCGCCTTCCTCCACGACGAGCAACAGGTCGTCGGTCTTCGATCTGCAGCACAGTAAGTGACCATCATTTTTCTATTTGACGTGCCTTACGTCCATTGAGTTCTGTTTCAAAAACGACACATGCGATGTTTTCTAACTCAAGGGAGAAATTGCCTGTTTTAAAAGTTTCTAAGGAATTTGCTTAATAGAATGATGAGGTTTTGCATTGCTTAACGAAATTGTGACAGCCAAAATATCATCAGAAACTGATACAAATTTCACATGTGTGGTTTTCGAAATTGGCAAAATATCTTCTATCTCCATTGGGTTTTATTTAAAACCATCTTTGTAGGAATAGATGCCTTGCTCTATTGTTTAAAGTAGACATGCCCTCAGAGAAGACATGTTAGAATTTTCTACGAGCAAGAGCAAACTTAGGCTTACTGAACCGAAGCATGTTTTAAAATATCCAGTTTAAAAGTTTGTAAAAATATATCTTTTGCAAAATGATAAGTTTCGCATTCTGTAACAAAACTGTCGCAACCAAGCTATTATTTGAAACTGAAAAAAATTTCACATGTGTCGTTTTTGAAATAGGCAAACTATCTTCTATCTCCTTTGGGTTTTATTTAAAACCTTCTTTGGAGGAATAGATGCCTTGCTCCATTGTTAAAAAGTAGACATGCCCTCAGAGAAGACATTTTATAATTTTCTATGAGCAAGAGCAAACGTAGGCTATATTGAACCGAAGCATGTTTTAAAATGTCCAATTTAAAAAGTTTGTAAAAATATCTCTTGGCAAAATTATAAGTTTCGCATTCTGTAACAAAACTGTAGCAACCAAGCAATTATTTGAAACTGAAAAAAATTTCATGCACGACCACTGTCCTCTCGATCAACTGTACTTACAGGGGGCGAACTGACAGATAGAGGATCACCCAATGAGTAAATTACCACTGCTCCAAAGACAGTCGCCAACATCCATGCGCTTAGAAAGTGGTATTCGAACCCGCGACCTACTGCGTTGTCTACAATACCAAATCTTTTGGAAGTACTTTTTATGGTTAAAAAATAAGGTTAAATACGGTTTCAATCATTTAGATCAAGTATCATAAATGAAATCAAACGTGAGTGATATGATGCAGATAAAAGTTCAAATTAAGTTCATTCATAAGCATTGATTTCTTGTATAAAGCAGAATATAAACGGGTTGTAAGATTTCCATATAATCTCGGATGGGTTGAAAAAGGGTGTACTAATTTTTTTCAAAGATATATTTACTCGATGAGAAAATGTTTTAAAGTAACAGGCCTGTGGTGTGTGATTCAAATTAAGGGACTTTCTGTTCTCTGTTAGATGACGGTTTGTAACAGGACTGTCCAATACTTTTAAGTACCTATACGTAATACTTTTTAATACCAATACTTCGTATCTTTTGAGTAAAATAAATTCCAAGATTTTTAAAATGGTTCAAAACTGTGCAGTTTATTGACTTATTTGAATGTCCCTGAGAATTCCTCAAGCTAAAAAATATTCTAATCAACATGAAATATTTTCTTAAATTCAGAGAATCCTGTATGAGAATGGATAGTATCAACGGTAGACTAGCATATAATCTCCGTAAACGATTTCATAACCTTCGGCATGATTTATTCTTGAGCTTTATAAGATCTGCAACTGAACATGGAAACATTGGCTGCATATTGTTTCTGAAATGACCAGTTCAATTACATTTCATATAATGTATTTGTTTTAATCTGTGTTCCAATTTCAAAAATCCCTGCAAAGAGAACGATGTGTATATTCTTTCAAAAAGGATAACAATGCAAAAAATGTAGCACAAAACTTTTTCAATATAAAGGCCGTTTGATGCTCTTCGCACGCGTTTGTACCAATCTTCAAAATAGCGATAACTTTTGAACGTTCTATGGCAAACGGTATTGCAATGTCTTCTACCATGTAATCCAATTTGAGCAAGGGTTCCGAAAAAAAATTAAGAATTGCATATTGTTTCTGAAATGACCAGTTCAATTACATTTCATATAATGTATTTGTTTTAATCTGTGTTCCAATTTCAAAAATCCATGCAAAGAGAACGATGTGTATATTCTTTCTAAAAGGATAACAATGCAAAAAATGTAGCACAAAACTTTTTTTTATATAAAGGCCGTTTGATGCTCTTCGCACGCGTTTGTACCAATCTTCAAAATAGCGATAACTTTTGAACGTTCTATGGCAAACGGTATTGCAATGTCTTCTACCATGTAATCAATTTGAGCAAGGGTTCCGAAAAAAAAATTAAGAATTGCATATTGTTTCTGAAATGACCGGTTCAATTACATTTCATATAATGTATTTGTTTTAATCTGTGTTCCAATTTCAAAAATCCCTGCGAAGAGAACGATGTGTATATTCTTTCTAAAAGGATAACAATGCAAAAAATGTAGCACAAAACTTTTTTTAATATAAAGGCCGTTTGATGCTCTTCGCACGCGTTTGTACCAATCTTCAAAATAGCGATAACTTTTGAACGTTCTATGGCAAACGGTATTGCAATGTCTTCTACCATGTAATCAATTTGAGCAAGGGTTCCGAAAAAAAAATTAAGAATTGCATATTGTTTCTGAAATGACCAGTTCAATTACATTTCATATAATGTATTTGTTTTAATCTGTGTTCCAATTTCAAAAATCCCTGCAAAGAGAACGATGTGTATATTCTTTCTAAAAGGATAACAATGCAAAAAATGTAGCACAAAACTTTTTTAATATAAAGGCCGTTTGATGCTCTTCGCACGCGTTTGTACCAATCTTCAAAATAGCGATAACTTTTGAACTTTCTATGGCAAACGGTATTGCAATGTCTTCTACCATGTAATCAATTTGAGCAAGGGTTCCGAAAAAAAAATTAAGAATTGCATATTGTTTCTGAAATGACCAGTTCAATTACATTTCATATAATGTATTTGTTTTAATCTGTGTTCCAATTTCAAAAATCCCTGCAAAGAGAACGATGTGTATATTCTTTCTAAAAGGATAACAATGCAAAAAATGTAGCACAAAACTTTTTTTAATATAAAGGCCGTTTGATGCTCTTCGCACGCGTTTGTACCAATCTTCAAAATAGCGATAACTTTTGAACGTTCTATGGCAAACGGTATTGCAATGTCTTCTACCATGTAATCAATTTGAGGCAAGGGTTCCGAAAAAAAATTAAGAAACACTTCCAGTTCAAGACAAATATCAATATTAAAGGCAGATTCAACCAAACAGCTGCTTCTGAGAATGATTGATAATATTACAACCCCAAATCCATGCATCTGTGAAGTATGAATCATTTAGCACGAAATTGACAGTTCTTTAATATGAAATGCGATTGTTAGAACAGTAGCAGGGTATGTTTATAATTTGAATTACACATACTTTATTGGATATCACGACAGTTGATTGACTTGATATTAACGAGTAAGCACATCATTTTCCTCAAACACAGTTAAACGATTTAATAGATTATAAGTATCTATTCATGCTGATGTTCGCAACACATTTTGTTGATTGGCATATTAATCTTTTTGTTTCTTCGATTTTAGATTTTGATTGATTGAGGGGTACCACTATTTTTGTCCTTAAGATCTTTTTAGATTTATATTAAATATATCTTAAGAACAAAGGATCATTTTCGAATTTCCCTTGCTGCTACTTCTTTTAATTTTATTAAGTGGTATTATGTGCAGACATAATATAATTTTGTGAATCAATTAACACAGAAATGAAAAAGTAGAGTTTTACAGTATCGGAGAAAACGTGTCGAACAGTTTACATTGTCTCACGTGGATCGATTTGAGAACGCATATTTAAGGCTTTAAAATACGAGGCAAGAAGTTTTCAACATTTTGGGTCAATGGAATTTCCTATAAGGACCCTCTAAAAATTTAATTTCAACATTTTCATCCGGGGAATTAAAATTTCGAATTCGCTTAGGATACTGCAAAACATTAGCGCGAGAAAGTACAATAATATACTACAAAATATATTTTATTTGATTATTTCAGTTTAAACTAATATCCCGATGTGCTGATCCAGTGCTACATTAATATCCTACCTACCTTCAATTTAAACCCAACTTTTATTATCACCTAAATATGTGCAAAATTTCCACCATTAACATTTTCCCGCATTGAAAACCGTGTTATGCAAACACGAAATATTATTGACATACAATATATAAGGAAGCATATAATTACGGAATAATATTTTTTCGACTACATAATTTTTTATTGAAAAATCAGTCGTTAAATTCTGATATTGATGCTCTAATAATCTTTAGGAATCACGAATAGAACTTGGGTACTTTAATGAAAATAACTAGGCTTTTAATACAATGTTCCATGAAAACAATCACCCCATCCAAGAAATCCCTCCAACAATTCAAAATTGAGTGCATAGATATTTCCCCCCTTGTTTATCTTTATATTTCACCATCGTACGTGGCACAGAAATTGACTATTTGTATTTGCCGAATGGCAATAGATTGATATAAACATTGTAAAAGACTGCATTGATTGATTTGGAGCTACAGGAGATGCATCATATTGTTAAAACTCTAAGGAAACGCTCACTGCTCAAAAGCAATATGAAATCAATTTCTACGGAATTCATTCGCCAATTTTACCGCTTAGTTAAAATGGCTTTACTTGATAGCGTTAAGATTACACGGAAGACATAGCCACTCTAATTGAATTCTTCAATTGCCTTATTACAGAAGGCAATGAGAAATGTGGAAGATAGAAATCAGTGTAGCAAAGCAAATGTGATCGAACGTGAAAGGTTTATATGTTAAATATACATAATCACACACATCTCGGTAAATGGGATGCAATTGAAGTGGACTTTTCACAAGCTAATTGTAACATGACTGAGGAGTGATCACATGTCATGCACTTTATTGGAACTAAGAATACGCAAAATCAGTCCGTTTTCAAGAAATTCCACTTTGTATTTTTGATTAGTTTTACTTTTGGAGTGTATGAAACACGCATAACGATGCATATATTAATTGTTAAATAAATGGATTTAAATCAGGTGTGAATCGGTGGTTAACGTCATTGCCATCAATAGATATGTACAATTATGAAACTATCGAAGATGCTACGCTTGGGTCTACTAGTCAATAATAATTGAACTTCTGCTTGGTTTTTTTTGACGCTCTATGATAATGTTCATGATTGAATAATTTATATCTGAAATCAAATACGCACGCAGAAAGGAAAACTAAAAACGCGTTTAGTTCCATTTTATTGAAGTTCTAAAAGTTTCACATTCAAGTTCTGAAAAGTCAACCCAATACTAAATTCACTTCCAATTTCTGAATTAAGACGATTCTCTTATTTAAAAAGATACGACAAAACTGGGTGGAGATATTTTAATGGAACAAGTACATCCCTTCGGCATCTATTGTTTTAACCCTTCGAGTGATTTTGACGAGATGTCCCGCCCGTCAAGATCTAACCAATTTTGCTAATGACGAGATATCTCGTCATCAAGATGTTGCCTGTGTTTTTTTTTTTTTATGCTGATGAGGTCATGTTTGGGCCAGTTTGTTTCCAATGACGAGATATAACTTCCATCAAGATTTGGTCAGTTTTGCTAACGATTAGATGCCTCGTCGAAATAACCATCAGGAAGGTTATAACAACAGAAACCTTCGCAATAAGACAATTGATCCATTAATTTTGAACATTAAGCATTGGGAATGGATATTGATCTAAACCAGGGGTTCCCAACCTTTTAGTAACTGCGTACCACTTGAAATGTTTAAAAAATTTTTGGCGTACCACCAGTTCTATATTTTTTTAAAAACATATATCTAATGTCAAAAAAGTGCCCAGTGGTTTGTCTTATTTTAAATACTAAGAAAGCTCCATATTTTATATTTCGTATTAATGATGTTTTAATAAAGGAAAAAATAAAACGATTATTGAAAATTACAGTTTTATTTGTTACTTACAGGTCTAAAAACAAATAGTTTCAAAAAATTTCTACAAACTAAGCAAACAAATATTAACAAAATCAAAAATCAATTTTTAGTGCGAAACTTGTTGTTGCTTGCCTTTTATTAAAATATCAATATCAGAAGCAATGGAGCTTAACTTCACTCTTAAGTACTCTTCAACACTTACTCTGTTTCTATATTTATTTTTTTATACACAAAAGTTCAGAAAAATCAAAAGAGATATCAACGTAATTACGCCAAGATAGCCATTGAATAGAAATAGATAATCAGCACCAAAGTTTCTCTTTAAATAATGTGCTAATGTTACCGTCATTTATCACAGTGTAATAAAAACGTTAATCACAAAATTGATTTCGTATAAACCTATTTTTCCTATAACGTGGTTATACATACTAAAAAATCGAACAAACTTCGTAGAATATTTGGGTCGTTCGTATCCTCCTTGCGTACCACCAGTGGTAAGCCTACCACCAGTGGTAAGCCTACCATTAGTTGGGAATCCCTGATCTTAACCATTTCAAGTGTTCAGTGCAGTGGTTCTCAAACTTTTTGAAGCAATAGCACACTTGAAGCCTTGACATAAAATAGTAGGCGCACCACACACAAAATGCTAAGAGATAAGATGCAAAAAAAAAAAAAGCAAAGAAATATAGAAATAACTGGAAAAAACTACACCCAGGAGCAAAATTTAGTATATTCAGTCAGTGTTCTGCAACACAACTCCAAACAATTGCAATTGTTCTGCAGGCATTTTGTCCAAATTTTGAAAACTGCAGTAAAACAGAAAACAGACGTTAAACAACTATCGGCTGAATATGTATTACATATTTAAAATAAAACACACACACGTCAAAATGAATTAAGTTACTTCATTTAAAACCGAGGCATACTTTCAGGATTTGCAATTCTGAATTTTGTTCTTCACTTCTCTTTAAAAATGTTTGCAATATTTCTAAAAGAGAAACCATTTAAACATTTGAAAAACATTTCTAAAATTATATTTTCAGAAAAAGTAAATATTAATTTCGAAAGTTTTTGGTCTTTTAACGGCCATGTCCCGTGTTTTTCATACATACATTGATTAAAATATTAATATCTTTGAAACTAATTAGCTTGGAGGAAAAAAACTCTAATATATTTTGGAATGTCCAATAAGATGTGCATCAAATAAGATCAAAAACTTTTTTTGAAATTTGTGGTCCAAAATGACATTTTTAACGTGTTTGGATACTTTAATTGGTAAAATACTGAATACTTTGTGACCCGTCCTAAATAAAATCCTGACTACGTAACTGCTTCTACTTATAGTGTTGCTTGTTCATATGATGGAGAGATTAGGAATTCCGTGCGGGAACAACGCAGCAATTACAAAATCAGCGGAAGAGTGGGAAAATTTCGCTGACTTCATTTGGAAAACGGAAATCCCCCGACGTGTCATGTACATACTAATAAGTATTTAAGATAACAGCAGTGGCACTAAGATAAGATTTATTTGTGAGATTATAAAGAGAAATGGACACATTTACAAATCATGAGTACAGAGTAATCACCAGTACATGCCGTTAAGCAACACAGACATTTCCTCTAATTGCATGTACACATATCAATCAGTGATCAGATTAGATGTATGATGGATTCTTCTGACTGTTCCCGATCAAATAAGTGTTGTTGACATTGAATGACAACTGAATACATAGTAATGGAGAAACACAACGGGCTATTTGCGCATAATATGAAAAATGAACAGTAAGTCTTCAAAACGGCACTCAAAATATTGTATCGAGTATTGCCTGGCTAAAATGTAAAATCAACAGGCGCATAATAAAAAATATGAGGTTTTAAATTTATATATTCTGAAATTTTTCCACAGCTAAAAGATTGTTCATTAATCACTTTTATGAATTTCTATAGTTACTCGACTCATTTAAAGACGCAAATGAACCCCTTTTTTCATATGAAACTAAAAGTAATGTAATACAGTTTTGTGATAAATTATGTAGGATATTTTTTTAAACTGTTAATGTAATAATGAGATTTGCATTCGTACGTTTTCATTCTCTGCATCAAATGGATGGTTAGCAGCTGACTAGCAAATGCAGGTATCATTTGAAATTTTACGTCTTAAAAAGTCCCTGGTATCTCTTTAGAGAAGTTGTATACAAGTCAACAAATCTTGACGCACATGTTGCAACTTATATTTTTTCAAAAAATTGTTAGGTTTTTCATGTGCCTACACTAGATTACAGTAATAGATATCAATCCTGCGATTTGGAGGCGGTACAGGTTCAATTGTTACTCTGTGGTGTATTTCTCTCTGTGGGTAAAACATGTATATACTTGTGCTTGTACTATGTTCAATACTTGATGGTATTTGTTTTGTGTTTGGCGTTGCTTGGTAAAATATGGCCCTTGTACCATTAAATGCAACCAACCATATACATCAGAAATACACTACCGTACAATAGTGGACCGGATAGCAAGATGTGATGGTATAAGGGAAAGAATACATGCTTTAATAGGGGGATGGTCTCTAACTTGCTGCAATTACAATAGCAATCCTTCTGGGCACACTTTCAACAAGGTTTTGATACACAGATAGGGGCATTTGTGTCCATTCCTGCTGCAAGAATGTCGCCAGCACAGTTGTAGATTTCGGACGTGGTTCCCTGGTCCGTAAGCGTCGCTCTAACGCGTCCCACAAATGTTCTATGGAGTTTAGGTTGGGACTGTGAGCAGGCAATTGGTTTTACATCCGTATCTTGATATCACTGCTTGACAGAGGCTGCAACATGGTATGGAGCGTTGTCGTCCTGGAAGTAACATTCGTCCATTCCGTAAAATTGCTCGAGTGTAGGAAGAATCTGATCGTCCAAAATGTTCATGTAGGCGTCGGTGTTTAATTGACCAGGAACAACATGCAAAGGTCCCAGGCCATACCACGAAAAACACCCAAACAAGCAGTCGGTTTTTTTTGCAAATCCGCTGGCGTCCGGTCCATTATTGTAGGGTTAGTGTATATATATGAAGAAATTAATCTTAAATTCCTGCACAAAATATATAAAGACGTAAAAGTGCTAAATGTGACAAATGGGTGAATAGGAGAAATAGACGTTGGGTTTAATATTAGACAACGCTATTTTCTTAGAATCATGAATGATGCATGATGCAGTGTCTAAGGGGTGTGGTGAATGCATTTTCCACTGTAACTCAAAAACACGGATGAATTAATTTTACTGAATTATATATAATACGTTGCAATGCAATACAATTAGCTCACTCCTTTCAACAACGTCATATCTCAAAAAACGTGATTTTTCAGGAGAGTGATTTTGAAGTTTAAAAGTAGATTGAAATGTATTGAAAATAAAAATTACTTTTGCTCTCTAGCGGCTAAATATTGAGCGGTGATATACGACGATCTTGCAGGGATGTACTACTCTTTCAGGGCATTCTGAAAACAGGCATAACTAAAAATCACCGATTTTTGAGGCATGACGTTGTTGAAAGGACTGAGCGAATTGTACATTTTTTCATTTGATTCACGTGTGAAAATTTTCTCGATAGAATTTGTAACCCACATAATAGAATTCAAGTTTAAATATTTCTTTATTCTGCAAAAATATGTAAAAATAAGTAGAAGGACCAACTCTAATGTGCTTTTCGGTAAATGAAACTATATCGGCAAACCTAAATTTGTTCCTCAAAAGATAATTATTTCCGAACAAAATGAACGTCATATTACATTGCGATAAGGGTTTTGGCTATTTATATCCAACTTCCCCTTTTTTATAACTTCTACTGAGTGTAGTCATCAGACATGACACTTTCCACGCAAATGTGCAACACAGCTCTTTACTTATCCTAAAGACGCCGATTGTGGAAGAGATTTATGTTACCACCAGTCCCCCAATTTACTAATAGACTCGTTCAAAACCACATGACTCAATTGCTTTCTCCCGGGAGCAGCACGAAAAAAAAGTACTAACTTTATTTTTTTGAAAGCACTAAAAATTGAGCATAATATGGTGGGTTAAAAGTTGAATTCAAGTTACTCTGAGAGCAACAACGAGCTTTTTGGACATTATATGAAAGATGAGAAGTCTTCGCATTATTTTTGTTTTAAAAAATCTCTGCACAAATTTGTGGATCAAGTTGTGGAATCTTTCAATCTTTCCCTTCGGGATTGATCCCAAACCGTCATCAATAGCCTGTTATGATGCTTCAGTGCGACGTTAATTCAGTCGAATTGGCCTTAGCTCGCTTATACCATAGTAAATTTGGTAAAGTGTACCTTTGCAAACTTTAAAATTTAAAGATCAAAGAACTGAGTTATTCCGTTCAAATCAGAAATTTTCTTAATCAACTTATCCAAATCTCTGCGTAAAATTTCCAAAACCCCGACGCCAAATCTGTTTTCACCTCAGCCTCCCCATTTGCAGATAACAAGCGGTACTCAAGACGCTTTCCAAATTAGTTTCCAGATACCCTCTCTGCAAGAACTAACATTACTAACATCTCTTAACCCGATGACATCACCGACAGCTAACACCGACACTCGAAAGGCCACACGCACTTAGAACGAATTAAGATATGACGGACATTCCGCAATGACACACCGCCAAGGAATTACTCTGAGTTTCCGGAATTATTTATCTTCACTCGAAATAGATAAGAAAAGCATTAGCCACGCAAGCATGGTACAAGCGATCCCTAATTGAAAGCACTCGCAGACAGTCACGATATTACCACCACCATTTCAGTGAAAGCCGAAAACAGGAGAATCGAATTCCCTAGCTCAATCATTATTATTCCCCATACATCTTCGGACTGCATGACCAATCAATTAATATTTATCGGACGTAATTTGATCCCTTCTGACTAGACATAGTTATTCAGAAAGTGTTTTGAATATTAATGTGCATAAATAAGCACCGCGTTTGAAGAAGAAGACTTTTTTTTCCCTCGAAGGGTAGGTTGGAAAGGAGAATTTTTGTCTCGAGATGGGTGTTCTTTCGCTGAATATGATAAATAACATGAGTCCCGAACACCTAACAAGAGACTTTCCATGTATTTAACTAGTACATGATGCATTCTTGATGGAACATGCATCTTCCATGCATAAATTTAAGCCGTAATCGTGGTCTTATTTGTCCTCAAGTAGAATGAAATGATAGTAGACCAAGAAAACACGTTAAATAAGCATATTCTTATCACGTGTTCCGTGAGACTCAGCTACAATACAAAATGTTCTTAGAAAATACATTCGTATTTTAAAAATGCCCAGGGTTTCCACAAACCTTCGAAGCCTTTTAAAAACCTTACTACAGCCACGAAAAGGACCTAATTTTTCTTTTGCTGAAAGAGTACGGACCCTGTCGATACTGCACTGCCAGCACGACTTCAGTGCAGATTGTTGTGTTTAAAATAGCGACATTAAAAAACGGATTTGTTTCAAGAGAAAAGCACACAAGACTTTCCTCCAAGTAGTGACATATCTCGTTCAACTAGATTTAATTAATTTGCTAATGACGAGATTAAATCATTATTGATGTGACAAAACAGCCCTATTACTTCAAGTAGGAAACACACCCCGAACTTAAATTTCAACAAAATAATGCCCGGCCGCACACGGCACGTGTTGCTATGAATTGTCTTCAAACTTTCCCAACACTTCCTTGGTCAGCTAGGTCTCCTGATCTCTCTCCCATAGAGCCCATTTGAGACGTTACGGGAAGGGGATTGCAACGATCCCGGTATGTTGACCATATTTAGCCCGACAGTTGGAGACAATTTGGCAAAGAAATTCCGGGAACATTTTCAGCCTATGCCACTCCGGGTGACAGTTTGCATTCAGGCCAGAGGTGTACCAACTCCTTAGTGACTTCCTTTTGAAACGGCCAAATTCTGAAATAAATCATTCAATTGTTCTGAAATTTTAATCGTTTGTTTTTCTATGTATGTTCTTCACATCCACCAATCTTTATCGCAATCGAGCAGCTCCATCTTGATGCGTCGATTTTTTTTTATAGAGTGTAATACAAAACATCACATTTAATGACAAAATAAGCACATCTGTCTTTCCTCAGAATAGAAAAGTTGAAAGAATCCATGAATTCTTTTAGAATTAAAAAGATACTATTTGTCTTTTTACAATTTTAAGATTTTGTCGGTCATTTGCTTAAGATAGAATCCTCTGGAATGATTCTGCTAGTCTCTTTCTCTCTCTCCCCTTTCCTTAGAATAATTTTTTTTGTTATTAAGTGTATATTTCTAAAACGCTTAGTGCGAAACTCGTTAACTGAAATGTAGCAACGGCGTTTTTTGAAAATATTTTGTTTAAAAATATACTTTTTTTTACACCAAGTAAGCGAAATAAACACGTTTTTCTTCGATAGAATATTTGTCGCAAATGGCGCAAAATGAGTACTTGCATCATTTCACGGTTACGTGTACATAGTCGGTCTTTGGTGCCGCAGCGGATCCGCACGTTGAAAAATCGGATGTGTGCACCGGGCCTTAAACCGACGATATTCTAATATTACTTGCGCTGCAACATTTTGCTAAACTGTTCTCAATAACAGTCTCCCAGAATCGGAACATGCTACCAGAAAATAACAGCTTAGCCCATCCAGCCCAAACAGCAGAGAGGAGGAAGGGGCGTTTTTTGAAAAGTATGACGGCGGAACAAGGGCTTTCTTGATTCAGTCGGTTAGATCTGTTTTTCTTCCAAGCGAAAGAGGATGTCGCGGCCCTCAAAGTCAACAAGCAGTCTTGCGGCGTGGCGCACAAAAGGACAGAGGGGCAGAGAAAGACCGACTCGGGGAGTTATTTAGAGACCTCTCCCTTCCCAACTTGTCACTGCGTGCAGAACCAGTTGAAGAATGATGCTTCTCCATCAAGGAATACCGCGACTTTTTTTTTCCTTCCCCTGCCACCGACTGTGAATAATTAAGATTTCATTGCGGTAGGGGGTTGTCGCGACCTGAAAAAACTTGTGGCAGCATCCATTATCGTCTGCTCGAACCGCCCGGAAAAAACGAGAGCATGTAAGACCACATACGGCTGTCCTCTTTGTGACAAGGGTTGGCTTAATACGTCCTCGTACACGCCATGCATATCGCAGTGTCACTCATTTTCATCTTGCAATGGGAGAGATAGCACACTGCAGCTGTAACCCTTTTCTAACTTTATAGCTTTTTCACATCATTTCCTTTCACTTAACAGTTTTTCACACATTGTGTCGTTTGTCTTATGATGGGCCAACTTAGTCCAATTT
Source organism: Metellina segmentata (assembly GCA_947359465.1). Classification (NCBI taxonomy): domain Eukaryota; kingdom Metazoa; phylum Arthropoda; class Arachnida; order Araneae; family Tetragnathidae; genus Metellina; species Metellina segmentata. Next base: position 19,738,780 of record OX375874.1, read on the forward strand.
AGACCTTCCGCCAGAAACTTCCAAACACCAATCACGTAACTCAATAATTTCTCTCAATAAGGTTGAAAAATATTAATTACCTCTTTCGGAGGAAAATTTATTATCTTTTATGTCTTTATGAACAGATAAAAATTCGAGTACTTTGATAAAAATTGAGTAGCGTGGAGTCTGACTAATATGGAGAAATCGAAACTCACTTCGGTATTGACGTGTTTAATTTTTCAAGTGTATTTTTACTCATTTTGTTGAAAGAAAATTAACTCTTTGAGTGTTTAATTTTTCTCTAAAGTATGATTTCATTTCAAAAGTGTGTTTTCTGCGAAAACCTATTTTTATGTAAAATTTAAATAAAGGTCGATGATGAAAGGAAATTCTTTTTCAGCAAGAAAAAAAAACTTCCCTTCGTATAAATACTTCTCGAACTTAAACGACGGTGGTTGGATCGAGCTTCGAATTCACAGCTTTCTGGTTCCTAAGCCGTGACTACCAACCAACACCCCCCATAAACAATATCGCTATACTGTGAGAGTCGGCAGGGGTGTCGTAAATGGACTCTCCTCACTTTTTGCGTTTTATATTCTGTCTTTCTAGATTTATACATGTCTTAATTATTAACTGATTAACCCTTCTGATGGTTGGGTCGAAGAGGTATGATATCGCCATTAGAAGAAAACTGATCAGTCCCAGTATTATCAGAAACCAGATCTTAATCTCGTTACTATAAAAAAAATTCGGCAAAATATGGTGGGATTTTTCGTCACTAGCACAATTAGTCATATCTTAATCGACGAGATATTTCTTAAAGCCCACTTGGAGGATAAACGTAGGACTTTGTTCCACAGATGAGTAACATTCATATGCTGCTAGCTGTTGCATCGGCATTCCTGGTGCAACTACTCTCTACTAGAGTGCCTATATAATAAGAGTGGCGACATACGGGAAACACTTTCTGATTGGTTTAGAGACCTTTTCTACCGCCCGAGGCGGTCTTTTTCTAGCTCCCGTAGACTTAACATGGGAACGTTTTGTGTGTTCGAGAAAAACGTGTGTATATTAAATTAAAAAGAAAGTATAGCTTATTCATGTTCCATTTCATGTTCTAGAATGTTTATTTATTATTATTTTAGTGTTTTGTCAGTATAAATTTGAGGACTTTTTAAATAAATAGCTTTTTTTTAACAACATGGTGTTTCCCACAGTCTAAGTTAGCGCGTTGTGCAATCCATCTCATCAATTACGCATGTAATTGAGCCTTTTTCGATTCATTTATACCGAATGTATCCATATTGTAACAATCATATGCTTTTTGTTCTCCCTGAAATGATATATTAATTCGCCCAGCAACCGTCTTTGAGACGATTCTGGTAGAAAAATGGCTGCCGCACATGCGCATTGGGCCAAATTTGGTCCCTTGTCGCCACTCTTATTATATAGGCACTCTACTCTACGACGCTCAAAAATTCTTCTCCACGAAAACTACTAGCGTGTCATTCCTGAAGTGGCTCCGAATGGTATAGAAGCCAACGCATGTTCGTGGACGATTCTATTTCGGACCACTGGTAGGTCGATAGATATTAAACTCGTGAAAAGTAAATCGATTCTTCAATTCGATTAACTTTCGAAACTTGTTTCTACGTTATTACAGTACACCTATGATTATTTATTTACTTGGTTTGGTAGTCGTTTTATTCAATGATTTTGAAGCAGATTTCCATAACAAATTACGAAAGTTAATCGATTAGAAGAATCGAGTCACTTTTCACGAGTTTAATATCTGCACCGACCTACCTGCGGTCCAAAATAGAATCGTCTACGAACATGCATTGGCTCTGATCCCATTCGGAGCCACTTCAGGAAAGACACGCTAGTCGAGAAAAACTGAAAACAAAAAGAGAAGATTCACTCGGCATTCCCACAGTCATTCACGCCATTCTCGAAGAGGCCAGCCGAAGTATCGCGTCCATATCCATAGCAAACGAAAACACAAAAGTACTCCGATCGGTGGCCCACTGGGGGTCAAACCGGCAAACGCACTCCCGCAGAGCACACGCAAACGAAAGTGAGACGACCCGCTGGGTTCCATTTCTCGGAGGTGGTTGCCGCCCACTCCGAACAAACAGGGGGGCGACGAGAAGTGGGGTGCCGATAACGAGGTGTCCACCCTCCCTGCGAAAAAGGGGAAATTGGCGAGGTTGTTACACATCCGCCTTTTTCGCACACCGGCTCACTTGTTTGCACAGGTGACCGATAAGAAGTCGGCCCCTTCAAACGACTCCGGGCTGGAAGAGTGGGCAGCGCTTTGTTTTCATTGCCGGTGAGCATTCCGCGGGCTCTGTTTGATGTGGCCGTCTGATTATCGGCACGAGAGTTCCAGGCTGTCATGTCGCTTTACACCCGAGCGGGAAGTGGACGTCATAATTTCTTAGCAGTCGAGTTGAGAGGTGTGTGTGTTTGCTCCAAGGATTTCTCCTGGTTCTGTGATTTATGGCGTACGAACCAATAGAGACGTCCTTCATTGAGATCTGATCTAAAGGGGCTTGATCCCTGTCCTACATCACTTGGGAAATGTAGAGCTGGGGTCCCTTTGTGGTGTGGAATGGCATATGCAACACTCTTGATGGTTGTCTTAAATGAGGTACATCATCGTTAGCAAAACTGACCAGATCTTGATCTCGTCATCATAAAAGAATCGGCACTATCTTGATGACGAGATAGCTCGTCATTTGCAAAATTGATCGGATTTTGATGACGAGATATCTCGTCATTAGAAGAAAACTGACCAGGTCTTGGTGGACGAGATATCTCATCCAAACCACTTGGTGGGTAATGGTAATTTTAGTTAACGTCGTACTAGAGCAACACAACGGGCTATTGACGACGGTCCGGGATCAGTCCCTTGAGGGAAAGATCCGAGGACAACACCTCGTAATTTTGAACCACGGTCAGATGACGAAGCAACACCTGAGCTGGCACCCCACTCTCCAAACTTCCACGCCAACCCAACGTGAGGACTTTCGGCCACGACAGATTTAAGGTGCACCAGCCGCCTCTACACCGTACGCTTACAAACATCCATGCCCGTACCCGGATTCGAACCAGGAACCTTCCTATCTAGAGGCTAACACCTTAACCACTATACCGGTTGGTCGGCCCACTTGGTGGGAGAACAAGCACATGATTTCTAGAATCAAAAAATAAATACGAAATCTAAAAATAAGCACAGTGTATCGATTTATTCCAACGGTATATCTTGCTTTTGGAGAAAAGAGAGCGATTTACTGAGAGATACACCAGGTAAACCTTTTAAAAAAGTTTTTTAAATATTGCAAATTCATTCCTCCTCATCTATTTTTAACACACACAATTTTGGTTTAACTAGTCTAATGAAATGACTGTTTGAAACAAGTCTTACGAACTTAAAAGTCTAAAGAAACGGATTGAAATTTTTGTCCTCGGTCGCAAACCAAAAATTCATCGGGATAAGAGTGTCAAGTCGCAATATAGCTTATAGCTCCTGTGTACCCTTTTTAATAATACCAATTAAAAATATTTTTAAGTATAAACTGCTTTTACAAATTATTTCCTTGATGTGGTTTAATGAACGCAGCAGATCCATAACGATAAGCATTTTGATTCGGCGTTTTATGACGCGAGGACCATATTTTACCAAGACACGTTTCTGTGTTTTGTCTTTAATTCTGCAAGAACATCTTTTAAAGAGGCTTGTTATCACAATTTTGTGTTCTTTGCCCGCTATTTTACACCGATTGGCTATCTCTAAGTTCATGCTTCAGTTGAATAAATATTATGATTGCCTTCGTATATAACACCGAGAATAGATTGTTGTTTATAAAACGAAATGCCATACGTAGATTCGAATAATTAGAATTTATATGTTCATCACCTTTCCATTAAAAATACAAATTCTTTAATGACATGGCAATTAAGTTGATTGTTTTTTTTTTCGGGTTTTATGACGCAAAGGCCTTGTTTGGCCAAGTTGCGCCAAACGCAAGACAGACAACACAATGAAGGATGGTAATGGTAATTTTAGTCAACGTCGTACTAGGTCAACACAACGGGTGATTGACGACGGTCCGGGATCAGTCCCTTTAGGGAAAGATCCGAGAACAACACCTCGTAATTTAGAACCACGGTCAGATGACGGAACAACACCTGAACTGGCACCCCACTTTCCAAACTTCCACACCAACCCAAAGCACAATGAGGGAAGAAGAAAAAGAGTAGACAAGGTTTCAAATGAAAGGGAGAAAATATGTTTAAAATAACAACATAAAAACCAGGGTTTTTCAAAAACACGAGAGACTTTTTAACCCTCCAACTAGTTTCGAGGAGATCAGGGGTTGTGCCGTAGCGGGATGTCCTGAACGGATGCTTTCTATCTCCGGAATGACGAGCTTTCAGAATAGCTGGCAGTTTTCAGAACGTTCTTGGAGATGGAGCAATCAAGGAAGTGGAATCCAATCACAATTCAACGAGATATCTCGTCCAATAAGATCTGATCAACTTTACTAATGACGAGATCAAATCAATATAGTCGAGACTCCAAGTAGGAAACACAAGTTGTCCCTTTCTCAGAAATGGTGTGCCGACCAACCAGTCTGGTGGTTAAGATTTTAGCCTCTAGTTCGAAAGGTTCCTAGTTCAAATAGGGTCAGTGCAAGGATGTTTGTAAGCGTATGGCGTAGAGGCGACAGGTGCACCTAAAATCTGTCGTGGCCAAAAGTCCTCACGTTGGGTTGGTGTGGAAGTTTGGAGTGTTGAGTGCCAGCTCAGGTGTTGCCTCGTCATCTGACCGTGGTTCAAAATTACGTGGTGTGCGTAACGAAAGTTTTTACTGGCACAGAAGAGGCAAACACGCCCTGGGAGGAATGCATTTGACAGGAATCGAAACTGTCCTGCCAACATCTCGAAGGTTGCTTGCGCAGTGGGCATATCCACTGAGCCACGGTTAAAATATTAGTAAAATAATAAAGCGTATTGTGTGGATGACGTGATTCTCATGTGTGTGCTTTTGATTTTTTTAAAATTGAAGCAATACGATGCGTACTGATACAATTCTGAAATTCAAGGTAAACGTAAAATGATGTTTAACAAGCGATTTTTTTTTTCAAACGGAAGTCGTTTGTGAATTGTATTAACTTACCCTGAATTATCCCATTAATTTAAATGGTAAGCCCGATTCATCCTATGTGCACAGGGAGATCTTACTTCGTTGATCTAATTCGACAGTAGGAATCGTATACTGCATCACATTTTTTTCGAATAGCTCAGTGGTTTTCGTGGACTTTTCGGGAGAATGATAGAGATCAAATCATTAGGTTTAATGGTTTCCTTTTCTCGTTGCTCTAAAGATTCTTTGCTTGTATCATTAACATTCATTCGTTCTACTCAGTGAGTTTGAAATCCGATCAAGGAATTCGATGATGCAAATCTGTTTTGTATGTTTTACTGTCCATTGAGTTGAATATATTGGGTTCCTTTGCTTTGTGATGGTACCCAAACGTTGTAATCTTATCCGATTTTCTGGTTATGAAATAGAAAAGATATGATTATGTTCTGTGCCCTTGAAGCACAATAGCTTACATAGCTTTGTAATCTGATCTATCTACCTTCTGCAATTAGAACTGCAATACTTGAATATAAGACAGGTGACGCTAGTTCTTCGTGTAGATATTTGTTTCAGGTATACTTTCTGAAGGAAAGAGTCCACTTCACAGTTTTTATAAGAGCCTATAAAAAAAACCTAAGATTTGTTGAAGATCCTTAGCATTTTTAAAAGGCCTATTTAAAAATAGCTATACTAAGATTTGTTGAAAAATCGTAACATTTTTCAAAAGCCTTAATTTTTACAGGAACTTTCCACACATATAATTTCTTCATAACAGTTAGTTGTTTTGAAATGTTTGTTTGTTTAAAAAACATATCGCAAAAAATATCGGTAAACCATAACAGTGGTTTCAATTATGCTGTGGTGACTATCTGTTTCTGAAAGCAAGCCAAGTCAAGAGAAGAAAAATGTTATTTTATGATGTAAAAACATGAAGAGGAGAAAATCCTTCACGAGATTTGCATTTACTAATTGGCTTGCACTCGCAGTAGTTGTAGTTGGGTAAAGAGGGAAGCAGAAATCACCACGATCGTAATCGTAAATCCTTTTATGGTTTTCCTTTATCCTGTTCCTCAACTGCGGGTGGTCCCACAAGGCCCTGCATGCAGTTGCCTTGAAAGCGTTTTCGCATATTCAGTGTATGCTGATCTCCGGACTTGGACTACTCCCATTTTCAAATAAGTATCGGAATTATGCTGAGCAATGACTTCCCACAAACACAACATGCAACGTAAACCAGAAAAAATCATTCATGTTTGTTGCAAATGTTCCCTTTACAAAGCCATGATTAGGTCAAAAATCAGCTACGCCAGTCTGGGGATACGCAGCTAAAAGTACCCTCCAAAAATTAGAATCTATTCGAAATTCTACTCTACGTATTATCAGTGGTTACCCCTTGTACTACCGAAACGTTAAAATTCGTGAAGATCTCGAAATTACCGAACTTAAAACATACTTCAGTAAACTTGCTAATTTTATGAATCTTGAAATAATAGATAACCCTGCTATCCAGTGTATCCCCAGATACAACCCGAGTATAATAAAAGACCTAGAGTCATACTTAATCCTTAACATGAAATTTTTTTTAATCTTCTCTCTTTAATTTAATTTTAATTAAGCTTACTATGTCATCTTGCATCTGATGTACTGTACCAATTAGGCTCGTCTCTGACACGCCCACTTACTAAACAAACAGTTTTTCATTGAACAACCAATTGCACACACTCCACCACATATATTTAAGTCAAAATCAAAAACCGCTCAGTAATCAACATTCAGAGGGAGATAAAAGGCCTTCGGTCTAAGTTCTCCGGCTCACCCGTTATTTCCCGTTGCAAATGTCAGCGGTTGGTTGGCTGCATTGAACATTGTGGCGTAATTGCCATAATTGGTCAAGCGGCAAGACAACGTCAAGTAATGGTCAAACACACAAACGAAAGTTTAACTGACACAGAAGAGAGAGTAAAATACACCCAGATAGGAAATGAAGCTGCGTCGCTCATAACGCACATGTTGCTAGAGTTGTGGGCAAAATCACTGACATGCTTCTAAGATTTTCCAACAAGAGATGTTTCCCTTTGTTCATATAGAGGTCGAAGAGGTGCAGTCCGAAGTGTTAAACAGCAGGGAACTCTATATTCACTTGTTCAGAGTAATTTTCCTTCTGGTACTTAACCTATTCCTTAAATAATCCTTCCTGATTGGGACTCCTTCGGGAGTACAGATTCTGGTAGCATTGTTAGGTTATGTATTTCTCAATTTGTAGAAGATTAACCCTCTTGGTGGTGGATTCGACGAGGTATCTTGTAGCTAGAAAACATGGCCAGATCTTGATGGACGAGATATCTCGCAATTGCCAAAATTGGTCAGATCTTGATGGATGAGATAGCTCACCATTGTCAAAATTGGTCAGATCTTGATGGATGAAATATCTCGCCATTGGCAAAATTGGTCAGATCTTGATGGATGAAATATCTCGCCATTGGCAAAATTGGTCAGATCTTGATGGATGAAATATCTCGCCATTGGCAAAATTGGTCAGATCTTGATGGATGAAATATCTCGCCATTGGCAAAATTGGTCAGATCTTGATGGATGAAATATCTCGCCATTGGCAAAATTGGTCAGATCTTGATGGATGAGATATCTCGCCATTGGCAAAATTGGTCAGATCTTGATGGATGAAATATCTCGCCATTGGCAAAATTGGTCAGATCTTGATGGATGAAATATCTCGCCATTGGCAAAATTGGTCAGATCTTGATGGATGAAATATCTCGCCATTGGCAAAATTGGTCAGATCTTGATGGATGAGATATCTCGCCATTGGCAAAATTGGTCAGATCTTGATGGATGAAATATCTCGCCATTGGCAAAATTGGTCAGATCTTGATGGATGAGATATCTCGCCATTGGCAAAATTGGTCAGATCTTGATGGATGAGATATCTCGCCATTGGCAAAATTGGTCAGATCTTGATGGATGAGATATCTCGCCATTGGCAAAATTGGTCAGATCTTGATGGATGAGATATCTCGCCATTGGCAAAATTGGTCAGATCTTGATGGATGAGATAGCTCACCATTGTCAAAATTGGTCAGATTTTGATGGATGAGATATCTCACCATTGGCAAAATTGGTCAGATCTTGATGGATGAGATAGCTCACCATTGTCAAAATTGGTCAGATTTTGATGGATGAGATATCTCACCATTGGCAAAATTGGTCAGATCTTGATGGATGAAATAGCTCGCCATTGGCAAAATTGGTCAGATCTTGACGGATGAAATATCTCGCCATTGGCAAAATTGGTCAGATCTTGATGGATGAGATATCTCACCATTGGCAAAATTGGTCAGATCTTAATGGATGAGATATCTCGCCATTGGCAAAATTGGTCAGATCTTGATGGATGAGATATCTCACCATTGGCAAAATTGGTCAGATCTTAATGGATGAGATATCTCGCCATTGGCAAAATTGGTCAGATCTTGATGGATGAGATATCTCGCCATTGGCAAAATTGGTCAGATCTTGATGGATGAAATATCTCGCCATTGGCAAAATTGGTCAGATCTTGATGGATGAGATATCTCACCATTGGCAAAATTGGTCAGATCTTAATGGATGAGATATCTCGCCATTGGCAAAATTGGTCAGATCTTGATGGATGAGATATCTCGCCATTGGCAAAATTGGTCAGATCTTGATGGATGAAATATCTCGCCATTGGCAAAATTGGTCAGATCTTGATGGATGAGATATCTCACCATTGGCAAAATTGGTCAGATCTTAATGGATGAGATATCTCGCCATTGGCAAAATTGGTCAGATCTTGATGGATGAGATATCTCACCATTGGCAAAATTGGTCAGATCTTGATGGATGAGATATCTCGCCATTGGCAAAATTGGTCAGATCTTGATGGATGAGATATCTCGCCATTGGCAAAATTGGTCAGATCTTGATGGATGAGATAGCTCACCATTGTCAAAATTGGTCAGATTTTGATGGATGAGATATCTCACCATTGGCAAAATTGGTCAGATCTTGATGGATGAGATATCTCACCATTGGCAAAATTGGTCAGATTTTGATGGATGAGATATCTCACCATTGGCAAAATTGGTCAGATCTTGATGGATGAAATATCTCGCCATTGGCAAAATTGGTCAGATCTTGATGGATGAAATATCTCGCCATTGGCAAAATTGGTCAGATCTTAATGGATGAGATATCTCGCCATTGGCAAAATTGGTCAGATCTTGATGGATGAGATATCTCGCCATTGGCAAAATTGGTCAGATCTTGATGGATGAAATATCTCGCCATTGGCAAAATTGGTCAGATCTTGATGGATGAGATATCTCACCATTGGCAAAATTGGTCAGATCTTAATGGATGAGATATCTCGCCATTGGCAAAATTGGTCAGATCTTGATGGATGAGATATCTCGCCATTGGCAAAATTGGTCAGATCTTGATGGATGAAATATCTCGCCATTGGCAAAATTGGTCAGATCTTGATGGATGAGATATCTCACCATTGGCAAAATTGGTCAGATCTTAATGGATGAGATATCTCGCCATTGGCAAAATTGGTCAGATCTTGATGGATGAGATATCTCACCATTGGCAAAATTGGTCAGATCTTGATGGATGAGATATCTCGCCATTGGCAAAATTGGTCAGATCTTGATGGATGAGATATCTCGCCATTGGCAAAATTGGTCAGATCTTGATGGATGAGATAGCTCACCATTGTCAAAATTGGTCAGATTTTGATGGATGAGATATCTCACCATTGGCAAAATTGGTCAGATCTTGATGGATGAGATATCTCACCATTGGCAAAATTGGTCAGATTTTGATGGATGAGATATCTCACCATTGGCAAAATTGGTCAGATCTTGATGGATGAAATATCTCGCCATTGGCAAAATTGGTCAGATCTTGATGGATGAAATATCTCGCCATTGGCAAAATTGGTCAGATCTTGATGGATGAGATATCTCACCATTGGCAAAATTGGTCAGATCTTAATGGATGAGATATCTCGCCATTCGCAAAATTGGTCAGATCTTGAAGACGAGACATCTCGTCGAAACCACTTGGAGGGTTGCAGGTAAAAGCAGGAGAATTCATGAAGCATTAGTTGTCCAAGAGCAGAGCTACCTCAAAATTTCAAAGACATTTGATGTACAATAAAAAATAAGTCCGTTGTGGTGCTTTTTTCAAAAATTACTATTCAAATACAAATTGAATATGCAGGTTCAGGATTGTCTTTTATAAAAATTGTTGAATATCCCATAAAAATATCGAGCAATAAAGTATGAAGAGTAATAAATATCGGGATATTTTTATATTTTTAACTGGAGACAACTTTATTTGAAGTTGGAAGACCACCATGCCCGTCTTTCGTCAACCCCTTTTTTCTAACAACGAACAATTGCACTCGCAACTGATCACTGAGGAACGTCCCAGGTATAAATATCCTTTATTCATTAAAAAAAAGTATTTAGAGAATATTTTTGCAGTGCGAAACATACATGAAAGTAAACAAGTACGCACGGCAAAAAGAAAGTCACGCTAATTAAAATTAAACTAATGAAAAGCAGAATCCTGGAGATGAAACTTTTAGCTTTAATATCTAAATTGAAAAGCTGTTGAAAAATGAAAACAAATCACAGGCTTGCTTGCATGTGAATAGATTAAATTTCCATTTTTATGAATGATAGCTGAAATTAATTTTATTCCGGACTTCATGAAATCAATAGTTAATTATATCTCTCCTCTCCTTGTGTTTTATACGTAACCAGAAATCTCCTTTGCTATTTGTACTATACCATCATTTAATGGATTGTTTTATAGACGAATACCTCTGGTTGAATGCCAATTAAAAACCACGACATTGGAGTTGATCCCTTTGCACATTTAAAAGCGATTTTAAATGTATTTAAGAGGAATATAATTTTAAACACATTCAACTCTTCTTGCTGAGTCACGTCTTATATTTCTTTCAAAATTAAATATTTTTTATTACTGTTTAATATTGATTATAAGTTTTAATAATAATTCGGAAGAAATATCATTCCTGAAACTTCTGACTATAAATCATGACTTTCGTAGAAAACGCCATCAAAGTTAGTTAAAGTAAATTGCAACCACATACCTAAATATAATCACCAATTTGTTCTAGTTTAGAATGAGGTTTAATTAGCCCTCGTGTAGCCAAATAATAAACCCAAACACTATAAGGTCTAAAATTAATTCTTTCATTGGGATTCTGTTATGAAATTTGAGTAAGTATCTAATGCCAGTAGCATTGTCAGATTTTTATTTTCCATGTGCCCAAAGTTAATCTATTGTGCAAAAAAAAGATATTATCGCTCTGAAAAATGTCTTTTATGTTCTGTTCCGTTACCAGACTGTAACCTGTACAATCACTGGCAGACTACAATTTTATTGTTCGGCAAAATATTTATAAAATAAATTACATTTAAACTAAACATCGTGAAGCAAATATAAAAACATAGAAAATCACTTTTTACTGTATATATGTGAAATAGTTGATTCAGCAAGGACTAAAGTTTTTCTTTTATACTTCTTAGTGGACATTAAGCAATTACAAAAAATAAATAATGTTACTTCATGAAATATGGACTACTATTTTGAATTTGAATAATATAAATTCATGCATCTTGTCGAGATATTTTCAGAACCTAACCCTTTCAAAGGGTACTCGAGCCCTCTGACTAGAGTAATTGTAATAATTATTCCATGTCAAGGCAAAATGGCCAGTTTTCAAAATCTTAAGTTGAATCTTTCACTCTTTCTTAGAAATGTTCAGGGGAGGGGGGAAAAGAAGCATGCTGTCACACAAGTAATTGTAATTTAGATTCCTAGATTCATTTACTTTTGATATATGTTAAGCATATCATATTATTTTTTTATTATAATGATGCACTTGACTCTCTTTGTCCCATCAAAAGTCAGACTTAACTCCTTTTCCGCTGACACGGTAGAATTATTGTTAAGAAAATATTGGGTGATCTTGATATTTTGAAGAGATCCAAAAGAAATTTAGTACATAGTTTCTTTACTTTTAAATTCGCGTTGTCAACAACTGCTATAAGTTGCTTCGTCGAATTCCTCATGAGCTAGTCAGGGCCCGATTTAGAAAATTTGGTATAGTAGGCACAACACGGAGAAAGGTCCCCCCCACCCCATGTTATCCGCTCATCACAAAAACTAATTTTATTTGACATAATTTGGAGAAGGTCATCCACAGTAGTCGAAGACAAATAGTTCACTCTCCCCTGTCCTTTATTTCCCGAGACTTAATATGCTCGGCCAGGAAAGGATCATAATTCGCTAATAGCTCCAAAATACCCAAAAAGTTGCCATTTTGATTGGAACCAAAACTTTCATTGTCACCGAAAAAGGACAGTCCCCTCTGAACAATTAATTGTAGAACATCCACGACTCTTTTCAGCACATTCCTCCAATACACTCTTTCGCTTACATTTTCTTTCACAGTTAAGGAATCTATCCTTCCTGAAGAGTTCATGAGGAGTGATAGCTGGTTTATACATTGTCGATGCATTTTTAAAGTCTCGTGAGAAGGTCCTTGCTTTAAAGGGGTGAGAGAACTCTTGCAAACATTATGCCAATCTACGAGACCAGTTGTGCATAGTGCATCACTACTGTTGCTAAAAAGCTTGCAGACATAACAAAATAAGTCATTGGCTTTCCTGGAATATATCAGCCAATGCCTTTCGATGACTTCTCCATTCTGTTTTTTCCGGATAAAGTTATTTGGCGTACACATACGCATTTTGTCTCCAAACATTCTCCCTGAGTCGTTAAGGAACTCTATATTTTGGCAAGGTTTGTGTTTTGCAAAATACTCTCGTAAATTGTTGGTGATAGATGGCCAGAGAGCTGGATCACTCTCGAATTCTGTAAGAACTTTTTCAGTAGACGTAGACTCATCAACAGTAGGATTAATATCCCACACAGTCTCTTCCTGAGTGATTAATGTGGATTCATCTTGATTGTTAATTTGTTCATTATCATCAGGAGCTACATTTTCAGTTTCACTTCTTCCTGCAGCATTTGGGCCAACTTGAAAGAATTTGTCCAATAATGTATTAGTGGATTGTTTATTTTCGCTCATTTTAGAGTGCGAAAATAAACAATCCAGAAAAGAGAAAGGCAGAAAAGTTATTAAACTTTTCTGCCTTTCTCCTTCTTTTTGAAGACCCTGATGGATATTTTCGTCCTGACATTGGAAAATATTGAATTAAATAAGAAACAAAATTTCAGAAATTTTAAATTAAGTATTTATTCAAATTGTCGAAAGCATGCAAGCATTTGTTTCTAAATAAAAAAGTAAAATCACTTCTCTTTCCAAAAATAATTTTCTAAAATAAAATTATTTGCATGAGTGCCAGGTCCCGGGTTAATTATTAAAATTATTTGCTAGATAGAAAGTAAACTAATAAATGTTTCTGTAACCTATAATAACAATTTCTGTTTTTTTTTCTTCTGTGGTTTTATTCAGTTCATTTCACAATTATTCTTTTAAATGTAAGATTTTATTTACAACCAATCAGAAAGCTTCTTTCATACACAAACCTGAAAAGTTATATATGATTGGCTAAACTGGATAGATTTGCTTAACTAGTTGGACCATCCGACTAAACTCCGTAACCGTACCTAGAAATGTTACGGGGTTCGGTTATATCGTTACCGTTACATTGTAAATAAAGTTTAAGATTTTTATTTTCTTTTTCGAAAAAAAATTGTTGAAAAAACATTCCAGAAAACATAAAAAGTTATTTTAGTTCAAAATTTTTAGATACTTCTGAAACTTAGGGGCCCTCTAAATTATGGGGGCCCTAGGCCCGGGCCTAATGGTAAATCAGGGTCCGGAGCTAGTCAGTATCATACGCGGAATGCATCGCCACAAGCTAACAGCGCTTCCTGATAGCGAAGTTTCCGTTGATGTTTACAGCGCCACTTGTTTTCCTAGAAGAAAGTCGAAGTCTCCGTCGCCAATACAATAGATCCTGAGCATCGGTGGTTCAGTGGTAGAATGCTCGCCTGCCACGCGGGCGGCCCGGGTTCGATTCCCGGCCGATGCATTGCTAACATTTTTGTGCTGATTCATTAAAATGTCTCTTGAAAGAATTTATTTTACACAATACGGTTTCTCTGGTCTCTTTTTTCTTCTTGTTGTTGAATGTTCCTAGAAATTGTTGCTTGAAAATATTTTCACTATTGTGAGATTCACATCACGTGCGCTTCCGTTCTGCGGAGGTTATTTCATGTGAGGATGGAGACTGATGAAATCGATTGTATATAGATAAAACATAAATTGATCAAACAGATTAAATGCCGGTGAGTCTAGCAACGCGTAGTATCAAATAAAGACATCAACGAGGCGATTGCAATTTTTTTAAAGTTGACTGGAGAACATATATTCGGAGTGTGCGGCGCGATGTCCTTAGTCTGTAAGTAGTGCACGCTACTCGTATGTTTGAATTATTCAGCTAAACGACAAACAATTCTTTAAAGTCTACATTAAAATTTCTGGAATAAAAATCAGTAGTTTTTGTGATGTGTGCGAGATATACTTTGAACTTTTTTCTAAACTAGCTTTTATAAAAAAAAATTGTTTATTTTTTGATTGTTGTAATTTAAGTGAAAAATACATTGGCATGAATGGAATCAGGAAAAGTTTTCTGCCATTAATTTGTGTCTGATTATTTTGTCCCTCTTCTTCTTTTTGAAATGATTGAACGGGATACAAAAATCCGAATAACTTTTTCTTCAATCTTTTGCACTATGCTCCGTAAAAGGAGCAATATAAAAAATCTTGGTGTATGATAAATTTTCAAACATGTTTCTTGTTTGTCTTCGAATTATAACAAATCGAATCCTGACTCATTTTTTTAAGAAATGCAACCTTCAAACTAGAGCTCGCACTTGGTCATCTTTTCATCAAATTACTAACAGATAGCCTAAATTGTGAACTATATGCGTACAATTTATCGGAAATGAAAATTATTTTACCTTTTTCTACCATCTTCTGACAAAATGTTAATTTCTCAGTAGTATGGATATACTTTATCACGGAAAATTTGTGTAGTTAAAAGTTGGAAATAATTAAATAAAAGGTATAGATATTTAGATATTTTTCAGAAGATTAACTTTTTTAAGTATCCCAGAAATAAATATAGTGAAGTGAACTAAAAAAAAGCAGAAAAAACGGAGAATAAATCTAAAAACTGCTTTGTTTTTATTATTTATTGTCGCTCTCCGTTACGAATATTTTGGAGTCAGAGAATTATAATTACTATGTTAATCCATAACACTGTGAAAACTTGTATGAACGAAAACTGGTGCAGTAACTATTTTCATACGCTGAAACAGTGATTATGGAGTGAATTCAAATTGTTTGTTTTGTCATACTATGGTGAAATTTTGTTATACGAAGAGCCGAAACGTGAGTTTCTATTTACTTTGTACCTTTCTGATTTGTTGTGTCAATACCATGTATATTTCAACTTAAGTCCCAGAGATATATGTTTTTCAGGCCTAATGGAAGCATTGAAACTTTTTAATGTTAGTAATGTAAGAAAAACTCTTTCTCGGCGACGGATAACAAGGTTCTTTATTGACTGGACAGTCTAGTGTGAGGACCTTAGACTTCTCGATGATTATGTCCTGTTATTAGCAAGTTTTCCAGTTCTAACTTTTACAAATGCCGAGGTCCTTGTCTACACAATCAATCCATCTAAACTTGGTCTTCGTCTAGGTATAACTTTTACCATCCTGGGCAGAAATACCTTTTCCTGTTCATTTCATCGGGTATTCGAATGGTATGCCCAACTCGAGTCTGTATTTTCATACATTTAACAATATTTGGCTCATTTTAAGTGGATGGTATAGATCGAAATTAAACTTTCTTCCACTCGATTTGTATGCACGCCTCCAAATATGCTCTTCAAATCTTTCCGTCTAAGGTCTAAAGTTCATTTTCTACACTCATGATCAAAGTCCAAGTTTCTGAGGTTTAGGAGATGCAATTTTGATGATTTGTTAAACCTTTGGTCTGTCGGTAATTTGGATTTCTATTGATCAGATATCTGACTTCAAGAAGTCAGTCCGAAAAAACAACGATCCAGAAGGGAAGAAAAAGCGGACCCTGGTCGTGCTGTTCATTTTGCCTCGTCTATCACCACCTAAAAAATCAGTCGATTTGCGAGGTGGTGCAACTTGTAAATCGCGGCTGCGAAACAGACTGTCTACCGTCGCGAACATATTTGATGAGCAGCACTATCCCGTGTGACAGGATCCATCCAGATCTAACAGCTCAAAATGCCTCGAATGACATCCATCTTACGGGGCAAGAAGGTAGAATTTAACATTGTTGGCTTCTGTAAATCTATCTTTTTAGTTTTGATGCCCACAACATTCACAGGCTGTTTCCGTTTCGCTTGCATTCGCTCGGTTTAGAAAAAATAATTTAGCTGCAAAGCGATTCTTTTGGACCAGAACGAAATCGATTAAAAAACAATAACAAAAATTATTGTACCGCAGCACAGGGTGCCAATTGAATTCGATTAAATTAACAAGCCTTCTCCTTCGGGACTAGCCCCCTCAAACTGTCCAGCCATTAGGGAACAATCAGAAGAACTCGCTGATTGCCAACTGGGAAGTCGTAATGATAACGATGGACGGGAAATCACCGGAACTACGTGATACCACCAACACTAATGGGACCCCAATCGATGGAATTAAAGCTCTTTGTTGGCATCTCGTGCGATGGCTTCTTCTTGCCGTTGCACCTGGTTATCTTGAAACAATGTGGTCGAGTTGAAGGGAACATCTGCTGTTGCTTGAGGATGATGGTTTCATTAACATCCGATAATGTCTGTCATTCCCCCGAGCTTCCTCAGACTCTCGGCCAATCGTT
The DNA here is from genome assembly GCA_947359465.1 of Metellina segmentata. NCBI lineage: Eukaryota > Metazoa > Arthropoda > Arachnida > Araneae > Tetragnathidae > Metellina > Metellina segmentata. The sequence goes on from OX375874.1 coordinate 19,755,897, forward strand.
TTGTCCGGAATTATATTAAGGAGTGCTTCTGCTGGCCCGAAAATTGGTGGCCAGTGGTGCATGCTGCGAATGAGCAGCAGAGCGTGTGAGCAGTGGTGTGAGCCGTGTTGAGTATTCCCGAGCCGTGTTGCGTCAAGTGGGGGTTCCTGCGGGCCATCATCGTGTAGGACTATTTGTAAGGACATGATTTCCCCTTGTGTCGAGGGAATAAATGAGTGTATTATACTGATTGAGATTGCACATCGTTGATTGTGTGGGGAATTACAAATTAATGATCTCGACGACAGTCGTTTTGTTTCGACAATAAACGGCCGGGAGAAGCAGTGGACGTTTGCCTGATGAGGCGTTGACGGTTGGTGTTGCAATGGATTTTTGAGCTTATCAACGTGGAGATCGGATTAGCAGTCCAATCATCTGCAGATGCCTGCCATTAAAAATGGAATAATACTAATTCAATATATTAATCTATGCTGCCTTCCAAGAACCCTTTTGAAGGCAGCACTTAAAACAACTCTGTCTCGACCTCTTCTTTCTTCAACGGCAAAAACTAAGTTTTCAGACAAGCTTATTGCATTTAACTCTCCAAGTAGTTTTTACGAGATATCTCGTTCATCAAGATCTGATCAATTTTGATGATGTCAAGATATTCAACTACTTACCACCGTTCCATCCTAAGCCATTAGGTGTATCGCCACGTAATTTTTTACCACGGTCAGATGACGAGGCAACACTTGAGCTGGCACCCCACTCTCCAAACTTCCACACCAACCGAACGAGAGGACTTTCGGTTATGACAGATTTAAGGTGTACTAGACTCCTCTACACCATACACTTACAAACATCCATGCCCTGACCCGAATTGAAACCAGAAATCTTCCGATTTAGAGGCTAACACCATTACTACCATACTGGTTCATCAAGATATTGCCGATTTTTTATGATGACGAGACCAACATCTGCTCAGGTTTTGTAATGATAAGATACCTCGTCGAAGCAAACAGAAGGGCGAAATGTAACGATAAACAGATCTTTTCTGGTAATTTCTCCCCCACACAGGCCATTGATTGTGTAGGGGTTGCAAATTAATGATCTCTAACTAATGAATCTTCTAATGACATTTCATCCACGAGATATGTTCAGTTTTGCTAAATGTCAAGGTACTTCGTCGAGACAATCAGCAGGAAGGTTAAGGATAAGAACCATAAAGGCAGTGGACTTCTTTTTAAAGATGCTATTTTGTTCGATATTATTGATTGTCTAATAGGCACGGTTAATATATTTTAAATTTAAATGGAATAAGCTAATCAATTTGCTTTGAGTGAAATAGGAATTATTCGCTACAATCTACCATCTATTGTTATACCTGGATTTAGAAAGCATTTTTTAAAGAAAAATTTTGGTATTGTTAAGTGGCAATCAGATATTTGGAGAAATATTGTCATTTTAATGTGTTTGTAGAAAAAAATTAATTCGACTGGACTTGCGAATAATGAAATTTCTTAATCGAATTATTTTGGTGATCTAAGCTATTAATATGGTTATGTTGTAATAAATGCACTAGCATCCATTGTTTTGTGTGTGGCCATACATACCAATATTTCTAGGTGAAACATCTCGGTAAAAAACTATATTTATTATACTATAGCAAAATATATTTATTATGAACAATATATTTATTTCTAAGGGGAAGTTTTGCGTAATGCTAGCAGAATTACTGGGCTTTTTGTTCGTGTTGAATTGATTATATGTTGATTGAAAAAGTCACCAATCACTTTTTTATTGAAAAGTGCAATTAACATTCAAAAGTATGGAAAATTCTCTTTTTTTAATACTGCTTTAACATTTTCATTGCTTTTACATTTACTTTGGACTTCGCTCCTCTATTGCAAGTCAAAATTACAAAAGATATCAAGGTGTCTATTCTTGTAAGACGACGGCATATATTTTTCACTCAGATTTTCTAGCAATATTTTTATTTGTTTTATTCTTGCACCAGTGATGCGATCTTTTCTAATTTCACCAGCATAAGAGGACAAATTAAATTTGTACGATATTCATGATTAATTTCTTTTGAAAGAAATACATTTTTTCTTGAAAATTCCATTCAGCGGCAGGTAAAAAAGCAAAGTTCTTTAAAAATTGTGTCTTTGATACAGATAACGCAAAGGTAACAGATTAAAATTTTGTCCTGAATGTCGATTTCCACAGCACTATTAAAAAAAGAAAGAAATTCTTTTAACGATTGTGTTTCACGCGTTGCTGAGTTGGACAACATCTTCAATTCATTCTAGCAAAGTGAGCTACCTCGACCATCTGTTACCCCCCCCCTCCCCCTTCAAACAAAAAAAACAATAAACATTTTCAAAAGTCCTATTTCGAATAATTTCTAACCTTTATATTCGAAGATCGTCTCTTGAGTACAGCTATCAGTAAAACCAAATAGTAATATAATTTGAAACACGGGAATACTGATGTGAAGTCTTGTAATTGAAACCTATATATCAAAAATTTTAAAGAATCTTTTGAAGTGTGATACAACGTATGGATACCCCTCTTATTTTAAAATTAATTGTCTTATTTAAAAACGATTGTATTTTAACGTTGTTTGTCTTATTTTAACACTACCTGTCTTTATAAAATATATATAAGAAGTTACAGATTCTATTTCCTAATGATATACTATGAAATCTGTGTTTTAAAACACATTATTATTTTAAATAGTTCGAATTTGAAATCTCCACGTAAGACCAAGGGTAAAGCACGAACAATTTTGTTTTATAGTTTGCACTGTATAAAATAAAAGGTTTCAAAATATCTTAGGCAGAAAGAAACAAAGAAAAGACTTTATGCATTACTTCCATATCCAACAATCGTGTGGTATTATATCCGTTCTTCAAATTCTGAGAAAAAATATTTTATAAAAAATTGATCTTTTGAGCAGAAAAACTCGCAGGGTTAGTGAATAATTCTCTAACAGCCCAAAAAAGGCCATATTTGTACTAATAGGACAGTGATTGCACCCAGTATCAAGCGATTCAATCAAATCAAGTGCAATAAGTAGTTTCAAATTCATTTTTTAAATATATGTAAAACATATTGAATGCATTCATAAAGCCCACTTCTACTTTTGTTTTAACAAAATATTTGACAAACGTTTTAAGGCTAGGGCGAGTATTCTAAGTGGACTGTTAAAGAAAAAACAAGTATGCCAAGTAGTGTACAAAAAAAAAACCGAATAAGTAGGTTCAAATACTTATTTAAAAAAAAATTTAAGCTGGTGCTGTCGAGTAATATCATTAATTATGTTACTACTTTTTATTTGTTAAAAATTTTGACAGATGTTTTGAAGCCAAGGGAGTAGCCGACCAAATAGTTTCTAAAAACTCACCGGATTCTCTAAAATCCTCTAATAATGAGTACGTGGACTATGTTAATTTTAGAGCTGTAGGACAATTATTCGTAAAAAAAATTACCACACTCAATTGTAGGGTCTGTGCAAACACTACATCATCCTGAGACTCAAAGTTATGAAACAGGTAGTCTACCCCCTTGCCCCAAAAGTTGTGTGCAAGGGGATAGAACGCAGCAGGTTTCGGGCATCAAAGCGGAGATGCCTCCGGAATATAAACGATGTGAAAACAATCAGAATCATAACTGGAGCCATTTCGGTTGGATAATTGGCGGCCATTGACGAATCGGCGGAGTGGCAGTTGCATTGTAACTATCTAATTACCGAGTGATCCTGACGATGGTTATCTAATCATGGATGTACGGTGTTGTCTTGATTGCTTTGTGTTGTACATCGCTCTGACATGAAGGGGGACTATTCTTTCCAGGAGCGAGTTTTTTTAATGTCGGCGAATGATGCGTGAACGGCATCCAAAGTCTGCGGTTTTGGAATTTATTATTCTCTGGGATTTTTCTTAACACATTCGCTGCAGGTGTCACGTTAGGATGTGTTGATAGTTATTGCCCCGCCGTAGAAATGCGTTTTTTCCAGAAGCCGACTTACATCTAAAACAAATATGATTGAGAAGTGCGCCAACACCAGAATAGATTGGCGAAAGCTCAGCCAACAAATTTGCAATTTAGTCATCTGTTAGAGGCTTATTAGTTTGAATTTTTCTTTTTTCGGGGGCGTGAAGGTCCTACAGAACTATCGTCTCTACAACTTATGTTACAATAGTTTTTAATAGCTAATAAAGCTATAAATTCGAAACCACATACCTCTACAATTAGCTTATAACCTTTACTCCACGCCAACACATAACATATAATGCCAATTGAAGCGGAGAATAAATATTGAGGCGCTGCTCCTCCCGCGCGAACGCGTGGCTGGCTATTAAGACATCACTCCACACGACGTGCTGGCGCGTGATTGGCTCTTTAGCGTTGGCTGAACATCACGCGCTGGCTATAAATTCGAAACCACATACCTCTACAATTAGCTTATAACCTTTACTCCACGCCAACACATAACATATAATGCCAATTGAAGCGGAGAATAAATGTTGAGGCGCTGCTCCTCCCGCGCGAACGCGTGGCTGGCTATTAAGACATCACTCCACACGACGTGCTGGCGCGTGATTGGCTCTTTAGCGTTGGCTGAACATCACGCGCTGGCTATAAATTCGAAACCACATACCTCTACAATTAGCTTATAACCTTTACTCCAGGTCAACACGTAACATATAATGCCAATTGAAGCGGAGAATAAATGTTGAGGCGCTGCTCCTCCCGCGCGAACGCGTGTCTGGCTATTAAGACATCACTCCACACGACGTGCTGGCGCGTGATTGGCTCTTTAGCGTTGGCTGAACATCACGCGCTGGCTATAAATTCGAAACCACATACCTCTACAATTAGCTTATAACCTTTACTCCAGGTCAACACATAACATATAATGCCAATTGAAGCGGAGAATAAATGTTGAGGCGCTGCTCCTCCCGCGCGAACGCGTGGCTGGCTATTAAGACATCACTCCACACGACGTGCTGGCGCGTGATTGGCTCTTTAGCGTTGGCTGAACATCACGCGCTGGCTATAAATTTGAAACCACATACCTCTACAATTAGCTTATAACCTTTACTCCACGCCAACACATAACATATAATGCCAATTGAAGCGGAGAATAAATATTGAGGCGCTGCTCCTCCCGCGCGAACGCGTGGCTGGCTATTAAGACATCACTCCACACGACGTGCTGGCGCGTGATTGGCTCTTTAGCGTTGGCTGAACATCACGCGCTGGCTATAAATTCGAAACCACATACCTCTACAATTAGCTTATAACCTTTACTCCACGCCAACACATAACATATAATGCCAATTGAAGCGGAGAATAAATGTTGAGGCGCTGCTCCTCCCGCGCGAACGCGTGGCTGGCTATTAAGACATCACTCCACACGACGTGCTGGCGCGTGATTGGCTCTTTAGCGTTGGCTGAACATCACGCGCTGGCTATAAATTCGAAACCACATACCTCTACAATTAGCTTATAACCTTTACTCCAGGTCAACACATAACATATAATGCCAATTGAAGCGGAGAATAAATGTTGAGGCGCTGCTCCTCCCGCGCGAACGCGTGGCTGGCTATTAAGACATCACTCCACACGACGTGCTGGCGCGTGATTGGCTCTTTAGCGTTGGCTGAACATCACGCGCTGGCTATAAATTTGAAACCACATACCTCTACAATTAGCTTATAACCTTTACTCCACGCCAACACATAACATATAATGCCAATTGAAGCGGAGAATAAATATTGAGGCGCTGCTCCTCCCGCGCGAACGCGTGGCGCGCTATTAAGACATCACTCCACACGACGTGCTGGCGCGTGATTGGCTCTTTAGCGTTGGCTGAACATCACGCGCTGGCTATAAATTCGAAACCACATACCTCTACAATTAGCTTATAACCTTTACTCCACGCCAACACATAACATATAATGCCAATTGAAGCGGAGAATAAATGTTGAGGCGCTGCTCCTCCCGCGCGAACGCGTGGCTGGCTATTAAGACATCACTCCACACGACGTGCTGGCGCGTGATTGGCTCTTTAGCGTTGGCTGAACATCACGCGCTGGCTATAAATTTGAAACCACATACCTCTACAATTAGCTTATAACCTTTACTCCACGCCAACACATAACATATAATGCCAATTGAAGCGGATAATAAATGTTGAGGCGCAGCTCCTCCCGCGCGAACGCGTGGCTGGCTATTAAAACATCACTCCACACGACGTGCTGACGCGTGATTGGCTCTTTAGCGTTGGCGGAACATCACGCGCTGGCGCGAGATCAGCAGCGAATGTGTTAAGGGTTCTGAGATGCACTGTTCTCAAGTGTCAAACGGAGGTAGGGACTTCCAATTTTTGAATTTCGTTTGAGTAATTTTTTCCTCCATTACTGAATTTTGCTTCCGAATGATTTTTTGCTTCTTAACCCTTCGGGTGGTTGTCTCGACAAGGTACCTCGTCATTTACAAAACTTACCAGATCTTGATGGACGAGATTCTCGTCATTTAAAGGAAACTAACCAAATCTTGATCTTGTCATCGCAAAATAATTGACAGTATCTTGATGACGAGATATCTCGTCATTATCAAAATTGATGGTGAATAAGAGCTGAAAATCGTATTGCGGAGTAATTTAACTAGATAAAAGGGGCGTTTAACTGGATGAATCTTGACAAAGTATACACACAAGCTAGTATTCAGAAAATAATTTCGAGGTGTCCCACGCAACCTGCTGTTATCCGGTTTTCTACTTCAAAAATTTGAGATACCATAATGCTGAATGAAAATTATGTTCAGAGATTTTTTTTTATGATTTTCAGACGAATCTATGTGCGTTTTAACTTTTCGTTTTTGCAGATTAAATTAGCTTAGCTTCAGGTTTTTTTTTTTCCATGTTTTATTGCTTTTGAAATATTTCGGAGAGAGCTCGAGCCCTGTTTGGCCCTCCTCTAAATAAGTCCTTGATGCACAAATACATTGTGCTAGCACAATTGTCATCTACTTCTTGGAGATCAATTAAATTTTTTCTATCCTTTGTCTTGTCCAATGTTCTGCGCTGTACATGCCTTCAAAGTGGGTCTGTATTCACATCAAGAAAGATGTTTTATAACTAAACTGCTGGAAGTTTTTAGAAACTTATAATGTACTACATTCATTAGACTTTGATTTGAAAACATAAAACGCAATTTTGCTTATCAATATTTCCCATCTCAATCTATATTAAATGCAAGACGCAGTAGGTAGGTTGTTGAAGTCGCAGTGTAAGCAACGCTATTGGCGACGAAGGGAAGGGTTCGAGGACAACACCTCGTAATTTTAAACCACGGTCAGATGACGAGGTCATCACCTGAATTGGAACTCCACTTTCCACATTACGCCAACGTGAGAACATTTGAGACCACGATAGATTTAAAGTGCACCAGCTCCCCCATAAACAATTGAGGTTGGATTGAGTTTAGAAGTCGCAACCTTCCTGATGCTAATCCGCGACTCTACAAACTGGGCTACCGCGGTACCCGCTAGATCCGGTAAATGTATGAGACTGGAATTATTACACCAGAAGATCATAATGCACGCGCAGCAGAGCAGAAACTCAAACACCCCATGTGAGATCTCTTGTACATAAATTCTTACACCAGACACGATTATTTCAGACGAATTCAGCCGACAAAACATTCCGGAACTCATTGTAATCGCACAATTGTCGTCTAATTCTCGGAGAGCATCAAAAGAGGCAAGTCCCGACCCATGACGGTACACATTTTACGACGACAAAGACCTTGGTAAACATCAAAGACCTAAAAAGTCGTAAATTCCGTGAACATAAAGGGGCCAAAAAATGTTGCTTTTCTCCGGTGCCGCTTCTATGTGGCTCCCAATAGGCCTCCCCCCATTAAACCCTTTGGTGACCAGTCTGACGTCACGCTAGAGTTGCCATCCTATATGAAGTCGTTTCCTTTACCAGGCAAGAGTCCGTGACATTGCGAAGCGTACATCCACCAATGGTCTAATGTCGTCTTGGATTCAGGCTCCAATGGCCACGGTGATTGGAGATTCGTTTTTGGATCACGCTACTGGATGGTCACGAGGCGTGTAAGTCTTTTCTTTTACACAGATTCGGGTTCCTCTTTGCTTTTCTTCGTAGGACCTGTCGAGGATGTCATTTGTCCGTGATTTATTGGCTGGGGGAGGCAAAGGGGGAGTTGAGGCATGCAGGCTTAGTTTTTTAATCGTAAAATGATTATTTTGTCTGCTGGGTGATACTTATCTTGCGTGGTCGGCAGTTGTGTGAGGGGTCTGGGAAGGTCGAAACCATAGCTGCGATTTGAGAGATCTTTCCTTGTTAAGAACAAGAATGTCTGGATTCTATGACAAGCGGTTTCCTGAGAATTGAGTCATTCATTGATCATGTACATTAAGAAAGCAGTTTCGTTCGTTGGATTTAAAATCGCTGTGGTTTCAGCTTCTGAAAGAAGTCTTGTCTGTAAAGTTACAGTAGGCATTGTAATCTGTGATTTTTATCAACTGTATCTTAAAGTTGACAATTGTATTGTATCTCCCCAGAAATGAGATTAACCTCATAGATAACTTTAGTTTCTTTAATCACTTTCGTTTCATTTTAAAGAATTGATAAACCAAAATGAAGTTGTTTTTTTTTTGTTTTGTTATAATCCTCAGAAAAGGAAATCTTTCTTTCAACGTTTGTTCTTAATTTTCGAAAAATTGAAGTAACTCATTTGGTATTGATGTACCAAATTAAAAATATTACACTTAAAAAGAATAGTACAGTGCGTGAAATGAAAGGGAATGAGAGCAAAATTATTATATTTCTAGAATTTTCTTTTAAAATTCAAAAATTACTCAATGTTTGTTTTCTAATATAAAATCAAGATGGTACAGAATATCTTGATTCTGTAATACAGGCCTCGAAATATATTTTTTAATACAGGTGCACCCAAGTTTTTAAATTAGGTGCACAGGTGCGCCTAGCGGGAAAAAATTAGGTACACAATTTTATTTTCATGTGCACCCGGGTATTTCGAGCCCTGCTGTAATAAGTAGGGTAGAAAAACAATGACGAATACCGATTTTTATTTATTTTTAATCTGTATTCATTTAGTATGAATGGAAAATTAGAAACTACTAGTCAGATGAGATATGGTGAATTAATCAAAAAAAAACTGTGTTGCCTGTTTGATTTTCAGATTATTATATCAGATTAAGATTCATAACATCAAAGTTACTTAACAAGTACACTTCCTTCATTTAAAATTTTATATACAACGGTATTATAAAAAAAAATGTGAGACTATTTTATATATTATAGTTTATATCAACAACTGATTTTAAGATGAGTGGAAAAGGGTATTATCGAAACCATATTTTCTTTGTCGTTTATTTGGACCGCTTTTTGTCTTTCTCATTTTGATCAAAAAAATTCCTTATAAACAGCAGATTAAAGTGATGTTTATTAAAGAATATTTTTATTCTTGTATTTCTATAAATACATGGAGTTTTATGATTGGAAGTAAAGTAATACAAATTCTTTACCACCTACAATTAATTTCAGTTGGTATGAACTTGTGACTCGTATATGTTTGTAAAAGAAAGCTGAGATGATATGATACGATGTCAATATCTTTCTATAACATATCACGAAAAATACAAGACAGTAAAATTGTTTTGTCAATTATGAATAAAAATACTCATTTTTTCAAACTGCTTTGGAAATTACTTATTTTTGTATTTATTCCATTTCTAAAGCATTCTTTGACAAAAGCAGAATATTTTTAGGCATTAAATGTTAAGAATTTCTTAGGGTTTAAAACTAGGTTTTTTTTTTCATTTCAATTAAAATGTTATTAGCATTTTATTACCTATTTTATTGTTATACTATTATGTTTAAAGCGTGCAATTTGCTTGAATGCGTGAAATGGCTAAATAAAGGGAGATATTACATAACTGACAAAATCTCATTCTTGAGAGCCGAAGTTTAAAAAGAAAGTCGTTTGCTTGTTCAGCTGATTATACATTCTCAACTGAAAGGAACTCGTTCTTCAGATTCTCGGAAAGAACGATAACTATACCATGAAAGACTTCTTTCAAATATGCTAAAAAAATCTTCACAACTACAATGCTCTCTCTGTTTTCCCACCAAAACTCCAGCTTATGAGGGACAGTAAATAAAGGACCCTCAAAAGATAGCGGAATTTTTGCTATGGAACAACCGCAGGGTTTAAATTGCTATGCAAATTCTGGATAAACGTTCAAGAAACGTTCTTTGCTCCGTATTCATATTTTAAACCTTTCATTGAATGTTACAAACAAAGCTTGTTAATTGTGCGGGTGAGTTTACAGAACGGACCTTGTGTTTGAGTCTACTCTTCTCATAAAATTTTATTTCATTTTCTACAAATGCCAAGAAGCTTAATATATGAGAGGTTAAGTATATGTATTCTAGAAACTAATGTGAAACGGATAGTTAACAATGCAGAATTTTTTTTATATTCATATTCATCGTTCGTGCTTGCAAATAGATTAAGAGAGCCAAGTCATTGGGTGGGTAATATTTATTAAAATAACCTTATTGCACTAACCTCATAAAATGTATATTTATTTATTACAATTACAACTTTACGGCAATAATTCTAGATTATAAAAGCCGATATGATATGAATTTTAAATGAACGTTTTATAATTCTAACCACACGTAAACCTTACACGTTTAATGATCTTACTGTGGTTTATTTCTATTTATCTCTTTCCGGTTATATTATGGTCATGAATGTTTCGATTATACCGAATCGAATACTGAATAAATCATCAAGTAAAATTCTAAATACATAGAGTGTCTGCTTCGCACAGGTCCGAGCTGTTCGTAAAGTTTAAAGTTCGTAACTCCTGGCCGTTTTTGTGTGATCTTTGTTCCATTTCCTCCGCCTGTTATTCGATTCCCTTTGCAGTCGTGACCTCTCTTGAACCTTATTAAATCATTTATGGCTTTCTGCAGTCGATTGAATTGGAATTGCCGTTCATGATTGCGTGAACCCGATGATTAAATGCGCTTTTCTACAAAACGGTTTTTATGGCTATTCCTTACTGACCTCTCCGAAAATTAGCAGGTGCGAAATTATGGTTCGGTGTGTAGATATTTCGTGATCATTTTATTTGTTCTCTTACGGACCTTGCTTAGAGTGGAAACTTAAATCTACTATTAAAGTTTTTTGAAAAGTTTTGACCCGTAAGCAATCAAAATAAATCAGTGAGTCGAAAAGAAGGATAAAATTCAAGACTTATCTATTAGAATTTAAAATGAGTTGTTAAGTGTGTCTTATTCTACCTTAATTTAACCTTTTCAGCGTCACGGGATTTTCTAGAATTGTAGCTTTTACCCCACATCAATGACATTTTATTCACAACTATTGTGGTTGAAAGAATCCATAGCTTCTTCAACCTTTGGAAAGATTCTATTGGTCCTTTCTCGTGATGGAACCCTTTGTAAGGATTCGATTGGTCCTTTCCTTGGATAAAAATTGTTTTAAAAAAATCTATTGATCGTTTTCTTAGATAAGAATAATTTGGAAACATTGCATTGCTAGTTTCCTTAGAATAGAATCCTTTGGAAAGATTTCATTGGTTGAAATCATGCAGGGAAGAGTGCAGATTGCAGGGTAAATTATGCATGTGAACACCTCAGAGGGTTAGTGACACCCTGTAATTATTTGGTTGCTTCTGAAACGATTAACCTTCTTAGTGAAAGCAGTGGATTTATTTTTAAGATCGAACCCCAACCCAAAAGAATTAATTTTGAAAGCAAATCTGTACCTTGGTAGAAAAATGGCTAATATTTACAAGTTTTGGTAACAGCTGATAGGTAGGACAACTTCTTGCAACAAATGCAACTTTTTTTCACTTGTTCTACGCTGCATGTAAAGTACTAAAACCAAATTTCCTCTTACATGGGGTGTATTGTAAGTGAGTTATAACCGCAACATAAATGCAACTTTCTGCATAAATTCAACCACCAGCAACTTTTTAAAATATAGCTTAAAAGTCATTAATATCAAATTACTATTTCATTTTTTGCTCTTTGAATCAATCCTTCAATCACGTGTGTCTGATCTTGCGAATGCTGAAGTATTGCGGATCAAACAAGTTCATGGTAAGAAGGTGGTTCATCCTAAGACGAAAGTGAAATAAATGGCAAGAAGTACTTTAACACATTGGTTGGCACTCTCAATAATGCAGAAGAAACTTGCGTGATTAACTGCAGAGTTTTCGAGTTTGAGTGTCGATCACACATAAATATGTTGTTTGCCTTGTGGATGACCTTTTAAAATCTCTGAATGTTTTCCGAAAGGATTTTGCGCTTCTACTATCCAATACAGCACATTATTGACTGCGGCTGGCGCAGTTTTTAAATGTTAAAGAAATTACTGGCCAAGGATCGGCCATTCATCGTTCTTCCGTATTGTTATAATACTGTTATACACGACTAAAATTGTCAATATGTTTTGAATTTTTTCATTTTTTAAGAATAATTTATTTTAGAATTTAGTGCATCAAAAATAAATGCAACTTTTCCCATTTTTACTGCAACAAAAAAGTTGCCCTACTGATAGGATAAATAAAAATAAATATTTTAATCGTACAAAAACACATTTCTATGTTTTGACTCTCATAACGTATGGGCAGGAAAACATAGCAAGGCATAAAAATCAGTTTTTAAAATTCAGGCGTAAAAAATGTTAACAAAAATACAAAGTCAGTCCTCGTGAAACCTATCAGTCTTCATTTCCATAGAATTGTAATTAAATTTCTGATCAATAACTTCTTCAAAATTTCTTTTAATAAAATTTTCTTGAAAGTGATTAGTGGACATAACTCAAGATCAGCAAATTTGGGAATATATCTTCTTCCGTAGCAAGGTATAGAACTCATTCCTCTTAAAATTCAGAAAAAAATACAGAAGACAACCTTGGTCCGTCTTCAATTTTCATAGGAAATGGTAGAAAAATTTCTGTGGAATAATAATTCCTTTTAATAAAATTTCTTTGGAAGTAATTTATGGACATAACTAAAAATCAACCAAAATGGACATTGGCCCTTCTTCCACCAAGGTACAATCATTACCCTTTAAAATGCAAGTGTGCAAAATGTACAAAAGGCCAGACTTGGCGGAACTTGACATACTTCTTTTTCATAGAAGGAATTGTAATGAAATTTCTCTGTTTCTGAAATTGTCTTTACCAGGATTCGTCGTCCAGAGTATTTTGATTTTCTCATCTGGCAGTGACGTGCCACCACCAACAAAACCCCAGCTAGAGCTGCACGTGCACGCTCTCCAGTGCAGGTGCTGAGGGTTGAAAAGGTTCGTTTCATGCTGGAATCTCCCCCAAAACATTTGATCCCACGAGGGTGGGAAAAAGAAAGTCTTCTGAAAGTGACAGGCCCTGACACTTCGCATTCCACTGACAACAGTCAATTAGTCTCCCCGTCCCGTTTTGGGTGACGATGACACTTTGACCCTTCGATGCTTTTCTCAGCCTTTGGTGACGCGTATCACCCTGATGTGCAACGCAGACTGCTTTCGATATTGCGCGTACTGAAGCTCTCATTCATTCGTGTGTGTACAAATGTTAAAGAAAAGTCAAGTTCAGTGCATTTAACTTCTCAAATCAAACTGAATTTTTTTTAATAGCCTGCAACCTTTTGATTGGATTTTGGTGTCATGCAATTAGTTTTTACTAGAGGGACTGCTCGCTAACGCTCGCCAACCCCCGGAGGATTGCTTTGCAATCTTTATTGGTTCGCTGCGCGAACCTTACTCGCTTCCCTCGCATCAATGAAGACATATGTCCTAGCAGAAGGTATTGTTTACAAAATATGATACTCCAAAAAAATATTTTTCAAACATAAATTTGTAGTTCTGCAGAAAAGTTATACAGTACCTCTGGAATCAGAACTCGAACAATTTGGAATGAAAACTTTGAGCAAATTTGGACTCGAAATGTGAGCGCCGGTTTGGAAATCGAATACCCAGCATGTTGTTTGTATATAATCTACAACAGCTCGACTAATATCTATATACTAGCAAAATACCCGACCTTACTCGGTTTGCATTGGTTTACTCTAGATTGAAGAAATAATCAAAATATATAATGACTTACGTTTTTTGTAGAATAAAAGTTTATTTTAACACCTTTCGCCATCTTTATATTTTTTACAACTTACTTTGGAAACAAATCCTACACATGCATATCCATTCATGTTATACATTTTTCATACATCGCACCCTTGCTGTATGACAAAGCTACAAAATGACGAAAGGTAATACTAAGGTTACTACTATAAAAGATGATTTTGAGGGAGATTTGGAATTTCCTTTCTTAAGTTCTTTTCATGTTCCAACTCAATTAATTAAAATTACGATTTACGGCGAGTGCTCTCGCACTCATAGTCAACAAAACAATATTTTTTTTACTTGTGTCACTCTTGCATCCGGTATGAGACATTGTGAAATTTTGTAATCTTCTCTTGTCATTATTACAACGAATTTTTTAATGTTGGAAAAAGTTCTAGTTCGGATTTTTAAACATTATTATTCTTTCAATAACGGCATTATACTTTCAATAACGGCATTATTCTTTCAATAACGGCATTATTCTTTAAATAAAGGCATTATTCTTTCAATAATAGCATAACTACACTTAAAATTTACTGAAAATTTTTTCTGACTTACCTAACTTTTTTAAGTCTAATACTTTGAGGTGCTGTTGCGTGTGATGAGAAGGAAAACATATTTATTAAAATAATAAATATTTAAAACAGAAAACAGTAAAATAGAACAAAATAAAGGATGTCGGAAAAAATTGTTCTGAAGATATTAATTTGTGATTCATTTTGATCTCTCGATCTCGCACAGTTGCCACAACTTACAACTAAAAGTGCACAAAGTTTAGAAATGTGAAATTAATTCAGAGCGAAAGAAACAGAAAATATCACTGCTCACGCGATCTTGTTCATTCTTGTTTCGTTGAAAAATATCGTCTGTCTCAAATATTCCGAAATCGTTTTCAATGCGCAAAAAACAAAAATAAGACTCGAAATAAATGAAGTATCAAAGCTGAAATTCCATTAAAAAATATAATTTTTTGAAGAATAATTACTTTTTCAGCAGTACTGGTAAAGCAATCGAAGTAATCGTAATATTCAATAGACATTCCAATTTTTCCAAAACTACCAAATTATGGTTGATTTAAGTATACTTACTCAGGTGTTTTAGCATGAAACTCATCTAAATATAACAATAAAGAAATTTTTAATATTGAATTCACTAAACTAATAGATAATGTATAAAATCAAACACATTGCAATCAAATATCTGGGAAAAAATTAATGTGATGCCTGCTCAAACACACAAACACAAAATCGAGCATAGAACAGAAAGACGGACAGACAGACTTTCGCAACCAATTCCACTCACTAAATGAAGATAAGTACTCACTGTATGCAAATTTCCATGAAAATATCTTAAACCGCGTGGACGTGTATAGGGCACAACATACAGACAGACAGATGGACAGACAGACACCAAACGAGAAAAAGGCGGATTCGGCATCAGAAGGGTCCAAAACGGATAGAAAACTTGAAATGGGTCGAAAATATTGAATGTACAAACAAACACTCCATTCTTATTTATATAGATTTTCTTCAAAATTTCATCCTATAACGCTATAAATTCAATTGAGGTTCGAGGCTTCGTGGTAAACAAACAATCGTTCAGTGTTGCCAAAACGCGATAACAAATAACGTCTTTTTTTGCGTGCCACGTAAGAGAATTATGTATATAGATTACCATTTTGGTTCACACCTGAGTATGAAAATTTTTTCTATTTTATTATTATAATTATTTACTTAAAAAATAAGATAAGATAAAAAAGGTTAAAATAAATGTAATCTTTCTTGTGTATAATTTATTTTATACTTCATGTTGTGGAAGAAATCTCTCTATATTTCACTAACGTACGTGGCACAGAAATCGCTGTTATTTGTCAATCCCCGAATGGCAACGAAAGTAACGGAAACAATCAACTATCTTGAATCCACGCTCGAGTGTTTTTCGTAAGTTTTGCACATATTTTGATTTTAATTATGGAGCTATAGAGTGTAAATAGAAATGCTCGAAAAAGAAAGCGAGACTTTCTAATAAAACGTTTGAACTTTCAGAAGAACGAAAGGCAATTAGAAATATCGTGAACTCTTACAGGACTCTGGCTACTAGCCAGCTTGAAAGCGAGTAAACAATATTTATGTTGCAATATTTAAAATAATGAAAAGTAAAAACCAATATAACTGGTTAACAGTCTGAAAAAAAATTAATAGTTAAAATAATATCTATAAAATTAAGTACCATTTGAATTACATTAATCAGTATTTGTGAGTAACCTTGGGGGGGGGGATATTTCTCCTGTTTCGGATTGAAGTGTAATTCTTTGATATTTTTTAATGCGAAATGAAATTTATTAAACTTATTTCTTCCTTACATAAGATTTAACTACAAAATCATTTAAGATAGGCAAAACAAAAATAATGTTTATTGCCTAATTGGAACATGATTAAAATACTTTGTCATCTGAGCATAAAATAACGTTACCAACGAGAATTTAATCACTTTAAATACTGTTAAACACCCTCTTTATCAGAAGCTAAATATCCTAGCTGAGAGAGTCTATTTTCTTCTTGTACTCTCTCAGAAATGCACATAAAATGTGCGAACCCTGTCTGGAAGGATCCTCTCTGCTTTAACCGACTTTAAATTGCTCTTTAAATGTTTACTAGTTTTGAGCGTAATCTGTGTGTGTAGAGAGAGTGCCATTATATGCCATAAGCATTTAAATATTTATTTTATAGTAAATTTGGTTTCTTTATAAAAACCCAGTATGACACTTTGGTTTCTTCCATTGAAATCGAATTTATTTCTGTACCTTAATAGAACGAAAGGTGATGTCAATGTTGAAAGTTTTTTAAAACAGTACTGGATTTAGTACTCTTTTTATTATTATATTTTTAATTTGAACAACAGCATACAAAACATACTTTGCAATGTTTTGATACTTACATAATGCTTTGATATGTGAGTAACACATTTTCTAGTGTAACTTACATTACTTTGGAATCATTTGTAGACAGCGAAATTTGGTACTGGCCATTTTTCTACTGCGGTACAGATTTAAAGTTAAAAACAAAACAGCAGTATGGAATTAAGTCAGTTACATTTGTGATCTCGGTAAAAGTATGCCTTATATCCTATCTGAAGGCTTATTTCCAGAAATGTTTTTTTAATTATAGAATGGTAAAAGCAACTTTTGTAAATGAGATCGAATTGAGGGCCGAAAATTGATAGTAATACTATGAAATATCCCAAGCCATTCTCCAGTACACTAATTAATAGTACCAATTTCTATGCCACGTACTTTACCGAAATCGAATGTTTCATTTCTGGTGTGGAAATTAGATCCTCTGGTCCGGCCAGTTAGATAGTTCCAATTCAGATTATTTGTCCTTCAGAATTTAATTATGGACGTTCTGGCAGATGCCCTATATAATACTTACAGCTTTAATCCATCCATTGTGCATTACGGTTTAGGTTATCTTGCTCGTATCAGTTACTATTATAATTTAATTGAATCGGTGTCATTCTTCGATCAACCCACCATCCGTTCCTGTCACAGAGGGAGGGGGTTGGTGTCCTTTTATCCCAGCCTTGGTACATTCGTTGACCATCCCACCAGATTAAAGCCCACCGCGGGGCCCAGAATTGAAAGAGGCCCCTCTTTTCAAAGGGCACACGGATGGATGCAAAACCAGCTACAGATCGCATGTCAGAGAGGGGGAGACGGGTTCCGCCCCCTGGAGGATTAAGGGGGGTTTTCTGTGTGTCCCGATCCGGAAAGAAAACCCCCGCATGACTTCTGCCGGATGATTTGACTCGACACCCAGACCCCTTTGAAAAGCGGACGAAGGCTCCATAATGGGAGCTTTAAAAGTCGATTATGGAAAAGTCATTCAGAACATTTGGTGGGCGTTCTAAACTTTTCCAGGCCTCCTGGCGTTTTGTGATCACACTCGCTGCCATAGTTGTAGGGGGTTCCCTGCTGTCTCGTGAGAAAAGATTAGATTGATTTTTAAATGAAGGTGAAAGGATAAACATCAGCGGATGAAATGACGTGGTTTGTGTCAGTAACTTCAAACGCTTTTCCCAGACATGGAAATCTTTGGGTGTTTCAATCAGGATGATGGTGTGATTGACTGATAGCTCAGTATTTGCTGCCCTTTGTGAGATGAAATAGCCTTTGTAATAGGATGGAATTTAGGTAATTTGACACCAGATGTTTTAGGAGGAATCGAGGTAAATCCTACCGATGTTGAATTACCAAGGCTTACTTTGATGGTTCCTTTTTAAATTTGGCTCTCAGGGGGCACATCACACACAAAGTAGGTGTGTACGGGCTTCACGGACTCAAGGTACCTGAGTGATCCTTTCTTTTTCAGTGAGGTTTACTGTCCTTTCTGAACTCTGGGGTCACGATTTCCGGGATACATCCAAGTGAATTTTTTTCTTTCATCCTCCAATCCTTTTTTTCTGTCACGAACTGTTTTCTTGAATTTGTCTTGTGTTAGGCATACCTTTACAAATATGCTCCTTGTGCCATAAAATCCCAAAGCAACCAACCAACAAACCTTTTGAAAATGGTTTTTAAAAATAAATTATGCGTTTTTTAATTTATTTGGATTTAGTCAGTTTTTAATACGATTGATATAGGCTTGATATGAAAAATAATCTAAGCAAATTTCCAAAATTCTTCATACTTTGATTTTCAAAATTTCGAAGGTGGCATAATGTTAAAACAAACTTACGAAATACGAAAAAATTAAATCTTTAAAATTTAGCAGTTATTTTTTGTTTATATTTTTAAACATTTCTAGCAAGAATAAAATATGTTTTTAATATTCCACTACTTTATCTCTTCTTGATTAGACAAAGTAAATTCAAACTAAACAATTGTATGGTACATAACTTGAGTTTGTTCAACAGAAATTGTTTAACGCTGTCAAAAATTTATTAGATTTAAAAAATACAATTAATGTTCGAAGTAACGGATAATATTAATTACTACTTGATGCATCAGAGAAAACATTCTAACGTACAATATGTAGATATTTAATCTTATTTATTTTAAATTTTATAGTAAAGGTGGAGATGGATGTGTAAAATTTCCATAACACACATTCTAAAAACTTGTCCAGTTTCAAACAAGCCACAATGAAAATATTAATTACATTTAAATTACTTTATAATTTAAACTATTTTGTCTGTGATCAATAGTAATTGCAACAATTATATTTTATTTAATGCACAATTCTTTATTTAATTGAAAGTACTATTTGAGTTTTCAAGTACACAGTGCTAAAGAAAAAATGAATACATGAAAATAGTAAAAAAATAAATGTTTAAGATTTCATTTCTTCTATATATTAGTTGTTGTGTAGGTTCAGTAAAAAGCTTTTAATTTATAAGAGGTATCCCGATTGGAAGATAATAGCGGCTTATACAACCGGAGGACTTTAAATTCAAAACTCGATGCAACCAAAGACCATCGTCAACGTGAGGGCTGGTGCACTTTAAATCTGTTGCGGCCTGAAATATCCTCCCGTTGGTGTAAGGTTGGAGAATGGGGTGACTGCTCAAGTGTTGACCTCCTCATCTGATCATTCCCTTTGGGATTTGATCCCGAACCGTCGTCAATAGCCCGATGTACAACACTAATTCAATTACCTAATAAAATTATAAGATCATGCCATCATCGACCTAATTTTACTTCGAAAATAGTTGTCTTCTGAATTTAATCTTCAAAATAAAATATAGTCTTCTCACGATGTAGTCTTCACAGTAAAATATAGTCTTGAGAATAAAATATAGTCTTTTCAGAATGTAGTCTTGAGAATAAAATATAGTCTTGAGAATATAGTCATCAGAATTATTGTCATATTGTGATACCCATGTATGATACTTTTCTTTCAAAATCTAAAACAATAATTTCTTTGTTCTCAGGTCCCACCGGCATGAGCACGTCCCGCGACTCTTCGTCCAGCCCGGACGTGACGACGCTGGACGATGATTTGAGCGACGACCTGTCCCCGGAGGACGACGACCACACGGCCGACTCAAGCAAGGGCTCGCCGTCCTCGGGCGAGGAGCGAGCCCGGGAGGGGAAGGGCGGCCGGAGGCGGAGGACGGCCTTCACCAGCGAGCAGCTCCTCGAGCTGGAGAAGGAGTTCCACGCCAAGAAGTACCTGTCGCTGACGGAAAGATCGCAGATCGCACACGCCCTCAAGCTCAGCGAGGTACAACTCTTAATTTCTCTGCTGTCTTGACAGAAAACTGTGTTAAAAATAGCCGGAACTGTTGTTAGAAAGCTCTGCAATCTCTCTGACCTCAAAACGTCACACACACAAAAAATAATTATGCGAATTTCTATATTAACCCTATGGGATTCACACCCATACATACATGTTCTGTAATCTGCATAGCTTCTAACCAGTTTTGACCTTCTTAACCCTTCTGGTGTTTCGACTCATCTAGTCAGTTTTGTTAATAACGAGATATCTCGTCGAGACAAAACTGCTTATTACTCCAAGGGGATATAAAGGTCCAAGTAGGATAAACAAATTGGACTTTGCACAAAATGGTGACAATTTGGAACAGGATTTTGCACCAGAGGCTGATCACATAGGTTCGTTTTCGACACGAAGCTAAGCCATCGGAGGGTTAACCTTTAGACTACTACTGGTGCAGCAATTGTACAATGATCGCGCCAAGAAGGAATTTAGACTCCGGCCAGTACAGCAGTTGTACCCTGAAAGTTATAAGATTCGTGCCAAGACAGAATTTAGAATACGGCTGGTACAGCATATGTACTTTGAAAGTTACAAGAATCACGCCAAGAACGATTCGCGCCAGTTATATCTATAGCCGTAATCTAAAGGTTAACCAACAGATATCACAGAGGATTCTTTCACTTGGTATATGTGCTTGCTGATTTAGTCATTATGTGTGTTGTAGGGTTAAAGCAATACTACACTACTTGGAAATCTTGTGACAATCAGAAGGATAACCAGAGAATAGCTTCACATGTAGCATTTGGTTGGTTGATTTTGGGGTTTTATGGCGCATGGGATATATTTGGCCAAATTAACTAACACCAACAAAATAGGTCCATTTAACTAAATTATTAATATATATATTAAATTCCAATCAAGTCACAACCCCTGAAAAGTCCACACCCCATAACCCTTAAAATTGTAAAAAAGTTCTAATACAACGAAATATTTTTTCAGTCTCAACCTTAAATGTTTTGATGATATATGATATAGTATTCAAACTTAATTTTTCGGTTCGTTAATCTTATGTGTCTTGAAGACTTGTTCAGGTATCCGACAAATAACAACTATAAGTAGTACTCTTAGCCAAAACACGATCCTCTTATCTCTTTAGTTGAGCAACTGAGGCTTAAGCCTTCCTTTTTTCTGTTCTCGAAAGGAAGATCTATTGTAATCCCTAATAAATAGAGTCATTACTATTTGTTCGGCAATTCCTAGGACACAGTAAGACAGTCCCATAAATTAAATGTGAGGTCGAATTGCCGAATGTACTTCTCGTAGCCAAGAGACTGAGCCTCCTTAGATACTCATGTTTGTTTTGATAATATAATGAACTTGCATCGAAGTTTCAGAAATGTGAATAAAAAAAAGTATGTGAAACACATGCAATCTAATTTCAATATTCCTCTAAGTGAAAGGTTGGTTATTTTGAGGTTTTATGGCGAAAGAGCCATACATAGCCAAGCACAAGAGAATGTCAAGCACAAAATGTCGTGGGAGGGGACAAAAGAGGATTGGAGACAAAGTTGTGGGGTGACGTAGAAAAAGATCATTTAGGTATACCGGAAGATCGACCCTATCTGTACTAAAGACAGTAAATCCTATGGGTTGGCCAAGTGAATGGAATGCAAAATTAGTTTTTCGTCACGTTTCTATAACCTTTTAACTTTGTTTAAAGCTATTCGGATTTTTGTACCCCGTTCAATAATTACAAAAAGGAGAAGAGGGCAAAATAATCAAACACAAATTAATGACAGAAAACTTTTACTGATTCCATTCATGCCAACGTATTTTTCACTTAAATTCCAACAATCAAAGAATAAACAATTTTTTTTATAAAAGCTAGTTTAGAAAAGTTCAAAGTATATCTCGCACACATCATGAAAGAAAAGCTACTGATTTTTGTAACAGAAATTTTAATGTAGACTTTTAAAGAATTGTTTGTCGTTTAGCTGAATAATTCAAACATACGAGTAGCGTGCACTACTTACAGACTACTAAGGACATCGCACCGTACACTCCGAATATATGTGTTCTCCACTCAAGTTTAAAGAAATTGCAATCGCCTCGTTGATGTCTTTATTTGATACCACGCGCTGCTAGACTCACCGGCATTTAATCTGTTTGATCAATTTATGTTTTATCTACTATCGATTTCATCAGTCTCCATCCTCACATGAAATAACCTCCGCAGAACGGAAGCGCACGTCATGTGAATCTCACAATAGTGAAAATATTTTCATGCAACAATTTCTAGAACATTCAACAGCAAAAAGAAAGAAAAAAGTGAGACCAGAAAAACCGTATTGTGTAAAAAAAATTATTTGAGGAGACATTTTAATGAATCAGCACAAAAATGTTAGCAATGCATCGGCCGGGAATCGAACCCGGGCCGCCCGCGTGGCAGGCGAGCATTCTACCACTGAACCACCGATGCTCAGAATCTGTTGCATTGGCGACGGAGACTTCGACTTTCTTCTAGGAAAACAAGTGGCGCTGTAAACATCAACGGAAACTTCGCTATCAGGATGCGCTGTTAGCTTGTGGCGATGCATTCCGCGTATGATACTGACTAGCTCAGGAGGAATTTGATGAAGCAACTCATAGCAGTTGTTGACAACGCGAATTTAAAAGTAAAGAAACTAAGTACCAAATTTCTTTTGGATCGTTTCAAAATATCAAGATCACCCAATATTTTCTCAACAATAATTCTACCGTATCAGGGGAAAAGGAGTTAAGTCTGACTTTTGAAGGATCCAAAGAGAGCCAAGTGCATCATTATAATAAAAAAATAATATGGTATGCTTAACATCAAAACTATATATTTAACATAAAATTATATATATAAAACTATATATTTAACATAAAACTATATTAAAAATATATATACGAGTTTATGGTAAAAACTCTTGTTTTGATAAGAGTCTTAATGTAATAGAAATTAACAAATAGTATTTGCAAAAAGTTGTTTTCATTAACCTCTGTAGTATTTTGTAAAAATGCGATTATCTCAAAATCAGTTTTTTGTAATTTTGCTATAAAGTTCATAGTACTAAGGCTTTTGGATACATGCACTTAGAGTTAAACTGTTTACATTTTTTAGATCTTGAATAACTGTTTAACAGACACAGGGAGAGTTTTTTTGTATAAATAGTTCAGAAAAATTTATAAAAATTAATAAACATAAAAAGTGGGAAATTTTTATAGAAATTTAACGTATAATGAGTAAAATATTTTTTTTTATGAAAACTCGTAAATAAATTTTAGAAATTATCGCCCTAGGTGATTTGAATATACTATAACGATATTGTAAAAATTTATTTTATACAAAAATATTGAAAATGGACAAAGGAGTAGGGTTTATAAAAAGTGTGTTTTTCGGCTTAAAAACATATTAAAATCGCAATATAAAACTTATTTGCAAATAAAAACTAATTTTTTATTGATTATTGCTTCAAAATATGAACTTAATTATCACTAAAAAAATAGATTATGTTTAATGAATAATAAGAATTTTGGTTTTTCCTTACGGGTCTCCCTAAACAATGCATTTAAGCGACACTATTGTGTAATGACTTGGCGCGAAGACTTCAAGAAATAAAAATGAAGTTAGACAACAGAATGCTCGACTTTTCATCAACCAGTCATGAGAACAAATCTCTAGTCAACGCGGATATTAGCAAATTAAAAACTTTTGTCACCGATTATCCATCAAAATTCTAATTCGTACTTTTATTCTTCAGACTTCATTCTCGAAATATACTTTCGTAGCAATAGAATTTGGAAAGATAATTTTTGTCATTACATCTAATTTCTTTTTGGAAAACTGACATTTAAATTTTGCTACTAAATAAACGAATTGGTTGAATAACAGATTCTATCACAGCAAATCAAATTTCAGGATTTTATTTCATTCCTTTACTTATGATTAAAAATAGAATACTAATAAAAGTTGAATTGAAGGGTTTGCTGTAAAAAGGAAGTAGCTCCATCCTTGGTTAGTTTGGAGTTGCATGTACTATCTTGTGGTAAAAAATAAAAATAAAAATAAAAAACTATTTCGTTTGGTGCAAGAAAGGGGTAGCTCCAATCGATTAGTTAAGAACAATTAAAGGAGATTTATCAAAAAGAATATCTTGTCGAAATCACTTGGAGGGTTAAATAAACAAGTCATAAATTCTACAATTCTATGGGTGTATAAATGTTCAACTCTTTTTTACAGTTAGCATGCATAACATGCTAATATCCATCTTTTTAAAAATCGGGCCAAAAACTGAAATAAACATTTGTTCTTTAAAAATTGAGTTAATAATATGTTTTGCTTATGGTTCCGATTTTATAATTTTTAGGTCCAAGTGAAAATATGGTTCCAGAATCGCCGAGCTAAATGGAAGCGTGTGAAGGCAGGACTTGCTTCAGGAAGGATAGGCTCCAATAACGGAGGCGGCAATGGACCCAAAATAGTTGTTCCTATTCCAGTACATGTCAATCGAATGGCAATCAGAAGTCAGCACCAGCAAATAGAAAAAACTTTGACGAGATGAGGACCCAGTGTGTGTGTGCAACAGATTCAAACTTCCACTACTATAACATTACAAGATGGCGTCCAAGATCATGGGCCTTGAACTCTTCCGTCCTCGACTAATTTTAGTAGACATTTGAAGAGGAAGTGCTCTTAAGTTCTACTAGTGTGTTTGTGCAAAAGAAGCAAAGATGTGTCTCGGAACTTTTTAAGTGGGGAGAACTTTGCAAGGAAGATTCCATCCAGGTCTCAAAAAGTATATTTGATATATTCTTCGAAATGGCGTCTTCTATCGATAACTTGTAAAAATGTATGTAAAACCGTTGTGCGTGAACTGAAAGCGTACTAGCTGTGCAAAGAGTTGAAAATACCCGAATAGATAAATAACAGTAGAGTACTACATTTTTGATTCAATGCTGGGTACTTCAGTTTTAACTGAATTATGAGTCAAATGGAAATGGAAAGTAAATGTGTGTTTTAAGCTCCTTTGCTGTCCCTGTCATTTATCTATTTAGCAAGATTTGAGAGTGAATTTTGCTTTTTGTAGTCTATATGAGAAGATATACATTAAAAATGAATTTAACATTTTATTTCTGACTTTCCTGTGTGTTTTTCACTTTTATTTCACACACATTACGTCTAAAACTACTTATCACAGTAATATTAAGTACCATCCTACCAGGTTCAACAAGAAGTATAAATTAGAAACACATTTAACACTGAAAGATATTCTATCTACTATTTATTCATAGTATTGATTATATGTTGAATAATATTTGTAAGAATAAGTTTATAATATATTTTGCACTTGTGAGTTTTTATTTGTCTAGTAGAAATTGTGTTCATTCATAATAATAACTATTTTTAATTTATATTTCGTTACAATACATTCTTTAGCTATAGTTTTAAATATGCCCAATGACAAAAAGTTCATGTTTTAAAAACAAAATTGTACATAGGTCAAATGCTAAGAATCAGTAAAGAATGACATGTTCATTTCAAATTTCCAGTTCGATGCTAATTAATTACCATCATTTTACATTCCAAGTCGTCTTTTAACTTTTTCCTGAATAAAATAGATTTAATGACATGCAGATTCTTACAAAAAATTTATAATTTTCTTAGGTTGCTTCGCTTGTGATCACAAAAACCTAATAAATACACCATTAAAACTATTGTTCATAAGATCATATATAATTCAAGAAATTTAAATAACAAGTGCACCGCATTCAAAATATTTTTCACACAAGATCAGATAATTCAATGAATTTAAATAACAGGATATCGAATTATTGATTATTTTTTATGGATAGGAAAATGATGTTTGTGTGAAGGGCATAAAACGGATTGTGTATCCAAACATTTCAAATGAAAAGCAATAAAAAACAATGTTAAAAAGAATTGCAATTGCTATCATTAAAACGTTTTTAAAGTAATGTGATTGTTTAAAAGTCCTTAATATTCATGTTTTTGATAAGTTTGTTCAAAAAGAAAACATTTTTCATGCACATACTCTAGTCTTCCTCTTTAAATTTCTTTTTGAATATTTTAATCATTTAAACTCTAAAGACAGCATATTCAATCAAGAAAATATTTTTTCTTTTCAAAGTTTGATGGATTTGTATGTAAATATGGTTTATTATACCCCATTCGTAATTTTAACACTCGTCTCAAATGAAAGAAAATTTATCCAAACACTTACGATTAGATCAAATCCTCATTCTGTTTCAATAATAGTATACCCAAAGTGTATAGGGAATTCCTGAATGATGGCATTTTCAGATAAGTACGAGTGATTTATTACGGGGTTTTCATACACATAAATCCACCAATACACTGATGAAAAAATGAACAACATTGATGAATACTTGTTATACGTCACTATAATCGATAAAAGAGAATGTTTTGACGTGAATATATCCTTAACAGTATTTGGGAAAGGAGTCCGCAATGTGTCGAAATTCTACAGTGTTGGGAGAACTTTGGGCTAGTGTAACTGGATTGCATAGAGTTACAACTTCTTAAATTGTGTCATTCGAAAGCTACCTAATTATGATACACAATCACAGGCATTTAATCAACAAAATTATCATTAAAGGTTAACATCAAACTGCACTTTAATCGCTCAAACTGTAAATTAATTGCTGAATATTCAAATTGATAATCAAACTTCCTATATCTGCTTCATACATTCCCTGATCCAACATCAAGTCCGAATATTCACGTTGAAACTACGGTTTGAGTTCTCGACAACCTATTATTTTTTTCTATTTGTATTTTAACATTGTAATGAATTATGAAGGATTACGTAAAGAATTGCGACTTACTTTTCCCTATTACAATGTAGCGACACTTTATTGAGCATTTACGTTCATTCTTCCGACATTTATTTATCATGGTAACTGACATCAGAGAAGTCATCCGAAACTGATCTCCACCTTTTCTCTTCCGACATAGAATAATTTAACGCCTCAGAGAATTCAAATCTTCATTAAAAATTTCCGAAAGCTTATTCTTTTTGGCCATGCTAAAGTGTGTGTTTTTTAAATCCTCTTAAATCGCATTCAGTCCTTAACCGAACGGTAATTGTTATGGCATCATCGTTAAAGGTATCTCAAGGAACACATAATAAGGAATAACCATGAGAGATGTTTGGCAATTTCGTTGTCCTAATGGTGTAGGATTATTACCGAAATGAATTTAGACTCGTGTTGTGGAATTCTTTTTACTTCTCCCATTTAGCTTCTGCATAGGAAGACAATTTTTATGGAGTTAGAAAGGAATGTGTGCTCATGAATAAAAAACAATGTCTTGTTGGCGATGAGTTCACAGAAGAGGCAATTAAACGTGTTGGACTAATAAGCAATTCACCTTATTGAAGTAATGAGCTCATCGGATAAGCATACAGAACAGAAAAAGAAACGAACAGGGAAGAATAGTGAGAGCTTTTCTGCTCCCCAACCACTGAAAACGGAAGCTACTGGCATATTTGAGGGGTCATGGTTCCCAAAACATGATTTTTTTTTAAACTTTCATGACGGAAATTTTCCGGGTAAAGCTTTGTTAACTGTTTTGCAGAGCTATTTCAAAGCATTTTTCTGGCATAGTTTGAGAGTACGCTTTTCAAGGGAAGTTTTATTTCAACGTTCATTTATTTTTCACTCTTCAACATAGTCCTTACACTCCTTACACAAAATCTTTCTTCATTGGAAATTCTGATGTCAGACACATTCTAAATTAATAATGCACAGATGCTATTATGTAATGCCCTGTCTCAGGTAATATGAGTAGCTATTTTAGGAGGCATTATCTTTTAATATGTATTTTAATTCCAGGAAATTATAATGACATTACATATCGTTACTACCACTCCAGAGGCATTAATCTGCATTTATCGATTTCCACCTAACTGCATTTTTCGAGACACCATTTCATGTTTTATACTATTTCAAAGCCACGAATCCTCTTGATTCTTAGTGGAAATGTCGATTTTCATGAGAAAACAACCTTTGAATCGTAACTCGATTTTTCCCGAAGCATCATAACTTTAAACGTGTTTTTGTAGAAACGTCAATTTTACAGATTCGCGTCCTAGGCGTGGTGGTAACGATACTTAGATTCTAAACAACAATAACGTTGAATCTAACATTATAAATTTTGTACGTTTAAAATTCCGTCATGTGTGTCTGCAAGTAATTTCTAGTTTTTTAATGAAAACAAAAAATTCTCTACTCGGAAATAGTATTGTTTCTATTGATATCAAAATTAATTAGGCTCAACTGTTGGTCGTTATCAGTCCCTAAACAGGATGCGTAGATACAATGAAATAAAACAGGAATTATTCATAAATAAAAATTCTTATAAACTTGATAGTTAAATGTCGATATAATTTCATGCCATTTCAGCTAAATGTAATAATTCAATTTCATTTCAATGTGCATTTTGTTATTCTACCATTTCAAATGGTTACAAATCGCACACTTACTGCCCATCCAGTTTTCAAGGTAACTTTTATATAGTAAGTAAGAAACAACTCGTTTCGACGACTCGTTAAAACGAAATTGTTGTGATAGAAACGATTATTCAATCCACAGAAGAGAGTTTTGCTGCTTATTGTTCCAATCCATCCTTTCTAGTTTCGAAAATATTTCGATCCAAAATAAGCACACTTTTTCAAAAGTGAAACAAAATAATTAACCATTGGACTAATTATCATAAAATAGTACCTCATTTCCGATAAAGTAGAAAAAATTTATTGAATTTTGTATATTAGGCTTGGGAATGTATTTTTAATTAACGTCACAATCTAGCAATACAACGGGATATTGGCGACGATCCGGGATCAATCCCAAAAGGAAAGATCCGAGGACAACACTTAATTTGGAACCACGGTCAGAAGACGAGGTCATACCTGAGCTGGCACTCCAAACTTCGACACCACACCAACGTGGGAACATTTGAGGCCACGACAGATTTAAAATGCACCAGCCCCCTCTGTACACGACGGTCTTTGGATTCAAACTTGCAACCCTCCGGTTGGTAATCCGCAGCCCTAAACCCTCACATGGGGATTGTTGATACCAAAGGAAGAGTCCAGAAAAACGTGGAATGTTTTTGTACTGTAAGTCTGTTTTAAAAGTCAAATAACATAATTTTATTTTGTGATAAAGCTGCAAAAATACGGAATGCAAAAAAATAAAAACTTTTTTTTTTAATCCTACGCCCAGCTCAAGGCCTTTCGGCCATACGCTGTCTTGCCGTCCAATATAGCGAATAAAGTCCTTGGGGAGAAGTATCCCTGGTGTCAATGTCCTGTAAACTAGAGCACTCCGCAAGGTGTTGTCTGTTCATAAAACCATCGCTACAAAGCGGACAGATCGGGGAGGTAGCCACCCCAATCTTATGTAGGAGTTGTTGGAGTTATTCATGTCCGGTTAATAAGCGGAAACAGGCCACTTCAATCCCTCTTGTTAGATCAGTAGGGATTCTTCCCTTGTTACTCAATAGGAAATCCCAACTCCTTCCCTGTATATCCCTCTGATACTGCAGTTTTCTTTGTTTCTTAAACTGAGAATTTATGTAAGTCCTGCAGTTCCGCAAAGGGAAAGGTGGAGAAGGTTGGGGCAGGGAGAGGGCCGATTTAGCCAATCTGTCAGCTTCCTCGTTACCCTTTATCCCACAGTGACTTGGAATCCACTGGAGAACAATCTCACCACCGCCCTCAATGAGGCGACTGATAGTTTAAAAAAAGAAAAACTATATGACTGCAAGTTAAATATTGAGTATGTAATTGTTATATTTTATACGAGGCCTTTACATTTAATTTAGAACCAGGGCCCGAATTGCAGATGAGAGAGACAGCTGTTGTTCAACGTTTTCCGTAACGCTCACGATTTACAAAACATGACGTTACTTATGTCAACTTTTATGTTGGGATCTTTACAAATATAGTCTAATTCAGTCAAGTTCGGGTTTTCATAATTTGGAGAGCAAGTACTAAAACTTAAATGATTGATGCAATTGGGTTCGTAAAACGTACGAGAAATGATAAACTGCACCAATCTAGAATTGTAGGTAAAAGAAGCATTAGATGAAAAAAATAAATGTTTACACATCACAGCCAGTTGTAAACAAAGCCATATTTAACTGCTTAATTATTTATAATGGATCAAGTATGTTTTTCCTAATTATAATTGCATAAAATTGATCAAGAATAAGACAGCAGCAGTTTGACTATATTTTAGAATTGTGTAAGTTAAATTTTTGCACAACTCAGTCAGGTTTATTCAGTTGTGCTTCTGAATATTCGCCTTAATTGCAGCGCTTGTTTGAACATAATTCACTGTTTTACCAATTCTAGAAATTCAGTGAATTTCGCCTTTGAATATTTTGTTCGCCTCGCGCAATCTCTGCATTTTATCTTTGTTATTCTTTATTCGTTGCTTTTCTTTCAACAGATTGATGTTGCATTAGAAGAATGAGTTCTCTCCACTTTTATTACTTCATATTTTTTAATAATATACCTTAACGCCACGGTCTACCATAGGTCGGTTGGAATAGTAGTGATGGAATAGCAGCCAGAAGGTTGTGAGGTCGAAACTAGGCCCGACCAACCAAAGACTTGTATACGTAGAGGCTGTTGCACGTTAAATAAGACGTGGCCTCAAATGTCTTCACTTTGGCGTAGTGTCGAGGTTTGGATAGTGTGATGCCAGCGAAGATGTTGACTTCGTCATCTGACCGTGGTTCCAAATGACGAGGTGTTATACTCGAATATTTCACTTTGGTATTGATCTTAGGACGTCGCCAATAGCTCGTTGAATTGCTCCAGTGCGGCGTTAATGAAAACTACCTACCCAAGCCTAAATTACAATTATTTCTACTTTATCTGAAATAAGGTACTACGTATTTATAAAAAAAATAATTAGTTGAATGGTTAACTAATTTGTTTCACTTTTAAAACACTTACTTTACTTTAGATCAAAATAGTTTCGAAACTAGAAAGGATATATCTGAACAATAAGTAAAACGTGTGTTGCAGTAAGTTAATTCAACTACCTGCTTATATAACGACAACTAAGCGACAAAACTGACTTTGAATATTTCGCAAAAAATTTTTTTTTAACTTTTCGCCTTTCAAAGCGTTAAGACACTGAAGAGTCGAAATTAGACTTTTGGGGACTTGCTGCAAATGAGGCTGATGCCTCTCTATCCAAAAGAGAATTTAAGTGTATTTAAAGCGAAGATATTAGTATAAAATGTATTAAATTCGTACAATATTAACTGCTAGTATATATTAAATTTCTTCGTATTAATCCTGATAGTATATTAATGAGTTCTCCATATTAATTTATTATTGTAATTATTATTTACTATGCATAAGAAAACTAGCAAAAAGCCAAGCTTTATTAACGAGTCTTCTAGGAAGAAGTAAGAAAAAAGGCATCCGTCTTGTTTAGTGCTTTACACAAGTTTGTGGGAAGATAATTTTATTACTTTGTCTCTCCTCTATTTTATGAACAGCAATACGATTGTTCGTGCGAGCATTAATATATTGGCTAGCAAAAAATTAAGATTCGTTTGCAGTTTTTTATTTTCATTTTTATTCGTTAGACGGCCAATTGTAGTAATATTAAAGAAATATCCTTAGAATTTGTGTTTGCTATTCACAACTGTTCGTGTTAAGAATTCTTCGACTAGCTGTATTCCGATTTAACATTATACCTTAACGCAAATTTTATACGGGTGCATGGAAGCGTTCGTCATGAAATCATAATCTTAGGACCACCGTCTTAGTTAATGTAAATGGAATTTTGTAAATAAATAAGTTTTAATTATAGACAGTCCACTTATTTATATCGTCTACATTGCACGGGACAACGATTGAAGGGGTACATGAATAGAAGAAATGACTTTCAAGCGTTGTAAGACTGACTTATAAACGTCTTTAAATGAAGGACATGAAAGAATTTTCACTTCATTAAAATATAACTGGTAAATATTTTTGTGGCAGGAAAATTTCAGAACATACTTGAAATTTCTTACTTTTACTTGAGTTGTACTTGAAATTTCTTACTCTTACTTGAGTTGTACTTGAAATTCATTACTCTTACTTGAATAACTTTTACTTGAGTTGTACTTGAAATTTATTACTCTTACTTGAGTTGTACTTGAAATTTATTACTCTTACTTGAATAACTTTTACTTGAGTTGTACTTGAAATTTATTACTCTTACTTGAGTTGTACTTGAAATTTATTACTCTTACTTGAGTTGTACTTGAAATTTATTACTCTTACTTGAATAACTTTTACTTGAGTTGTACTTGAAATTTATTACTCTTACTTGAATAACTTTTACTTGAGTTGTACTTGAAATTTATAACTCTTACTTGAATAACTTTTACTTGAGTTGTACTTGAAATTTATTACTTTTACTTGAATAACTTTTACTTGAGTTGTACTTGAAATTTATTACTCTTACTTGAGTTGTACTTGAAATTTATTACTCTTACTTTGAATAACTTTTACTTGAGTTGTACTTGAAATTTATTACTCTTACTTGAATAACTTTTACTTGAGTTGTACTTGAAATTTATTACTCTTACTTGAATAACTTTTACTTGAGTTGTACTTGAAATTTATTACTCTTACTTGAATAACTTTTACTTGAGTTGTACTTGAAATTTATTACTCTTACTTGAATAACTTTTACTTGAGTTGTACTTGAAATTTATTACTCTTACTTGAATAACTTTTACTTGAGTTGTACTTGAAATTTATTACTTTTAAGAATTTATTTTTCTGATGAAAACCTCTTTTTGATGAATATTTTTCAAATGCCACCCCTTCAAACACTGACGGTCGGGTCCTTCGTCTCTGTCAGCACCACCCCTAGATACGCCACTGGTCCCAGTACTGATACAACCTATTTAGAAATACAGCACTGCTTTGAAGTGAGAGCCAACCTTAGAGGAGAGATATGGAACCAACATCCACACCCTATCAACTCCTGCTGGTTCACGCACCAAAGCCAATTCATCTCTAGCCGCTCTGTCAAAACCAAATTGCCGATGACTCCTCGCGATTTCGACGCGGCATCATTCACTGTTAACTGTTGTAATGAAATTACCCCTCGGTGGGGGACAGTCGCCAATTATACCCTACCCCCTCTACGATTAAATGTGATTAACGAAACGGCGACAATGGGGCAGAAATCGGGCACGCGGCGTTCGAATTTACCCGATTCGTCATTCGTCTTGGTTGACTGGGGTGTATGTAGAACACCCTGAGAACAGCCCGGTTTTGCCCCGTTTGGTAATCCAGGATTAAATGGGATGCGGGCGAGGAAGTTTTATTCTCTGGCGTCCGGCTAAAGACAGGATATTGGAAAGGGGATGAGGAAGTTAAACGTTTTAGAACTGATTGGGTGTTCCACTCTTTTTCAGTTGGCGAAGAGTCAGAACGCATTCATTGTAATCATTGTTGCAGAGTTTAACAAGTGTTCAAGGAGCTTTTTTTATAAACCTTTATATACGACAGATTGGCCAGATCTATCAGTAACGGATTTAATTTTTCTACTTGGGGTCACGAAAGTAAACAGCAGTCTCAGTTTCTTAAATTTATGAGTAGGGCAACTTTTTTGTTGCAGTAAAAATGGGAAAAGTTGCATTTATCATTCCTTAAAGTTGCATTTATGGAAATAAAGTTGCATTTATTTTTCGTACACTAAATTCTAAAATAAATTATTCGTAAAAAATGAAAAAATTCAAAATATATTGACAATTTTAGTCGTGTGTAACAGTATTATAACAATACGGAAGAACGATGAATGGCCGATCCTTGGCCAGTCATTTCTTTAACATTTAAAAACTGCGCCAGCCGTAGTCAATAATGTACTGAATTGGATAGTAGAAGCGCAAAATCCTTTCGAAAAACATTCAGAGATTTTAAAAGGTCATACACAAGGCAAACAACATATTTATGTGATCGACACTCAAACTCGAAAACTCTGCAGTCAATCACGCAAGTTTCTTCTGCATTATTAAGAGTGCCAACCAATGTGTTAAAGTACTTCTTGCCATTTATTTCACTTTCGTCTTAGGATGAACCACCTTCTTACCATGAACTTGTTTGATCCGCAATACTTCAGCATTCGCAAGATCAGACACACGTGATTGAAGGATTGATTCAAAGAGCAAAAAATGAAATAGTAATTTGATATTAATGACTTTTAAGCTATATTTTAAAAAGTTGCTGGTGGTTGAATTTATGCAAAAAGTTGCATTTATGCAGAAAGTTGCATTTATGTTGCGGTTATAACTCACTTACAATACACACCATGTAGGAGGAATTTTGGTTTTAATACTTTACATGCAGCGTAGAACGTGTGAAAAAAAGTTGCATTTGTTGTAAAACGTTGCCCTATTTATGAGAGGTATTTTCAGTGTATAAACACTATTTCTATAGAATTCTATGAAAATAAATTTCTGTAGAATGTGGTGCATAGAATCCTATAGAATCATGGCCCGTTTTTCAGTTAGCTCTATAAAGTAATTTCTATAAATGTCTAACGAAATCTCTGTAGAATATTTGTTAAACATTTATAGAATTCAATCGATGCTAATTTTTTTTTGTATCATGACTGCACTTTCTATAAAATCAGAGCTCGTTTTCTGTATAGAATTCCAATGGAACTCTATAAAATAGTTTCGTAAATGTAAAATACGACAAACATGACAACGTTAAGCAATGGATATGGACACATAATGAAAGTTTTACAGAGTTATTTTAATTTTCTATCATACTAATCGAACAATTCTGAAAAAATGTTTCCCAAAAAATATTTGAAACACAACTTAAGCCATAGAAAATCGTGCACATCAAAGTATTGGACCAAAGTGCGTTGAACATGACAATTATCGATTCAGTAATCGTAATAACGTAACTACAACTAAAATTACTTGCTATGAAAAAACTTGTGGACTTTCATTCATTCATTTATAATTACATTAATTACTTTTAAGTGCACTAATACAGGAGAATACTGTGGTCAAATACTTCTGGTACGCATTATAGAAATAGTTCATCAATTATATATATATACCTACTATACAGAAAGATAGTATATGAAGAATTCTTAGAATGAAATGGAAATTAATTGTTAAATGAAGAATGATATAGCTTACAAAGTCGATGAAATTAGAAACAAAAAGTTTAAACCCCAAGACTATCAGAATAAAAGTTATTACTTATACTGAAAATGATGCAATGAAAAATTACAAACTTAAAATCGAATTTAGAATTATAGAAAAACAAAAGCATAATTGCCTTAGTAGAAACAACTACCTGAATGAACTGTTGATATAAAATTACAAATGGTATATTTCTAAACATTTTAAGATTTTTTGCGCTTACATTTATTTTGATGTCAGGATAGATTCATCTATGTAATAAACTACAATTCATTTTCTCAGATTCGTTAGATACATGACAGTAAACACTTATTTTTTCTAATTTAAGTAAAAAAAGCGCAACATAAAACGTTCAACAATATTGGATTCCGATCTTAAAATCGTTTTCTTTTTCAGCAAACGAAATAATCTGCGTTGCACGAGCGCTAAATGTTTTTGCTTCTACCATACTTTTCCCGAAATCTATTTCATAGTTTACATTGCAAAATAAATATTTATAATTTGACGAAGATTTGTTGTTGGAAGTTATGTTTACCGAATCAACGATGCTATTTCCAAAATTCTTAATTTTGTTTTAATTATGCCTGTATTTTTTCCTCACCCAATGAGCATTCCAAAATTCGCAATTTTTCTAATGTGCAACACAAAGTTACAAGTTATATTGGTGGCGTAGTGTTTCTGCGACGATATTTGTTTCCTGTACGTATTCTTAACGTCATGTCACTTTGCTTGTTTTTCGAATACGATTTCAGAACTTCGCAAATAAAAATTCAAAAAGAATGGAATTCCGAATTAATAAATGATAATTGATTGGTAAATGCCAATTACATTAAACAAAAGAGAGTTGAGAGTTCTAAAGAGAGAGAGAGAGAGGTTGGTGCAAATTAAATCTGCTATGGCCTCAAATGTCTTCACTTTTGAAGTTTCATAAGAGGGGTGAAAGCTGAGCTCTCGACTGTTGACATCATCATCTGACCGTGGTTCAAAATTACGAGAGATGTTGTTCTCGGAATGTCGTCAGTTGCTCGCTGTGCTGTTCCAGAGCGACATAAATTCAACTACCTACATAATTACTTATAAATAACAAATATGTTACTGTTGAATTAATTTATTGCTGATCACGTTTTTAAAATTGAAGTCATAATGGCGCTAGGGTCATTCCACGTCAGTTCAACCAGGGTCCGACACCCATGGTCTCAGATTTTGATGAAACTTGGCATGTTTGTTCCTTTTAGGGATTTAAGAACGCGTATAATTTTTTTTTTGCTCTATCTCAAATGGCTTAATGTTTTATAGCCTGTTAAAGTTTTTGGAATTTTGCGGTTTTTATCGATCAGACGGAGGAAACCGAATTTCTTTATTTTAGAAAATAAATAAAATCTCCCTTGTTTATCAATCAATGTTGATGAAATTTTTTAAGAGTTTACATCAATATGTAAGGAGTCCAAAAAACAATAAATTATGCCTGCAAGTATCTTATACATAGTCAGAAAAAAGTTCCTAAGTTCTATTTAAAGATTTTAAAAATAAAATGGCGAGTTCTACGCTAAGTGGAATATCTTCAAAAGGGTTAAGGACAATCAAAAAATTTTTTTTGTATTCTTGTTCTAAAAGATATGCTCTACCACATGGAAAAATAAAATGAATGTTTTTTTCACTCCTTTATTATTTTTTCTCACTTTAAGATAGAAATCACTTGACTCGCTAATTTTCTTAAAAACGTTAAATTAAAGTTACAATTTTAGTAAAATTTTAACAACAAATGTCACATATATCAACTAATTTAAATAAAATTAGACAAAGCTAACACAAATTTAAAATTATTAAAGTAATATAGTATAATTAATATTGTTAATCAGACCTGTGTGTGTACAAAAAAATGTTTTAAAATAGGTTATCCACAATTATATCTTGAGATTATTTAGAAATAAGATAATTAATTTCTTTTTTTCAACAATTAGGTATAATTAAAGTAAATAAAATTACATTACAACTTAAATTTAGTTTTAAAAACTAGTTCTAAACTTGTCAACTCACTAACACAGTAACTTATTTCAAGAGAAATATTATTAGCAATAAATACACTCAGGCTGTGACAAAAAAGATGTGTCTTCAATTTTGATTAGTACCTGATATGGTGTGTTTTGGCTGGTGCCAGTAGCACACACTTAGTGTATGTTTGCACAGTACATCAAAATGTGATTTTATTGATTCACTGAGCAGGTATTGAAGAGGATTACAAAGACCTTTTTCGTATATTGTTTGTGAAGGAGCAGTAAAAGAATGTACGCTAAGGCAGTGCGACAATTGCCCATCAAAATATAACCTTTACCTCTTTGTATCATTTCTGATGACCTTAAACATGACCCACATAGCAAACATTCACTACTTCAGTGACGGATGTTCTGGGCAATATAAAAATAAATACAACTTCATTAATCTGTGTCTGCATGAAAAGGACTTTCAACTAAAAGCCCAGTGGTCAATTTTTACAACCAGTCATGGTAAAACAGAATGTGAAGGAATATGGGTTTAACGTAAAACACTTAGCTAGGAAGGAAAGTGTTCAATGACACCTGGAAAGACAAATTAAAACAACAAATGAACTTCGAGTTTTGAAAATCCAACATTACAAATATTAACTTCCAACTTATTTCTAAGACATATCCTGGATGTTTTATTGCTTGTGTTTATTGCAGCTTATGGTATTTTGGTATGGTGAGTGAGATGAATGCAGAAGAAGATTCCACTGTAAAGTTTTTACTTCCTCATGGATAACCACCGTCATTTTTCTGACCCAAAAGGAAAGATGAATGTGTTGTACCGATCCCTCAAGTCATTGCAATTGTGGAACCCCTAAAACAATGACTGGAAGAACTTACAAATTCTCTCAAGTATGCATGAATTCCAAAAACCTTATGAAAACACTGTAGAAAATTAAAGAATTATTACCTAGAATTTGAAATATTTCAATGGTAAGTTTTGTAATACATTTTCCATTCCGGAAGCATTATAAATATTCAAATTTTATTATAATTTCACTAAAATTGTTATTCTAATTTAACGATTTCAAGCAAATGAGCGAGTCAAGTGATTTTTATCTTTAAAGTGAGAAAAAATAATAAAGGAGTGAAAAAACCATTCATTTTATTTTTCCATGTGGTAGAACATATCTTTTAGAACAAGAATACAAAAAAAATTTTTTGATTGTCCTTAAACCTTTTGAAGATATTCCACTTAGCGTAGAACTCGCCATTTTATTTTAAAAATCTTTAAATAGAACTTTGGAATTTTTTTCGGACTATGTATAAGATACTTGCAGGCATAATTTATTTTTTTCTGCACTCCTTACATATTGATGTAGACTCTTAAAATATTTCATCAACATTGGTTGATAAACAAGGGATATATAATGTATTTTCTAAAATAAAGAAATTCTGTTTCCTCCGTCTGTGATCGATAAAAACCGCAAAATTCCAAAAACTTTAACATGCTATTAAACATAAGCCGCTTGAGATAGAGCGAAAAAAATTTATATGTGTTCTTAAATCCATAAAAGGAACAAACATGCCAAATTTCATCAAAATCTGTGATCATGGGTGTCAAATCCTTTTTTTTTCTGGATGATTTGACATGGATTGACCCGCTAGGGATGCGACATCGATGTCGATGTTTTCAAAACATCGATGTTTTCTTTTAAATATCGATGTTTTTGACATCGATGTATTGGAGTTGATGTTTTTGTAACATCGATGTTTATACTTGTCGATGTTTTTACGTTGTCGATGTTTTATTTTTAAACGAACAAAGTACCGTTATAAAAATTTAAAAAATAACAAAGTAGCATAATTTTCATGATCAGCAAATTGAACATACTTTTAGACCAAAGTGGCCAAGGGTGAGGGGTCTAAAAAGTAGGGATGCGACATCGATGTTTTCAAAATATTGATGTTTTATAAAAAAAACATCGATGTATTGCTGTCGATGTCGCATCAAAAGTTGAAAAACCAGTTTTAAGAAATGGGGAAAAAAATTTAAATACACTGAATTTTAAAAACATTGATGGTTTGGGGGCTATGCATTATCAACATCGATGTTCTAATTTTGAACATCGAGTTTCAAAACATCGATGTTTTGCTATCGGTGTAGCATCACTAGTTGATAAAACAATTTTAAGAAATGGGGAAAAAAAGTTTAAATACACTGAATTTTAAAAACATCGATGTTTTTGGGGCGATGTATTATCAACATCGATGTTTTAATTTTGAACATCGATGTTTTAATTTTGAACATCGATGTTTCAAAACATCGATGTTTTGCTGTGGATGTCGCATCACTAACTGGCGCATGTCTTTCGACCATTTCTAGTTGTTTTGATTACTTTCAAGTGCACGCCCAGCATACCATTCAAGAATGACCCTGGCCCAGAGACTCCGAGAAATTTAATAAATGTCAACAAAGAAATGCAAGTGTTCGCAAATGTAACGCCAAAACCTGTGATACGGGGATCACGTGACGGATAATTTCCTGGTTCGAACATTTTTCAGTGAGTTGTTTACTAACAGGCTAATTATTCCATATTCCCAAATCGCCTACTTTCTCAGCGAGCGAAACAATTTTCGTTGCACGAGCTCTAATTATCTTTCGCCTCTGCCAGACTTACCCGTAATTCCTGTTCATAGTTCGCAAGTATGAGGCAGATAAAGCCTGTCAGAAACAAAAGATGCTCTCTTCTGGTAATCGCAACGGTCCAGTTTCATGATTGGATGTAGAAAATAAAGCACCCGGATACATACAAGATGCTGTTTCATTACATTTGCAGCTGATGTGCTATTGAAAACGAGTTTAAAATAGCTAAAGCAAGAGTGTATGCGTGCACTGTATGATTTACAGTCCCAAATCTCATTCAAATAGTTTGGTTATTTTGATTATGGATTGTTTTATTATTATTATAATTCTCTCTGATACAATAATTATTGTTTATCATGCAAACTTCGAATTGATCTAAAAAAAAACACGCTGGGTAGTGTACCGGATGAAATGGAGTGATGTCAGTAAAAAATGGTAGCGTAAAGAACAAGATCTTCTGGTTTCACCACTAAAACATTTATTCTAACATCCTACAGCTTTACAAATATGTGCAACAAAGTTACAGATATTTGGGGACAAGGGCTCGGCAGAGGTTAGCGAGCATGTCCTCACTCTCTCAGGTCTAAATTGTCACTGGTTTTTTTCAGCCTTTCAGCTGAAAACCACTTGTTGATGGAATTTAGAATGTCCTCAAGGGGCTTGAGATTTAGGAGATCGTAATTTCAGTGTAACGTCAAATGAAGAGTGTTTATGTCGTGCCAGAACTTTATGACCGATGTAATGCAAATGGTAATTTGGTAATTTTTTTAATTAACATCTTACTAGAGCAAGACAACGCGCTATTGACGACGGTCTGGGGTCAATCCCCTAAGGGAAAGATCCGAGGGCAACACCACACCATTTTGAACCACGGTCAGATGACGAGGCGATTCCCAAGCTGGCATCCCACTCTCCAAGCTTCTACACCACCGAACGTGAGGACTTTTGGCCAAGACAAATTTAAGGTGCACCAGCCAACTCTACACCACACGCTTACAAACATCCATGCACTGACCTGGATTCGAACCAGGAACCTTCCGATCTAGAGGCTAACACCTTAACCACCAGACCGGTCAAATAGAGTGCAGATTTAGTTATGGACAGTTGATTACTTGAAAAGAGTTTTATTACCTCTCGAATTCTTGAATATGTCTACTTTATGCCGGCTTAATCAGAGAAGCCGCCTTTACAGTGTCACGGTAGATTACACTATTTTGCATAACATTTCTAGATGTGCTTGGCCCTTTGGATTCAATATCCAGCTCATCAAACTCGAAGGAGCCTGGTTCAAAAGTAAATTAGGTACTTGAGTATGAGAGAAGAAAGTTTGTGGTCTTCTTATCTTTTGAAATTACGAATGCCTTCAAATACTTTCCTTAAGCTCATTGCATTGCTTTTCGATATTGAGGTATCAAAAGTTTCCACAAATGATACATATAGCACCCGGGCAAGAAAAGTGACGCAACTCAATATTGCAGAATTTGAGAAACATCAGCTTAAAGGATGCTATAAAACTTATATTGAAATAGTATAAGTTTCTTTAATAAAAGTATAAGTATAATTATATATTTTTTATTTTTTTATTTATTTTTTAATAATTTAGTATAAGTATATATTATATAGCAGGCCTCGAAATAGATTTTTTAATACAGGTACACAAGGTGCACCTAAGTTTTTAAATTAGGTGCACAGTTTATATTTTAGGTGCACATTAAAAAAAACCTAATGTAAGAGCATGGATATAATGTAAACTACTTTTTTGTTGGGTATGTTCAGATAGGTTAGTAGTAGATAGTAAATAAAAATATTTAAGCATCTAAATTCTCCTTCGCACGGCTGTCGCGACAGTCGCTTCAACAGAGCCATCTGGAAAATGTTTCGATCATCGGAAAGTTCTGGTGGCAGTGGCAGGAGTAAACCTTCCTCCTGTATAAACCCGTTACGACCCATCGATTTTGTTTTCGTGTGGTGTGTATTTAGGAATTTTAATTACGTTAATTTAGAGAAAGAGAGGTCGATATTAATAGTTTGTTCAAGAATCAAAATAACATAAAACGTTCCCACCCCTTTTTTTAAACTTTAAGTGCACGGCATACACCTAGCGGGAAAAAAATTAGGTGCACAGTTTTATTTTCATGTGCACAGTGCACCTGTGCACCCGGGTATTTCGAGCCCTGTTATATAGTATAAGTATTTGTGGTGGTAACGTCTATTATATTCAAAAGAATAGTAATATAACACGCTGGGGGCACCCACCTCATGCATATTTTTCAATGACATAATATCAAAATTTTTATTTTTTGACTTATGTCACGTTTCTTGCCAGAGGTGCGATATAGTGCCAATGACATTAAAACCATTCTTATGTGATCCTGTTTTTACTAGAATTTTTAAAGACTGTCGTGTACAAAGGGGGTTGGTGCACTTTAAATCTGTTATGACTTCAAATGTCCACACGTTGACGTGACGTGGAAGGTTAAAAAAGTGGAGTGCCAGCTCGTTTTACCTCGTCATTTGACCGTGGTTCGAAATTACGTGGTGTTGACCTCGGATCATTTCCTTGGGGATTGATCCCAGACCTTCGCCAATAGACCGTTGTGTTGCTTCTCTGTGCGACTTTACTTAAATACCTACCTACCTACCACAATTTATAAACTATTTAATTTTGTGGTAATTTTTTTAGTTAACGTCGTAATAGAGCAACACAACGGGCTATTGACGACGGACCGGGATCAGTCCCTTAAGGGAAAGATACGAGGACAACACTTCGTAATTTTGAACTACGGTCATTTGACGAAGCAACACCTGAACTGGCACCCCACTCTCCAAACTTCCACAGCATCCCAACGTGAGGACTTTCGGCCACGACAGATTTAAGGTGCACCAGCCGCCTCTACACCATATGCTTACAACCATCCATGCCCGGACCCGGATTCGAACAGGAACCTTCCGATCTAGAGGCTATAACACCTTAACCGGTTGGTCCGGTTCACAATTTATAAACATTTTATCAATTACGATACGACGCAAACAAAGCCCAAGAAAAGTTATAGCAAATATTTCGAAGTACGAACAACTCAAAAAGTAAAATAAGATTCATCTGATATAATAAAGTTCCACGCCTCCTGCTTATTAGCCATTCAAACGTTCACCCATTCAAAACGCAGAATGTATTTACTTTGCTAATATTTACCGTATGCATTGATGCACAAAACAAGTTGCCAACTTGGTTCAAAACAGTTTGTCACGGTTTTTGAGCATTGATTTTGTGTTGCTTTTTTTTTTCAGATGGGAATATTTAAGTGTTTCGGGAAAAAAGACATCAGCCAACCATGAGTAAGCAACATCATTTAGTCTGTTTCACAAATGCATAATATTCTGAATAAATTTATTCTTTGTGTTCTGCTTCCTGTGATTTATTTTTTATTCCCACAGAATGATTCATTGTATATTCTTGCTGAAAT
Organism: Metellina segmentata; assembly: GCA_947359465.1. Taxonomy (NCBI): domain Eukaryota; kingdom Metazoa; phylum Arthropoda; class Arachnida; order Araneae; family Tetragnathidae; genus Metellina; species Metellina segmentata. Next base: position 19,799,667 of record OX375874.1, read on the forward strand.
TAAAACTTATGATGGAGAGCTAGTCATATCAAATGTGAATTACACTTATCTGTTTTAGATACATACTAGCCACTGCATGGCCATCACGGCGTTGCCCGTGACGGTTCTTTTCGTGGGGTCAGGTGTGACCAATTCTCGCTCACGTTCGCCAACCCTCGGTGATTGATACTTATTCCCATTTGGTTTGCTTCGCAAACGAACTCCACAGGCTCCGCTCCGTGATGGCCTCAAGGTGGCTGTTATCAACAACGTAAATCAAAACACGCTAGAATAGGGAAACCTGACATCGTTCCAAAGGCACGTCAGAGGTCGAAAATAGCAAAATCGGCTGGCTTCTTTTTTCTGACGTCACATTCCGGAAGTGAAGAAAGAACGGTGAAAAAAAAACTAATAAATTAATTTTAAAATTTTCTAGATTAAATTTTAAAATTCGGGCGCGATATAAAAATCGCAAAACATTCGGACTACCTGTGTGCCAAATTTCATTATTGAAAGGGACATAGATTCGTCAGGACACTGCGTACACACACGCAGACACTTCCTCTTATATTAGTAGAGATATGTACATTTGACAGCATCTTTTATTTCTCGCACATTAATTTCGGTCTTAACCTCATAAAAAAAACTCTCTAATATACGCCCACTACGTTTTAAATTATTTTAGCTGAATTTCATAAAGAAGTAGTTAAAATTACTATTTAAAAATTTCCATAAAAATGCCTCTGTTTATCTATTTTAGCCTAACACCAAAATAAATAATGAATAACTAAAAAATTTTCTTAAAATATCTAAAATGTAGCGATACTCATGAAATCACACAAATGTCATCTACCGTAGAAAAATAAAGGGGGCAGGAATCGAGACCCCAAAATGTCCAAACGATCTCTTCTCTCTCCTCTCCATCCTTTCTTTTCACAATATATCTCTGTCTCTCGTGGCCAAATATTATTCCCTTGCCATAAAACCCCCAAACAACCCAGTACAAATCTTAAACAGAAACATTAAGATCAATGTTTAAGACCTTTTGACATTTCTTCTTACCCCTTAGATTGTTTTAAGACTGAATATCATCGCTTGAATCAGGTATTGAGGCAAACAGGAACCAATTTCATTGAATGACATGAAGATAGATTTTCAATGGATTTCACTATTTCATGATACAGTACAAAGTCCCAAATCCGGAATTCTCCGGACCTAGGACAATCTTGATTTCGGACTTCTTCGCATTTCAGATAATTTGCATTTTTTTATCACAAAATTTTAATCTCACCTCCTTTGCGCGAATTTTGCGTTTGCAACAGTAAAATAGCCAGATATATAAATAGGAATACTTTTAAAAAAGAAAAAAACCTTTTTAATACAATGCAACAAATTTTACTTGCAAATCTTCTAATTAGTCTGTGTGGTATTTACTCTGAACATGTCCGTTATTGTGCGTTGTGTTGTTGTTTCTAATGCCTACACTGGCAGACCAGAGGAGTGCCAGGCCCGTAGAAGACGGCAAGAGGCGAGGGGGTGCGCCTTCCATGTTATTGAGCCCCATTGGGAGGAAGTCCGACTTTGCTCGGCATACATGACACATCCGTTTTACAGGAAGGTCCCTTTCATACATCCATTCACTCACACATATCGTAATTTAGATACCAATCAGAGGCCGATAACCCTCTGATCAGATACCCCCAGAGGTATTGATTTGGTATGGGAACATGGGGGACTTTGTGACCACGACCTATTTAACGTGCCCCAGTCACCATTAGTGAACACGACGGTCTTTAGCCAGGTCGAAGCGCCGATCTCACAATCATCAGAATTGCAGGCTCCGCCGAGGACAGAACCCTTGTTCTTAAAAAATTGACGAAAAAATGTAAAAAAGTGAGAAAAACAAAATATAAAAAAAACGCCGGATAGCAAAACGTCCGGATTTTGGACAATTTCGGATTTTGGACGATTCCGGATTTTGGACAATTTTGGATTTGGGACTTTGTACTGCATAAAGAATGTGGGATTTCTTCAGATTTTACAAGATATTTATAGGATACCATAAAGTTAATGATACGATGTAAATATTCAAAACGAGATAAGTTTTTAAGTAACTTTGATGTTTTAAATATATATATATATATAAACCAGGCCTTTGCTTGCACAGCACGACGGTCTTTAAGTGGATCGAATTTCGAACTTGCAACCCTTCGGTTCCTAATCTGCTGCTCATCCAACTGAGCTACCACGTCCTTTCTTTCTCGAGAATATTAAAAAATAATTTTATCATTTCTTTTGTAAAGATAATTTAAAAATAAAAATCCAAGACAGTATCGTTTAGAGAAAAATTCAAATCGCTCAAAATTCGTAGATGTCCTCTGATCTTTCCATTCGGAATTGATCCCGGACTTTAGCTAGGGCAGCGGTAGCACAGTTGGAAGAGTAACGGATAAGCAACCGATAGTTTAGATCAAGATACACATAGTTTATATCCCTTTTCAACCACTCCCGTAACATAGCTTGTTCTCATTCTCTGACTTTGCATTGCTTACTCTATGCGGGTTGAGGTATAAACAAAGGGGTAAGCGATGATCTAAAGTAATACCAAACAACGTTTAATTACTTTATATGTCTTCCACAATTGCTAGTCAAGCAATTTCCCAAGTCAGCAAAGAGTTAAAGCACTGCCTGAATCAATTAGGAAAAAATTCGCCTTCTTCAGCAATACCAGCGAGTTCCGATTCAACAAACCCAAGCCTTTTCTGGCAACACATGACAAAAATTTGACAAAATCCATTTTTCCAAAAACGTAGGGTGCATATGCTTACTTTCCCAATGAGCTCATAACTACATTCGCAGCAGCCTCTGTTGTTAAGGGATAGCAGTCCACTTTAATTTTGGAGTTAAAGTTCGCCTGCATTAGCATTGCTAGCTTTTAAGTATTTGACAGTTGTTGGAAGTTCAGTGCTATCTGGAAGGTTAGTATCTGTTCTGAATTCTGTGGTTTCGGATGAGAGAAATCGATTAACTAACCAGCATATAACTGAGAGAGTATTCATGAGCAGAGTAAATAAAAAGTATTGGGTTGAATAGATAAAGCAGTATTAAAACAAGGTAACTAATGTTTTAATTATTTTATTAGTTTGTATACCTTTATTTTAAAACACTTAAGTTTTGGTTTATTTTAGAATAATGTGAATTTTTGTAACAGTTTTGATGTTATAAATAAAAACAGTTAGCAATTTTTATATACAACTAAATAGAAACACTTTGTAAATTTTAAAAATCTTTTTTTTTCTTCTGGTTATTTTAAAAACCGGTTTTTATTGACTCGGTTAAACCGGGGCAGTTATTATAAAAAGAACGGTTTACCGAAAACCGGTTTTTATTCTGAGAGTTGACATCCTAGTGTATAGGTGACTGATACGCGTCAAATTAAATGCCTCAAATGTTTGGCATGGTGTGGAAGTTTGGGGAGTGGGCTGTCAGGTCAGATATATTGACCTTGCCATCGGACCGTTGTTCAAAATTACATGGTGTCCTCGGACCTTTCCTTTCGGGATAGATCCTTGACCTTCGCCAATATCCCGTTGTGTGCTCCAGTGGGACGCTTATTAATTTCCTATCTACCCGGACCGTCACTAACACCCTATTGTTTTGCTCCAGTGCAACCTTAGCTAGCTTCCAACACAGTATCGGGGGACTCGAACTCATCAAAAGCCATCTCCCCTTGCTACGCCACTGACGACGCCTCGGCTTGTCCTTTTCGAGACCACGAGAACCGCACAACCCTAATGAATAATGCCCGCGCCTAACGACGATCCGGGCAGAGATAGCAATCGAACAAAACGATTACACCAATGATACACGGGTCGAAGAATCCGCGACGTGTGTTTGAACCTCTCGCCTCGACACGTTATATAGTTATTAGAATCGTTTCGAGGGCTCTTACCAACGCAGAAAACCCCGCTTCTGCGATCAATCCACAGCAAACGACAGCCAGCAAACGATCGCCGCGACCTATACCCGAGAATCAGCTGATCCCTCATCTCCTGCACCCCCCTCCTCTGCCCCGTCGGGTGTAGAATTTGTGCCTAAATGCAGGGTATCGGCAAATTATAATGGAGATAAATGGCAAAGTGAGAAGCGCAATTACTCCAGTATGATGGGGGGTGAGTGAGATTGACAACTCAGAAATCTCTGCCTGCCGTCCCCCCCTGTTCCGACTGCATTCCCACCCGGCCATTATACACGGTGTTGATGCTTTTCATCGCTTTTTTTTTTCTTTCATGATGCTCCTCCCCCCTACCCTGTTTTCATTTCCATAATGACGGGGCCTTTGGGGCAGAGCACACGTCAACGCTATTTCTGCCAAAATCGACACCTCTGGATGCTGCAGCCGATCGGTTTTGTTGGCAACTGCCCACCGTCTGGAGATGATAAACACCCCGACGACAAACCAGCGCTGACTCTATCCCGGGGTGTTTATTTGTGCATTTATTTATTCGTCGGAGAAAAACAGACTTCGACTTTCGTGGCGTGGCTCTCCATTGGGGATGACAGTGAGTGACAGATTAACAGATTATACATTCGCGTGGTTGTTTCCAGGTGAGAAGACATTGGTATTTATGCGCCTTTGGCCTGGAGGTAGGAAGTTGAATTAACGTCGCACTGGAGGCAACGCAACCGGGATCAATCCCGTTGAAAAAGACCCGAGGACACCTCGATATTTCGAAACAAGGTCAAACGACGTGGTCAACTCCTGAGTTTGCACTCTACTACAAATTTCCACACTACGCTAAAGTGAGATCATTTGGGGCCACAACAAATTTCTCAAAATCAACAAATTCTCCATTGGGGATGACAGTGAGTGACAGATTAACAGATTATACATTCGCGTGGTTGTTTCCAGGTGAGAAGACATTGGTATTTATGCGCCTTTGGCCTGGAGGTAGGAAGTTGAATTAACGTCGCACTGGAGGCAACGCAACCGGGATCAATCCCGTTGAAAAAGACCCGAGGACACCTCGATATTTCGAAACAAGGTCAAACGACGTGGTCAACTCCTGAGTTTGCACTCTACTACAAATTTCCACACTACGCTAAAGTGAGATCATTTGGGGCCACAACAAATTTCTCAAAATCAACAAATTCTCCATTGGGGATGACAGTGAGTGACAGATTAACAGATTATACATTCGCGTGGTTGTTTCCAGGTGAGAAGACATTGGTATTTATGCGCCTTTGGCCTGGAGGTAGGAAGTTGAATTAACGTCGCACTGGAGGCAACGCAACCGGGATCAATCCCGTTGAAAAAGACCCGAGGACACCTCGATATTTCGAAACGATGTCAGACGACGTGGTCAACTCCTGAGTTTGCACTCTACTACAAATTTCCACACTACGCTAAAGTGAGATCATTTGGGGCCACAACAAATTTAACATGCAACAGCTCCCACGTATCCGACGATCTTTGGTTGGATCTTGCTTACCCCCAGTTGCTAATCCGTTCTTCTTTCTACCAGGAGGTAAGACCGATCGAACTGGTGCATGGGTACCAGTTTATTTCTGGTTCAGGCCTAGTACCTGGGTACTGGTATATGCAACATGGTACATGAGTACATATTTTAGTCTAATATATTCGGATGTAGAGTAATAATTAAAGCTTGGATTTTGCATACCTTTATTTTAGTCCCTAATGTTGATAGAAATATGCATTGAGTGTTTTTTAGCAATTTGCAACAAAAAAAAATTTATTTTGCATACTTGGGACCGTTTTGTATATATAGGTTTTTTGTGTTGTATGCATATTTGGGACCGTTTTGTAGATATAGGTTTTTTTGTATGTTTTATGCATATTTGGACGATTTTAAATGCATATTTGGACATTTTAGAAGCAATCCAATTCAAATCAACTACGACGCATAAAAGAAAAGGGGGAAAGGAGCAAAAAGATAAGAATATACAACCAGGGCCCGATTTAGAAAATTTGGTATAGTAGGCACAACACGCAGGAAGGCCCCCCCCCATGTTATTTGTTCATCAAAAAAACTAATTTTATAACAATAATTGGTATTTACGTATTTGACTGTTGACCGTTTCACAGATGTCACCAAAAAGTTTGAGAAAATCGTGACATTACTTATAACTTGTGGCAAAACAAAATAAAGCAGATGAAAATTAAAAACATAATAGTTAGATAATTAATGTAATTACAAGAATGTGACAGTGTGAGAAACGGTCGACGGACATTTACGTAAATGCCCAATAATTTATGTAACTACTTAAAAACTTTTTAAAAATTTTAGATACTTTTGAAACTTAGGGGCCCTAGGCCCGTGCCTCACGGGCCTAATGGTAAATCAGGGCCTGTATACAACAGCCTTTCGTCGCGTCAAAATTTGAGTCAGTGTCCCAATCTTCGAAGATCAATATGTACCAAGATCATAGGCAATGTTGAAATCCAATATTGCTATTTGTAAGTTGGAGAATGAGCATTTTTTAGAGCCTTCTTAAAGAAGTACGCTGATAAAAAAATTCCCCTTGAATCGACACTCCGAAAGAACTACATTACGCCGGTGTACGAGAAAGTGATACAAAGAATACAAAATAAGATAGGTGATTCCCCCATCTGGATGTCGATGACACGACTGACCCCTGCTGGAGATACCTAATTTATGTAAAGAGTTGGAAAAAACAAATCACGATCGGATCGCCAGTACAGTGAGTAAAGCAATTAATAAATAAAATTGTGTATTAATTGCATGAAAGTGTGGCTCATTTTCACTTTATCCTCCTCACTACCCTTTTTGTAAGGATACATTTTTTTTGTTGCAATTTCGCCTATTTTGGGGTTTTAATGCATATTTTGAAATTTTGTAATGCATATTTTAGATCACATTTTTGTATATCGATCCGAGCTCAAGTAATAATTGCTTTCCGTACGATTGTTTCGACACACTCTTGAATCCGTTTTACCTTTTCCTTTATCTTCTAAGTCTCGATCTTTTCCGAGTCATATTTAACCTTTCTTTGCATGATTTTTTCTTTATTGGTGAAATAAATCAAGGTGATATAATTCATGTTCAAAATTAAAGGAAAAATGGTTAAAAAAATCTTAGTATATATTTATAGTATAAATTTAGCAAAAAACAATAGGATGGTATCATGTGGTATTTTTTAAATTAAACGCAAACTTTTTCAGAAATTGCTTTTCACTTTTTTAGCAATAGAAACTCAAATATAATGAAACAAAATTAAAAACGAAATCATACGTTTATTGCAACTACAACAAACAGCGGAATGACAACTTCAAGCTCGTTTTACTGATAGTGACACTTGCTTATTTTTGACAGCTATGTTTTTTTTTTATGCAATGAACATTAAAAAGGTATCCAGACACGTTCAACTTAAAGTGAACTTGTTCTTTTATATAATTTTTGGGCATTCAATGTTATGATGGAAATTTCCACCATTATGCAAAGAAGGGTTTAGCAGCTGATCGATTTCTTGGGAATAATCTTTTACGAGTAGTAGATGTCTTAAGTTTGAAGAGGATTGAGACCCTAACTCGCGACAAACTTATATAAAATCGTCCCTGGTAATTATTTGAGTTTCATTTATTTATTCATCGAAGAAAACAGGCTCGACTTTAATAGTGAGGATCATCATTGGAGATGATGATGAGTGATAGATTATGCATTCTCTTGATTTCTTTCAGGTGAGAAGACGATGCACGATTTGTCTGATGGCAGGTCGGAATGAAGCGAGTATTCGTACAATTTTGTTTCGACGCACACTTAAATCCGTTTCATCTTTTCATTAATCTCATTTAAAGTCTCGATATTTTCACAATGTAGGTGCACGATTTTCAAGAAGCTGATCATGTTTAGAGCTAATCAAGTTGGTAGCTGATCGGAAATTGCCAACTGTTTATGTGTAGGAGGTGTCTAAGGTTGAAGATAACAAACACCCTGACGACAAACTCACAAAAAAAATCTACCTGGGATGTACATTTGTGTATTTATTTATTCGTCGGAGAAAACAGGCTAACTTGTTATGGTGTGGCTTCCCATTGGATTTGACCGTGAATGACAGATTACTTGCAGCCCAGGATTTCGGTATTTATGCATCTTTTGCCTGGAGTCAGACGGAAAAGGGAATGGAGTGGGTACCCGTATATCCAGCATGGTATACTATTGTAAATCGTTTCCTTGAAGACAGGTGTGGATGGAAATGAAGTGGGTACCTGTATATCCAGCGTGTAAATTAGCACCACAGTGTAAAGGCATTTGGCATCGTTATCCGTTTCCGTACGATTTAGGTATCGCGTACCACGTTTGTCCACTGCTCTAGAAACCTGTGAGTTATAGGCGGCGAGGTTCGGTTCCTACATGGGTGTATTTCTCCCTCTCCGTGTCAGTAAAATGTCCTGTACATGTCCATTTACTTGACATTTGGAGGAGTTTAGCCAAATATTGATCTTACACCATATAACCCAACCAACAGAACGATTTACTTTCGACACACTTAAAACCATTTTATCTTTTCATTCATCGCATCTAATGTCACGTTGGTGCGGTGTGGAAGTTTGGAGAGTGGGGTGCCAGCACAGGTGACTGAGCTTCAAAATTACGCATTGTTATCCTCTGATCTTTCCCTTCGGATTTGATCCTGGAATGTCACTAATAGTCCGTTGTGTTGCTCCAGTGCGAGGTTAATTGAATATCTACCTCCTACCACATCTGAAATCTCGAGATTTTCTACGTAGTAATTTCATATTGTAGAGTACGCGGTTATCAATCCTTCCAAGATCAGCCTCTGGAATCTAGTTTCAGCAAGCAGCCGATTGGTTTGTTGAACAATCAACCATTCATGGATAGGAGGTGTCTAGTTTGAAGGTGACAAACACCCTTGCACGGATTCCATTCGGGGTGTTTATTTGCGTGTTTATCTGTTCGTCGGAGAAAACAGGTTCGAATTGTATGGAATGGATCACCATTAGGAGGACTGTGAGTGACAGATTATTCATCTGCGTGGTGGTTTACAGGGGGAAGACATTGGCATTTGTACATCGCTCGCCTGGAGGTGTGAAGGGTTATTGGGAATGATAGTGGGTACTCTGGTATTGGTCCATCGAGCGTATTAGATTAGCATCAATATAAAGTCATTTGGAATTTTTGTCTCGACACCTATTATTTCAACATACACTTCAATATTCAATATCTTTCTCATTCCATTCCATTATTCTTTGAGTCTAGAGGGTTTTTAACGTGAATGTCTTTAAAATCAGACCAGTACTAGGTGGAAAGTGAGGAAATGGTCCAACCTAGTGTCATTATATAGCTGAGGGAACAAAGATTTGTTAATGAACATAAGTTTGAACGCCTCGATAAGCGGAAAGGGAGACCGGTGAGTATTGTACCTTCCCAACCGACTCCCTATATGCCCTCTGTGGGATCTTACCTCTTCACGTAACCCTCCATTCCTTATATCTTAAATTTACAATTGTTACAAGGCGACTGCCTGTCCCAGGACTGTCACACGATCTTATTGATTATAATTGTCCTCTTCTATGAGTAAGATGTTTGCTTATTTGTTACCTGTTTATTTTTTTTAACTAAAAAATGTCTTTTGCATTTCATGAAACTTTTTTTCAAAAATTATCTTGTTAATTTGTTTTGTTACATACTTGATTTAAGAGTGGATTGTTATTTTTACATCTGGTTAGTCTAATTATACCTAAGTTCAGACGCATTTCTCTCTATATTAAAAAAATGTTACCGCCGTCGCCGACGCCGCAGGATTGAAAACTGTGTTGTTTAGCTCGATTCTTAGACGGTTTCCCGAGAAAGTACTGATCGGAAACAGGCTCATGTTTCTCATCAGCAGAAAATAAATTAAGAATTAAGATATGTAACATTTTACAGTTATTTCTATATTTCTTTGTTTTTTGCATCTTATTTCTTAGTATTCTGTGAGTGGTGCGCCTACGATTTTTTGTAGGACTTCAAGTGTGCTACGACTTCAAAAAGTTTAAGAACCACTGCAATAGAGGATTAGAGTAAATCTGGACCAGCACAGGGGTCTATGTAAGTGAATATGATGCTCGAAGTAAAATATATGTTACTTTTGACACGACTAAATTATTTGTCAGAACGGGGAGATTAGGAGAAGATTTGTTGGCAATGGGAAAAAAAACAGTTAAAACATGATTACCTTTCCCCTTATATAACTGTTCCATGATCCAAATAACTACCTTACACCGAGAAAATCTATAGCTGCAATTGCCATTCCTTGCGCATTAAGAAATCACGCGCAAGACGAGCTGCACGACAAAAAGATAAAATTAACCATGACGCCTTCCGTAACGCTTGAGCAAGAAAAAGAAAAACTCACACCTAGAGGGATCCGAAGGGGGGGGGGATTCTTTTTTCACACCTTGACCCCCCCCCCCTGCTCTTTATAAGTGGGTAATTTCCACCCAACGGCTAAACCGTCAGACTGCATTTACGGTTCCATTACGAGGCAGAATAAATGCAAGCCTCGGCTGGCTAACTGCCCGTCAAAAGTTGATGCAAGTGGTCATTAAGTTGAAAAGGAAGGGAATAATATCAAAGGCGTCGAAAAATGCAACTTTAAAATTCATATTTTTCGGTCTTGGATGTCTGGGCTTGATGTTCGGGGTTTGCCTTGGAGAGAAATTACGGGTGTTGCCAGTTTGACCCTAACAAATAAGGGTAAAATAAGTAGGTGATGACAGTTTCTGGTTATGGAGACCGGTTGTTAAGCGGCGCTTGAGGATACGGAGGAACAGAAAAATTTCCCATCTTCTGATTAATGAAATGTTACATGGGCTTTTTTTTTTTCGATTGCCTTCTTTTCCTCATCGTTTGGAGACAATGGATTTTAGATACAATGCAGAAAGGACGAGATATTTCTAAATCTTTGGCAAGTAGGTAGGTAATTAACGTCGCACTGGAGCAACACAACGGGCTTTTGGCGACGGTCCGGGATCCATCCTGAAGGGAAAGTTTTTCCCTTAAGGCAGGGGCTCCCAACTTTTTAGTAACTGCGTACCACTTGAAATGTTTAGAAATTTTTGGTCCAGTCCTATATTTTTTTTAAAAACATATATCTAATGTCAGAAAAGTTCTCAATGGCTTGTTTTATTTTAATTAATATACTAAGAAAGCTTCATATTTTATGATTAATGCACTTGTATTTCGTATTAATGATGTTTTAATAAAGGAAAAAATAAAACTATTACTGAAAATTACAGTTTTGTTTTTTACTCACAGGTCTAAAAACAACTAATTTTAAATAATTAGTACAAACTAAGCAAACAAATATTAACAAAATCAAAAATCAATTTTTAGTGCGAAACGTGTTGTTTGTTTTTTATTAGATATCAATATCAGAAGCAATGGAGCTTAACTTCACTCTTAAGTCCTCTTCAACACTTACTCTGTTTCTACATTTATTTTTTATACACAAAAGTTCAAAAAAATCAAAAGAGACATCAACATAATTTCGCCGAGATAGACATTGAATAGAAATAGATAATCAGCACCAAAGTTTCTCTTTAAATAATGTGCTACTGTTAGCGACATTTATTGCAGTGTAATAACAATGTTAATCACAAAATTGAGTTCATTTCATATAAACCCATCTTTCCTTTAACGTGGTTGTACATGCTAAAAAATCGAACAAACTTCGTAGAATATTTGGGTCTCTCGTATCATCCTTGCGTACCACCGGTTTGAAATCCCTGCCTTAAGGGATTGATCCCGGACCGCTGGCTATAGCCCGCTGTGTTGCTCTAGTGCTAAGTTAATTGAAATTACCATACACGAAGGGAAAGATCCAATGACAACACACACACACACACCTCGTAATTTTGAATCCAGGTCGGATGAAAAGATCAACATATGAACTTTTAAAACTTCGAGTCAGCGCAGCGTGATCAAATTTCCATTAACGGAGGGAGCCAAAAGTGGAAATATGAATTTTGGGCAAATTGTGAAATGAGTCTTATAGCGTCTAACCCTCCAAGTGATTTCGACGTTGAAAGTTTGGATAGTAATATGCCAGCTAGGATGTTGACCTCGTCACCTGACCGAGATTTTGTTCTTCCTCGTTAATTCAAATGCCTTCCCCCTTGTCCATCAAGCTCTAACCAATTGTGATGACGACGAGATACCTCGTGACATTGCCGATTTTTTTACGATGACGAGTTTAAAGTCGAGTAACTTTTCTTCTAATGACGAGATATCTCATCCATCAAGTTCTGTTTAGTTTTTCTAATGACTGAAAAGATTTGTTAACGACTCATCAACCACTAGAAGGGTTAAAAAATTATACCCTACGTCTGTCTTGTCTTCAAAGACGACGCACATACGAAGAGTACTATGGGACGGGAAGCTATAATCAGGTTTGAAAGAAAGCAAAAATTCCTTAAATACAATGCATGAAGGATGAGATATTTTTACATCTAGGTAAGTGGGTAGGTGATTAACGTCTCTTTGGAGCAACAAAACGGGCTTTTGACAACGGTCCCGGACGCGTATTTAGAAACCCTGGCGCTTCCAGCACAAAACGGAAATACGTCATATACGTAGCTGCGCAGACGCGTCCGCGCACGCAAACACAACGAGCCGAAACACGACCCTCGCTCGTATTAAGACGCTGTGTAATGGCCGTTTTATCTAAAAATTAATAATTGTTGGATTTACATTTCTTTTTGCAAATGAAAAATGTATTAAATTAAGCCATAATGAACAACTGTGTAGAAGAACAACTGTGTAGCATAACTCCATATAAACAAACACGTGTATCTGAAAGTTGAAGATAGAAGTTGGATTACACAGTACACACACAACTTTTTTCATAAATCTTACTTCTTGTTTACTTGGGCATTAAAAAGTATGAATAAATTTTTCGTTTCTCTTTTTCACACACACACACAAAAACATTTTCAGTTGGAATTAACTTAAAGATGAGTGTGAAAAAGTTCATGGTGAGCTCTGTCGACAAAGTACCTTCAGAACCAAAATGTTTAAAATCACTTATATCTTTTTACTTTTGGCAGTAAAAAGTTAGTATTATTTATTGCTTTCACTTTTTCACCAAGAAAAACATTAATAGTTCTAATTTACTACAAGATAAATTAAAAGTCCAAGGTGAAATCCTTCAAAAAAGCTGCACACACATTTTCATACATCTTTTTTAAAAATACTTACTTCTTTTTAATTTTGACATTAAGAAGTTCGAATTAATTATTGCTTTTACTTTTTCACCAAGAAAAACCATTAGTAATTCAAATTTACTAAAAGAGGAGTGGGAAAGTTCACGGTGAAACCCTTTCACAAAGCTACATACACATTTTCACACACAACTTCTTTAAAAATGGTTACTTCTTTTTACTTTTGGGATGGAAAAGTTTGTTTTTATTAATAGTTTCACCTTTTTACAAAGAAAAAACATTAACACTTGAATTTCACTAAAGGATGAGTGTCAAAATGTTCATGGTGAGCTAGATCAACAAAGTACTTTCAGAGCCAATTAAAAAAAAAAGCTTCATTCATGTTTTTTTTTAGCATTTATAAATTCGTATTTGTGTTTACTTTGAATTATGTACCAAGAAATAAGTTTAACTGTAGGAAATAACCAAAAGTTGCATGAAAAAACTACACAGTGAACTGTTTCGACAAAGTTGAACAGACACATTCATAACCCAAATTTTTATAAATGTTTTTATCCATAATATTTTTGCATCAGTAAGTCTCTTTTATTGTGTACTTTGTTTTATATACCTTGGAAATAGTTTATTAATTAGAATTAACACAAAGGTTCATGTAAACATATCAGAATGAGTTGTCTTCATTATGTTAACACAGCATGTTAGAAAGACACACAAAACATTCAAAAAGTGCCAATTTCTAGATTTCTTTTGCTTGGACAGGTTGCAAATGATAAATACTTTCTGTTTTTCACAAACAAAACGGTTAGAAAGTTGGAATTATGTAAAAAGTACATGAAACAAGTTCACAGTGAAATGCATCGACAAAGCTGAACACACACATCCAGACCTAGAATTTTTATTAATTGCTTTTTCCAAAATATGTTTGCATCAATAAATTGAATTTATTATGTTCTTTCTTTTGCATGTTTTGTAAATAGTTTATTACATAGAATTAGTATATAGTTTCAAGGAAACATGTCAAAAGCAGGTGCCTTCATAATGTTAACACGACCAATTTAAAATACACACAAAACCTCTAGAAACGACTACTTTCCTCATTCCTTTAATATTTATACGTTGAATTATCCAATAGTTTGTGTTTTTGACCAAGAAAAACATTTAAAACTTTGAATTATTTAAAAAGTGCATGAAAACAAGTTCACGGTGAAATTCTTCTACAAAGATGCACAGACACTATCATACCTAGAATTTTTATTTATTGTTTTTTACACAATTTTTTGCATGAATAACTAGGTTTTATAATGTTCTTTGTCTTGGAAAGAGATTATTACATAGAATTAAATGAAAGTTTCATGGAAACCTGTCAAAATCACCTGCCTTGACAATGGTAACAGAGCATATTAGAATCAAACACAAAACTCTAATAAGTGATAATTTCTTGATTCCCTTTGCATTGACAGGTTGGAAATCATAAATGCTTTCACTTTTTAACCCAGAAAACATTTTAAAAAGTTAGAATTAATTAAAAAGTACCTGAAACAAGTACTCAGTGCAAATGCATTGACCCATAAAACATTTTAAAACGTTAGAATTAATTAAAAAGTACCTGAAACAAGTACTCAGTGCAAATGCATTGACGAAGGTGAACAGACACTTATGAGACCCAGAACTTTTATTTTTTGTTTTTTCCAAAATATTTTGGCTTTAATAACTTTCTTTTATTGTGTTTTTTCTTTTGTGTAACTTAAAAGGAGTTTATTACAAAGAATTAAATGAAAGTTACACGAAAGCATGTCTAAATCACAAGTCTGAATAATGTTGACACGGCAGTGTAAATAAACACAAAACCTCTAAAAATGATAATTCCTTTATCATGTGTGCATGCACATGTTGCAATTGTTAAGTAGATTGTATTTTTCACCAAGAAAAGATTCTAATAGTTAGAATTACATATAAAAAGTACATGAGACCAGTTCACGGTGAAATGACTCGTCAACGGCGTGGCGCCGTATCTCGGTTTGCTTGCGCGGGCGCGTCTGCGCATCTATGTATATGACGTATTTCCGTTTCTGCTGGAAGCGCCAGGGTTTCTAAATACGCGTCCCGGACCCATCCCGAATTTCTTCGTGTACAGTAAAAAGTCCCCCATACGGACGTTCGAAATTGTCCAAAATCCGGACGTTTTACCAACCGGCGTTTTTCGTTTTTCTCACTTTTTTTTTCATCTTTCCGACAATTTTTAAAGTGCAAGGAGTTAAACTTGGACCTAATTGATGAAACAACGCAAAATAACAGATGTGCTCAGAGAAAATACCACACAGAAATATGAGAAGATTAGCAAGTAAAATTTGTTGCATTGTATCAGGGGTGAAAACAGTCAAAATGTAAAAAAGAGGAAAATATATGCAGCGTTATTTTGAAGTACAAAAATAGCTGAATAAGATTACTATATTTGTGTACTAATGTGTGTACAGAACAGTGGTGCAGCCAGAAATTTTTTTCTGAGGGGGTAGGCAAATTTTTAGTCTGATAAAACCCCTATAAAGTCCACTATAAACAATGAAATTTGTCTTTGGAAAAGTAGGAGTGGGCATCTTACGTGCAAACTCAAATTTTGTAAAAGAGAAAAAATATCTAGGCAACTATAAACAAGTTGGATGAAGTTGAAAATGTTATTTTTATGAATATTTTTGAACACCTCACCAATGGTAAGATTTTCTTAAGAGTTGCAATTTTTCAAAAACCTTGATACCAAAAATTAAATTAACAGGAAATCAAAATGCTGTTACAAAAGAATAAATCAAATATATACTATTTTTATTAAATAGCATAAATTTTATTTAAAAAAAAATAATTAGACACCAAAAATAAAAATGGTACAGCTTCAGTCTTGGTTTATAGAAATGGCAACGGACTTGGCGCTTTTTGGCGCACTTCTAGTAGCGAGTAATTACAAGTTAAGGTAACCCATATGTATAACGGTTATTGCGGATTTTAATACAACCAGGTCAAGTGGAAAATTTTTAAAATTTCATTTCGAATATTCCAGAAAAATCTTTCAAATTCCGTTAAACTGTCGTTTGATTTCATTGGTTCATTCGAAATAATTCTTTCCTTGGCGACTTAAGGCCCGGTACACATCCGGTTTTTCAACGTGCGGCGCCATTGCGGCACCGAAGCCCAACTATGCACACATAACCGTGAAATGACACACGAACTCATTTCGCGCCATTTGCGATAAATATTCTATCGAAGAAAACGTGTTTATTTCGCTTACTTGGCGTAAAAAAAAAGTATATTTTGAAACAAAATAGACGTTACTGGATACAACCATTATTAATTATTATTTATAATCTATTTGTTTATGAAAACAAGGTACTTCCGAACGGCGCCGCGGGGAACTGCGGTACAAGTTGCACGCAAGTTGGACGTGCGTCGCCCCAGCGGCGCTGGAGGCATGTACGCACTGCTGCATTGGATTTAATGTATCTCAGACCGCACTTGCGTTGCGGCAGCGGCGCCGCACGTTGAAAAACCGGATGTGTGCACCGGGCCTAAGTACGCCAAGGGCAGGTCGTTGGCACAGCTATAAACGTAGACTGAAGCTGAAACCATGTGGTAGGAAAAATATTTCCTTAGTTCAATTTAAATTTACAACCTATTTTCGAATATAAAATAACTTTTTTTTCAAAATCTCTATATTTTTCCGTAAATATTCTTATTTTCTATTTTAATCAAATAAACTTAAAATTAATTACTCTTATAATCCAAGAAACAAAAAAAAAAAAATTTAACTTATTAAAACAATCATAAATATTGCCCTTAAAAGAAGCATCATTTTGAAAATAGTTGCAGTCTATGTTTAAAACGGTGGCCACCGCCTTGGCGTACTTCTAAAGTCGCCAAAGAAAGAAGTTTTAACGGATTTTGAAAGTAATTTCTAGAATATTCAAAATGAAAATTTAAACTTTCCGAGGTTGCCATGAAAGACGAAATAACAAAGCATCTTATTTTCTAGTTGAAAGAAAAATCACATTAAAAGCTGATCAACTTAAAATATTTCATTTATACCTTTTCCGCCGCATCATGACGTTTCACGGCCTTTAGATAACAGCTCCGCTTTTTTAGGAAACCGTAGCTTTACGTACGAAATATGCAACAACGCACGCTAACTAGTTCAAAATCCAAGTTCTCCAGGTTTACCATTAAACTAATAAGCTTCTCACAAAGGATTCTTTTCAAAAAGGAATTAGCAAGACTTATTTTATTTGTCTTCTATAAACGTAAAAAAAAGCTAATAAGGGCAAAAATAGGAATCTTTTTGTAAAAAATGATAAAAATCGGTCATTTTTTCAAATTTACGAAAAGTCGGAAGAATCTACTACCTGAAGTAAGGACAACACTTGCCTTATTGTTTTTTTTTTAACATATATTCTTTGGCTGTAATTCCATGACATAATTTAATTCAAAGAAAAAAGCGGAAATTTTCGGAAGAAAAAAAAAACGGAAAATTTTCAAAAAGGGGGAAAAAAAAAGCGAAAATTCTCGAAAGAAAAAAAAAAAGCGGAAATCCGCGTAAACGCGGAAGATTTTCACCCCTGTTGTATTAAAAATGTTTTTCCTTTCAAAAAAAATTATTCCTATTTATATACCTGCTATTTTATAATTGCAAACGCCAAATTCACGCGGGGGGTGAGTGGGATAGATTTAAGGTTTTCTTGACAAAAAAGTAAATAATCCGAAATGACCGATGTCCGAATTATGGACTTTTGTACTCTAATTAACCATCTCGTCCTTCAGGATCTCGTCAAAAGAAGAAAACGAGCCAGACCATTATCTCGTCATCACCAAACAATAGGCAATATCTAGATGACGAGATATATCGTCATTAAAAAAACTGATCAGATCTTGATGGACGAGATATCTCGTCACTCATTTGGAGGGTTAAATACAAAAAAAAATGCAGAATTCAATAACGTATATAAAATACTTGACAAAGGTTGAATTTTAAAACTTGTAAGACGCTCACACAGACACTTTGAAAATTTTTTCTCACTGCAACATACTTGTCCGCTTATAACTATACATTTTATGATAAAGATTGTTTTTGCTAAATAATGTATATCCTGTTATTCTATACAAAACGACACCAATTTCAACGTCCTTTCCCTTCTCAATCCAAACCTACATTGCCTACATTTTTCTCCGGTGCGAGGGTATGGAAAGAAGCGGGAACTATTGCCGGGGGCCATCGTGAAGAAACGGGCCGAAACCTGCGGAGCTGCATCGCTTCAACGTTACGAAAGTCGGGCTATCGTTCCCGTTCGTTCTGCAGATTTGCATGCTTTATAAGGCGCTCCCGTTCGTTCTCGCACACATGCATGCTTTAGAAGGCGCTTCTGTTCGTTCTCGCACACATGCATGCTTTAAAAGGCGCTCCTGTTCGTTCTCCGCACACAAGCATGCTTTAGAAGGCGCTCCCGTTCGTTCTCGCACACATGCATGCCTTTAGAAGGCGCTCCCGTTCGTTCTCGCACACATGCATACTTTAGAAGACGCTCTAAACATACAAATGCATATTTATCTTTCTTCAGATTTTAAAGTGATAATTGATTAAGGGCCGATCCTGAAACGGTATGATGGGGTGTATACAGGGTGGTCCCCGAATTCATGGTACAAACTTTAATGTAGGTACAGGACATTGTAACAATGATTTATTGTATAGGAATGTATAGTCGCAAGTGACGCGGTG